>CM051840.1:20635170-21182670 GCA_028451465.1 Erethizon dorsatum | reverse complement strand
GCAATATAATGAAGTAATGTGAGTTGAGGTGAGAAAATCAGTCTTAGCTTTTTCTCCCTTGATTGGTTTGTGTCTGACAATAGAGCCTGGTTATAGTGTTGACAACTTCCGTTTTCTTTGTATACTTCCTCTAAGGCAGGACAAAACGGTCACAGGGATATTGTTCAGTCCATTCTCTATCAAAGCAGTGAGATGTCATGCAGGAGGCTCAGTGACTCTAGACAGCCCTCATCAAAACCACAGCTATGCCACTCTCAAACACTTTTAAACAAGTGTTTTAGTTGTGCCTGTTTTGCCTCTTCTCCTGCAAAATGAAACAGAAGATAAGTTGGGACTCTATTTAGTCTGGGGCAAAAGAAAAAGTTTCAACCGGCAGAGCTTAGCTCCCCTGAAGGGTGATAAATGAGGCGGGTGATTTTTGCTTCCCCGTTCTTGAGCAAGTGAGAAATGGTGGGAAATAGTCACCATCAGACCTGGACAAAGCAAGCAGCTTTCCTCTCTCCTATTTTCCTTTCATCTTTTAACAAACATTATTCCTTCTTGAATGTGTTTTTAACACTGGTTCTTCAAACGGGTCATGAATACCTCACAATCCTTTCTCCTTCCTTGATAGACATTTTGACTGTTGCCAGAAACTATCTTTGATGTGTTCCTGTAAAGAATAACACAGACTTTCCTGTTTGTCTCAAAGCTGCTGAAATGAAGCTTTGACTGCAAAGGACAAAATATTCTGCATTAAAAAATATCAGCAGATCTCCCAAGTGTGTGTACACACACACACACACACACACACACACACCACGGCCTAGACATTGTAAACCCAAAGCTGGCCTCCCTAGGGTTCAAGCAGTTCCTGTTGTTCCTTCTTGGTTGTCTTAATGTGATTTTTCATCCTGCTTTCCCAATCTCTGCTATTTGTATCTCAAAATAGCAACAGTAATTATCAGATTGCTGTCCCCCTTTTCCACCCCCGGCTGAACTGGAGGGCCTCTGAGATTTCCCCACCAAACCTCTGAACCCAGCTAAGCAGTGCTCATCTTTCTTTCTAAGGCAATGGAGGGAAACACAGGAAGACGAGCGAACCTTGAGCAATACGGAATCCTGGACGACCTCAGCCTGTGTCATGGTCTCCTGGGAAAACAGTGACCGAATCAGAACACTGGAAGAAAACTCCAGAGATCAGAAAGTCCTCAAGCATCAAGGGTTCTACGAAACTCAAACATCACAGAATATTAATGATAGAAAGAGCTACAGTCAGCTCTTGCCTCCTATCTTTCCTTACTTGAGTTAAATTCCTTCTCTTATTTTCACTTTTTCCTCTGTGTCCCAGTTTCTGGTCCTATAAACCAATATTTATCCTTTTTGTTTTACTTCCCTACTTATATGCACTATTATTTACTTCTTTTTTAAAAATTGACTTCAAATGGACTCATTTTATTTTTTTTTGCATGGCGTTCAGCAATAACATCCATGAAATCATGGTTTTAATGTATTAGTTATACTTTCCCTTTCAAATACACAGCAAATTAAAATTGTAACTATTAAACAGTTCATGGTCTGTACCACCTAAAATTGCGTTGCGTGTGACACTTATGCACATATCAAATTGGGAAATAATACTCTAGAGTAAGGGACCATCAAATACTTATTTCTGTAAGGGACCCAACAATAAAATAGTGTAGGTTTTGCAGACCAAGAGACAAAAATCAAGGATATTCTGTAGGTATTTATATAATATAGGAGAAAACAAATGTCCATGACTTTACCCAATCATTTAAAAATGTAAAAACCAGTCTCAGTGAGCGGTAATATAAAAACAGGTGGCAGGCTGAATTTGGCTTCTGGGCTGTACTTTGTCAGCTCCCGATTTCAATCACCTCGCTGGTGTTTATTTGAATCTGCTCTGGAATTTCTGTAACGATCACCGAGACATAAGACTTCTCTCATAGGAGGTTTGTGAAGACAAAACAATGGACCGTGTTAGGAGCTCAGCACACCACGTGGCACAGAACGGCTGCTACATAGGACCGCTGTTTGTGTTGTCACCATTTTCTCTCTGGGTGGGGCTTGGTTGACCTCTGAGTACTCTGCATGGCACACAGTAGGCATGCGATGTACGGGAGACAGTGCCATTATTTCCAGTTTTAAGAGTAGGACATCCCAAACTTTTATACACATCAGTCTTAACTGGGGGATTATTTTCAAAAACATGATGGATCGACACTTCCCAGAAATCCTGATTGCAAAATTTTCCAAGACAATGAGCTGAACACTTGTGTGTACACATGGTTTTTATTTTTTTATTTATTTTTTTATTTTTGGAAGTTCTGGGGGTGATTGTGATCATTCCAATCACAAACCTGTAGCTTAGAAAGAGCTTAGTCTAACAACAGGATCAGAAATTTCAACCCCAAGATTGGCTGTTTTCTCTACTCTGATTTATGGTCACACACGACACAGCAGCTTTTGCCCCCTTTGTAAATAATTAATTCGACCTGTCAGTCAGTTATCAAACAATGCTCACTGAGGACCTATTATGTGCCAGACCATGAGCTTAGTGCTAAAGATACAGATGAGAAGGAGCCAAAAGTTCTTCCAACAGTAGAGTTCCTTCCCTCATCTTCCATCCCTCGGCACCCTTTATTTTTCCTCTTATCCTTTTTCACGCCCTGGCATCTTAAATGCACAGTGGCTCTGCCCCAGGAGAGCAGGCACTCGACGTACCTTGCTCACTGCTGTCCCCAGAGCCTAGAGCAGTGCTTAGGCAGTATGTGCAGTAAAACTGTGCTAATGGGCACAGGCAGCACCACACCTGCTACAGGGCCAGGCTGGCAGCCAACCCAAGCCATAGCCAAGGTCACCAGCCTCCCTGGTCTGGTAACATGATTTTCAGCCCTGCCACCCTATGCCCTTTGGCCTGAAATCATTGCCTTAAGCCTCACTTTCTTTATTTATAAAATGTATGAAATACGGTGAGGATTAAATGGGATAATATTCAACATGCAGAAAAATGCTTTGGAGGTAGTAGTTCTGCATTGGCTTTCTCATCACCTGGAATGAAATAAACAGGAAACTATTCTAGAAAATTTCTGGACATGCCTGAAGAGATCAGCTGAGTCGCCTGCAATGTGCCTACAATCTTCCTAATTACACAGCCTCGTGATATGCATCTAGCTGTTCACTAGGATGATATTGTAGCACTTCAGCCATATACCACTGGACACTGCTAGTGCTTGGTACACAGAGGTGACAGGCCAGACACAGCCCTGTCCTCATGGAACTTACTGTCTATGTGAAGTGGATGATGGGAATCAACAGAATCCAGAATCATAGGTTTCCGACCCTGAAGAGAACACAGCAGGGGAGTGCATGGTGCTTGCAGGCTTTGCTGGGAACGGGGCGGGAAGGGTGGATTTGATGTGTAGGCCAGAGAAGGTTTACCTGAATCAAGCAAAGGCATTGAGAAGCCTAGGAGGCAGCCAGGTTGGCAGTGGGATGGACAGAAAGAAGCAAGGGCGGGCACTGGGGATGTGAGAATTTTGTGTTAGGGAGGTAGGCAGAGCCAGGCACTCAGGGGCCCAGAGGGCGATGCTTCTCAAATCCTAATGTGTGCACAAATTGCCCAGGCATCTTGTGAAAACGCTGCTTCTGATTTGGCAGGTCTGGATGGGCCTGAGATTCTGCATTCCTCACACTCTCCTAGAGGGTGCAGGGGCTGCGACGGAAGGATGCAGATTTTAGGCCATGTCTCTTGCTTAGGCAAGAGGATTTTCATAATATTTCTCTGGACTGTCTGATTCCATCTTGCAGCCATCAAGGAGAAAATTCCTCTGTGTGGAGCTCAGGGAATCCTTTGGAAGCTACTGAGATCCAATTGAAATTGGTGCTCTTTCCTAGTGACTTTATCTGCCAATGCCCAGGTCGGTCCCAGGTGTAGGCAGCAGCACGTTGAACAGACTGGCCTTGCCCACTGGAAATCCCTTGCTTGGGAGTTGTACTTCAGAAACTCTGGGAGCTGGTGGGGAGACAACCTGTGCACCTATGCATTCTTTTCTGTTTTGTTTTGTTTTAATCAAGCTAGGTTTGCTACACACACACACACACACACACACACACACACACACACACAGATATGGGTAATCTTTGAAATGCAATAATAGCCACACATGGGATTGAAATGAAGTCTTACAAACACTAATTCATCTCCAATTCAATCATTAAAGGATTACAGAATTGGTTTGCTTTTGTTGTTGCTGCCAGTACCTAAGCAGACCCAGACTAGAAATCTCAGGATTGCCAGGCCACACGGTGGGACCGATCGCTGTCGGGGTTGTGATTGTCTGGAAAGGTGACTGGTAAGTAGCTAATGAGGAGCACAACGCTGAACTCACATGCGAAAGGTGGACACGTGAGCCAGGGCGATGAGACTGGGGAGGCGAGCTCCCCTCAGATGACATTTTGGATGACAAACTGAGACGTGCAGCTGCTTGCATGTAGCCTTTGGTACATCTCTCCCAGGTCTACTGATGTCTTTCTAAGATGATCTAGGTGACAAAGATGGACCCAAGGAACAGTGCCCTTGTAAGCAATCTCAGTCGTGCTTGATGAATGTCCCCAAACAAAGGTTGCCCACTAACCCCCACGCTTGCAGCTCTATTTAATTACTCACCTCTGCAGAATTAAATCAAAGGTGGCTCCTATTACGCATAATTACCTTCCCGGCAGCTTGTATAACACAGTAAGTGCGGAGCTACTAACTTTCTCCAGAAAATTATAGATGCACTGGACTGTATCAACAGCAGCCAAGGCGCACGGCCTGAGAGACACGCGGAAGTCAGACGGGAGCACATGAGTATTGCAGGTAGCGTGTCACACACATGTGAGCATATTTCCTTTGCAGATATGAGCAGATATGAACAAAGTACAAGAAAGAAAGGGCCTCTACACCTCAAATGCGCAATCCGTGTTGCTATGGCAGACTTTCCACAGGAGAGCAAACTGGCCTCGGAAAGGTTAGTCTTGGGCACTCCGTGCACAGTTACGGAAATCAAGGTCCAGCTTTCCCTGGCACCTCCTGCACCCCGGAAGTGGGGAGTGTTACCACCCTGGCTGGCTCTGACACAGTCATCTTCCTCCCATTCAACCTCACCACATCTTTCATCCCTGACATATGAAAACATTTTTTTAAATCCTTAGCATCTTCATCATTTCAGGCTTGTCAATTCCCATTTTGCCTAACTGATACATAAATCAAAACCTGAAAGGAAACGAAAGTTGGAAAGAACATTTGGGCCTTTGAAGAAAGGAGCTACAATGAGTTAGAATGCAGTTCTAATCCTGTTGGCTTATTTTGGGACCTGTATATATTCCATCCACTTTCACTTTACAAACTTGGTGTTTTTTTGCTTTTTTTTTTTCTCTTTTGTGGAACCAGGAATTGAACTTGGGGCCTTTGCACAGAACTATGTCACCAGTTCCTTTTTTTACATTTTGAGACAGGGTCTTGTTAAGTTCCTAAGTGGCCCAGGCTGGGCTGGAACTTGCCATCCTTCTGCCTCAGCCTCCCAGAGTGCTGGGATCATAGGTGTGCACCACTGCACTCAGCTTCAAAGCTTAATTATTAAACTTATGCCCAAAAACATAAACAAAGGCCTCAAAAGAATATATCTCTTTCCCCAAGAGAATAGATCTCCTTCCATGTGTTAGTCTAACGGTCCTCAAAGTCTTGTTGGCTCTCATGCAAAGACCACCACATTCAGGTTTATTGAATGCTTATTATGTGCCAAGCATGCATTCAGCACTCTCTAGACACAATCTATATGAATCACGTCATGACCTCATTTCATACCAGAGATTTTTTTTTTTTAATTTTAAAAACTAGGGCTTAGAGGTTCAGTAACTTGTCTAAGGTCAGACAGAAAGTAAAATAACAACCTGGATTTAATACCTAACCTATCTGAGTTCAAAGCCCTTGACTGTAGCCCAAGAGAGCAGGTAGTATAAAGTATAAAGCTATGAAGCTTGCCAGCCCAATATCCACTGTCCCTAATTTGGGTAACGCTACTTGGATTTTGTTTTGGCAAATGCACACAAGCCACTCCTGTCTCCTATAGCCCTGCATGCACGTATGTCAAGGCAGGCTGACCAGAAGCCTGTGACTGGGTTGGGGACAACCACACAAACCTCCACAGGCCAGTGTAAAAACCTGTGGGGTCCTTGGAAGGAAGCAGCTGCACCACGTGGGTGATGGAGCTAGGTGGATCCTGACATGGAAGAAAGGAAGGAAAAGACAGTCAAGAAGAGAGACTTTGAGCCAATCCATCCCTTCATCTGTTTCCATACCTGCTGAAGCTGGGGCTCAAGTAGTCACTCAAGCGATGTGCAATTGGTCATAGGCCACAGCAGGACTCATGAAAATAAAAATTTGGCTTCCAAAGCTGCTGAGAATATGCACTATATGCCTCTGGAACCAGACACATCTAGTCTTTTTTTTTTTTTTTTTTTTTTCTGTGTATAATTTGTTTTATTTTTTATTTTATTTATTTTTTTTTATTTTAAAGAGAAGAAAAAACAAAACAAATCAAAAGAAGAACAAATTTTCAAACAAACATAATAGGAGGGTAACAATGGTTAATACATTACGTATTACTATCTTTAAGTTAGTTATTCAGGACACCAGACATTAGCATTCAATTGTCCAAACATTATTGGCACAAACCTTACTCTTCAATGAACTAAGTAAAAATGGTAGTGTATCTATCTTAACCATCTTATATATATATATATATACAATATTTTTTCCCTTTCCCTTCTTTCTTTTCCCTATTCCAGTCTCTCTTTCCTTTTGACCAGTTTCTTTTTGATTCACCATGTCTATTGTACATTTTGGATCTTATTTACTCTTTCAGTTTCTCATACTAGAGAGACATCTAGTCTTAAATTTTGGTTCCTCTCTATTTGCCACATGAGCAGATTAGTTAATAGCTCTGTGCCTCGGTTTTCTGGAGAATAGGGATGATAGTGTGTCCACCTCCGTAACTGAAAGGCAGGATGAGTCAAGACAGGTACACATATGATGTCTGGGTGGTGCCTGACACAGAGTGGACTTTCAGGAAATGGTAACTGTGCTGTGCTGTGATTATCTGCAGGAGCAAAGCAGAGGGGAGGAGGTGCAGAGAAATCTGCTGGTTCTATTACGGTTGCAGTGAGTAGTGCAAAAGCCTCAGGGAGGTCAACCAGGGCAGACCTGAAGCTCTTCACAGCACATTATTCTTCTTAAGAGTTGAGCGGGAGCTCGTGTGCAGGAAAGAGGGAACTTGGGCTCAGGGAGGATTAGTGAGAAGGGTAACCAGGGATTCATGGCTAATAGAGACAGCAGCGGTTGGCTTGTATAGAATCTGAGTGGAAATCAGATTTCCCATTCATCCATTACCCATCCACCCATCCATCCATCCATCCATCCATCCATCCATCCATCCACTCACCCATCATCCATCATCCATCCAGATTTTATAATTAAACCCAGAAATGAACAAATGAGCTTGAGTTCCTATGGAGCCATGAATCATCCTCATCACTCATCTAACTAGCCATTTATCCATCCACTCACCAACCTACCTATCCATCTCTCATCTATCCATCCATCCATCCATCCACCCACCCATCTATCCATCCACCCATTTATCATTATCCATCCATCCATCTATCCATCCATCCACCCATTCATCCATTATCCATCCATCCATCCATTCATCCATTATCCATCTATCCATCCATCCACCAATTCATCCATTATCCATTCATCCATCCATTTATCCACCCACCCATCATCCATCAACCATCCATCCACCCATCCATCCATCCATTTATACACCCACCCATCCATACTCCTTAAGCCCACACTGGGTGTTTGGATAATTCTAGGCACTCCATTGCTAAACTCTGAAGACAAGAGTCTTGCTTTGTCTACCCCTGTAGCCCTAGCACACAGCACAGGGTCTTGGAAACAATAGAAATCAAGAAATATCTGAAGAGTGAATAAAAGGATGACCCTCAAGTACACATTCTTTCTTCAGGAAATTCATGTTCCACTAATTCCTTTGATCTAGCCACCCCTCTCTTTCCTCGTGGAGTTTCCAAGCCTCTTTTCTCTCTCACTTGGAACAGTTCTTGTGCCCTGGAAGATCTACACGCAGCATCAACTTTAGCACAGTAAGCTTCGGGCTCAGGCCATCACCTCTGAAGGCCTGCGCCTCTGAAGGCAAGGGCTGCCGTGTGTTTCTCGCATAGAAAATTAAAATGTCTCCATCCACAAATTGGTTTGCTGAGTGCAGGACACATCACAGCAGTTGTTTTTATGATTGAGAGAAATGTAGGAAGCCCTGCCCCTTGTTTTCATTAATTTTTTTTTCTTTTAAATGAGAAGGTTGTCACATTTCCATTGCTTCTGTTTTATCTTGTCAGGGGTACTTCCCGTCAACGTTTCCGATTCCTTCTTTCCGCAGCAGGATAGCAATGGAGAGAAGACATTATTTAGAAATAGTTACGTAAGGGCTTGAGAATTCAGAACGCAGCTACAAACAAGTATTTGTATCTATTTTAATTGTCAGAGTTGAGTGATTTACTGGCGAGTCAATCCAAAGCATAAAACTTCTTTTGTGGAGTGGTACTCGGAGGGCTATGGTCTAAAATGAAAATCAGTTCACGGCTTAGGAAAAAAAAGAAAAATGAAACCCAAAAAACCTCACAAAGTGCATTGTTACACATTGAAAACATCTCGGTGTTCTTTAAATGTTCTGCTAAGAGTCGTAACAGGTCAGTCACCAGGAAATGCAAGAATACGTTATATTTTAATCAGGGCACATAAAACACTGTCTAGAATGTTATGTTGCCCAGGGGAACGCAGCGAGCAGGGAAAATGTACAAACTCCAGGTCAGTCTCCCCATTACATCACAGTGAAAAAAATAAATTTATGAGGTTAAATTATATGGATGTTATATATTGGAACTGTTAGCCCATTCCCAAATGAGACTGTTGGCTAAAACAGCCACATTCCCTGAGAGAAATTTCTAAGTCCTTCTATTGAGGATGTTTTAATGGTAACTTTCACAAAAAACGAACACTTATTTTTTCAAGATAATGAAATGAATTTAAAAAAGCAAAGTCTAAACCCCACTCCCTTACAAATTCCAACGGAGTGGGCACCTAAAAGAGTTACTTACATTATTCTTCTCTGGAGATGATAATGTAGAAGATATTTTGTGGAACTTGCTCATGATTTATTTGATCTATTCCTCATCTAAGTGATTGGAAACACAGATGTTGACGCTATAACTTTGCTTCCAGTAAATAATTCCTCAAAGGACTCACATTTGTTTAACCTTAGTCACAAGATGATAAAACTTATTAAACATTTATGGAAGCAGCAACACAATTCTGCTGGTTTATATATTTGGCAAGTTTGGGAACTCCTTCCCCCAACTTTTCCACCTTCTTTTTACCTCTCTGAAAGAAAAAAAAAAAATCTTTGGGGACAGTCCTGTACCTGGATTACAAAAATAATTTTTCCTTTCCTTCTTTATTTCCCCATTTGCGGTTTACTGCAGTTTGACAGTAAGCAGAAGGGCTGCCATGATGATCTTAAAGCACGATAATTAAACCAATGGGACAGCAGACAAGGTGCTCCTGTGGGATCCACAGAGGATGAATAAAAACCCCACTGGGGAACTGCTTTCTTACCGTCGCTAGCCTGCTTCTGAGATAAGCAAGCATTCTGGTGTGTAATGTGCATGCGCTCATTTATCCATTCAACAACATTTACTGAGAACTTGCTTTGTTCAGCCCTCTGGGCATAAACACCCTGGATAGCTGAATATCCCAAAGACTCCAGGAACCCTGGATAAATGTTCATGCATTCATTCATGTATTTGACCCTGACACATGCCGTGTTCCAGGATCTGCAAAGGAAATGGTCCCCATGATTTTGTAGTCTTGGGGTGAAGATAGACAATGACATAGAAATTACAGCAGGACATGAGGCTTGCTTTCCAGAACTATCTGTCTTTTACACATTCACTGTTTCTACTGATTTCCTTGAGCAGGGGACATCTTGTTAGTGGTGGTTATGTTTTCCTCTTGCCCAGGGCCATCGTGGCAGTTGGGGTGTCCCACAAAGAGGCCCCATGGCTGAGTGCATTGTGACACTGGTTTATGCTCCTGAGCTTTGTCACGATTTCACGACTAGCTTAGCCTTGGCACAGATATGCGCATTACCAGGGCCACTACAAACACAAAACTCATGTGTAAATAAAAGCTCATGCATAATAAGGCTCCTCCCAAGACACACAAACTCACACGACATATCGAATGCAACTGCACAGATCACACATGGGTCGTGCACGATTGCAACTCATACAACAGAACAGAACCACAGCACACAAACAACTCAAAGCACGCATGCAGCCTACACAACTCATACGCTCAGGGATGACAAATACCCAATGCGTGTACACACAAACACACACACACACACACACACACACACACACACACACACACGCACCCCAGTTCTAAGGACCATGTTGGTCTCAGTTATGAAAAGCATCTAGAATACTATGGAGCGTCTCACCTTTGGGTCCTATCTTAGTTCTGTTTCTACCCCCAGAGCCCAGCACTGTGCCTCAATACATGTTTTCTAAATTGCATCAAAGTGAAGGTTAGCCACTTCAAATATGAAATTGCAGGACTAATTACTGTTCATGGTTACCTTGTGACGCAGACAAAATTTGAGGGCCCTTCCTTCCCTGACCCCGCCCCTCCATACGTGATTGACACCCCGAGGAGCTCAGCCTCCCGGAAGCAAGAGCTGTGCAGCCTTTCCCACACAGCTCTGAGGACAAACACAGTTTCTTTCATGTTATTCATGCTTCTCTTTATCCTTGTGCCTGTTCCTGCCCCACCTGAATGTGGCCACTAACAACTTCGTCACTGAACTCGGAATCCAAACCCCGCAGATGGCTGAGTCACGCCCGTGGTTAGGATTATTGGTGGTTTGCATTCAGTGTGCACTTTCCTTACGGTAAGCAGACATTTAGCAAGTGCCTACTAAGTACAAATCAGCCAGCTGCATTCTCGGTTAGAGAGGCACACATATCTCAGAGAAGGCACCAAGAAGGTCTAAAGTACGAAATATTAGCTGCTTCAATAATGTTTATTTTCTCAACCTATTCCCTAACTAAATGGAGTAATAGTCTCGCAGCTCTTTTTCTCTCCATAAATTACTTATGTGACAATTATACAAATTTCTAGGAATATTCAATACAGGATTGTGCATGCTAGTGAAAAATGTAAAATGTGCTAAATGTCTGCTTACAGAAGAACTGATAAATTAATAAAAATGCATTTTTATGATGGAATATTATAAACCATATAAACAATAATTGGTTATATCTATTTTTAAACTTATCATCTCTTCCTTTTTCTCTACCTACCTACCTACTTGCATAGAACCCCAAACACAGAGTTTTTAAAAAGTTTTCAAAGTACATTGTAAAATTACTTAAGCAGAAATTTTCAACATACACAAAAGAATAATTTTCATTACATATACATGCAAGTAAAACTATACAAAATAAAAAATATGCACTCCACATTCTTAATAGTGCCTCTCTCTGGGGAGAGGAAGGGAATAATAGCTACATTTGTTGAATGCTTGTTACTTAGGGATCAAGCACTGTTCTATGTAGTCAGTATCAACGTTTTGTTGTTTTGTTTTGTTTTGTCTTGTCTTGTCTTTTTCAGACAGGGTTTCACTGTGCAGTTCAGGCTGGCCTTGAACTCACTACATAGCCCAGGCTGGCCTAGAACTCTCAGCGATCCTCCTGCCTCAGCCTCCCGAGTGCTGGGATTACAGGTGTGCGTCACCACACCTGGCTGAGTATCAACTTTTTAAAATCTTCACAATATCACATGGAAGTAGGGATTTTCTATATCTGTTTTACAGGACTGTGACACAGAGGTTTCAAGTTGGACTTAGCTTCATTAAATATTTAATTCTTGTATAGATGAAATAAAGTGAAGAAAGATCATCTTATATTTGACAGTTCTTTCTCTCTCCTATTCCATCTGATAGACTATTTCCACCCCACACTAACAAATATTAATGTCAAAGACAATAAAATAAGATGATAATTTCATTTGATTTCTCATTGGAATAACTACAGATCAGATGGCTAGGCAGCAAGCTTGTATCATTGCAAAGGTTTGTTCTAAAATGTCACCCATAAAAACTAAACAATAAAATGTGAAACAACTTACCACCAATAATAACTAAAAGCAATTACTGATTTTTTTTCAGCAAAGTTCCTATCATGGTTTCAGCTGTAAACAACATTCTCCCTCTGAGTTATGACCCCCCAAATTTCACCCATTATCTTTTTCTTTCTCCCTGTTACTCAAAGTATTCACTCAAGTGTCACCTACAAATATTAAATGCATACAAATACGAGATACTGGTAGTAAGCCTGACCATAAATATTATGAGGACTCTAATGGGGGAAATCTACAAGAGTAGCTTTTCATTTGCTAAAATAAATAACGAGGGCAGCGTCACTGTATGTGTTCCGTATTTTTTGATGTCCAGGAAGAGCCATGGAGCCTACAAGAGATTTATGAGGAACAGCTGAGCGGCGTCTAACTTCGGGACACATCTCCGAGATGCCGCAAGATGGGCCGAGCACGACCCTCTCTGAGCCATCCCAGATGGACTGCGTTGAGGGTTTCAAGGTTCTTTCCCACCCCCGCTTTTGTTTAATAAAACAGGAACAGATTTACAAAAAATGTCATTGTGAACAGTATAAAAGATTTAAGGTTTCAGGTTTTTGTTATTGTTGTTATTATTCTCGTGGACTTTAATTTTAAAGATGGTGTTTGGAGATTTAGATAGCAAGATGGTCTTTCCTTTTTTAAATTTATTTTCCCTTTGACGCACTTGTCTTACTTAAACCAGAGAGAACCACTGAATTTCAGCTCGTGCCCTTGGCTTGCATGTATCTAACTAGACCATGAATGTTTATTTATGTGACTTTTTGCAGTTAGGCATTAAATACTGTAAGAAGCAACGAAGTACGATGTCTGTGGACCTGCACTCCGACACACAGATTCAGTTTCCACAGGCTGTCTACAATCTTGTGTGGTCTTAGTCTAGCTACTTGAAATTTCCAAAACTTAATTTCCATATCTATTCAACGGACCAATACTAATTGGGGATAATATCGCTGAGAGACAGTATGTAAACTGCCTGCAGGTAGTCAGTGTTCGGGAAAATTTTAAGCAGTAACCAAGCTTAGTCCTTTTGGTTTAACTGTTACAGGGGTCAAGAAATGGCAGCCACTCTGATGATGACTACGACTCGTGTACTCTTCATTATCACCATCGTAACTTCCATTACTTTGACTATGGGTCTTAGAAAGGACTTGGAAGTCCATTTATTGGGAGGAATCAGGAGAGGAAAGAGGGAATGGAAGAAGAAAAACAGAGGAATTATTGAAGAAAGTATGAGGAAATGGATTAAAAAATGACAAGAAGTGGAGGAGGTCCTAACAATAAAGCCAGGTTTTTTTTGCCTTCTCATCCTGTAATGTTTCCAGAATTTAAGAAAGTATAAGGAACAAAGAGCCAGGTCTGGGAGATTGTATTTGTTTCTTTCTGGTCTCACTGATCTGCTACCCAAGCTGCTAGCAACTCCCAAGCAGCCAGTGCCCTCTTTACACATTTACTGGATTTCTCGCCTTCTATTTCTGGGCTCTGGTGTTCAATGCTGTGACCAGGTAGACAGAATACATAAACGGATGCATTTCTCTGTTGCAATACAGTAGGGAAAATGGTCCGTGCCATTTCTAAAAACATGTGCAACTGAGAGAGAGAGAGAGGGAGAGAGAGAGGGAGAGAGAGAGGGAGAGACTACTTATATTTTCTTTGCTGACTAAAAGCCAAAATAAAAATTCTCAGGTAATTCTCAAAATAAAATTCTCAGATAGGGCTGGTGAGATAGCTCAGCGCATAAGCACCTGCCTGGCAAGCACGAGGTCCTGAGTTCAACTCCCGGAACCCACATAAAGGAAAAAAAGGGCCGGTGATATCACTCAGCGGCATAAGCGCTTGCTGGCAAGCACGAGGTCCTGAGGAAGACTCCTGGTACCCACATAAAAAAAAAAAAATTCTCAGATAAATTTTTAAATGTAAGTGCTGTAACATTAAAGGGAGAGGGATGGGAAGGAAGGGGGAGAGGAGAGAAAGAAAGAGTGAGAGAGAGGAAGAAAAGGAAAAGAGAATAACTATATATAATCTTCCCCCTCTTTGCTGTAATTCTAAGCCACAGTGAACGCTTTGCACACCTGGCCTCGTGGGTCTCACCTCATCCTATGCAGTTGGAATCTCTAGACTCTAGCTGGGAATGCGCGAAATCGTATTTTCACAAGTTCTCTGAGTGATAAGTATTCCAAGTCAAGTTTGAGAACCACTGCTCTATTCCAGATGCCGAACCAAGACATCAATCCTAGGCCCTCCACATTCTCAACATTTCCTGGGAGTGTAAAAAGTTTCTAGAGTTTTCCTTTAATGTCCTGGGAGGGGAGGTTCCTTCCAGTTTCCAAAGTGCTTTGAAGTTCTAATGAAAGCCTCTCTCTTCCGGGCTGTTTTGGCCTGGGTGTGACTTGGCAGTGCTCGCTCACAGCTGGTTCCACTGAATCCCCAGTCACACCCAAGCCTGGCGTCCATAGTGTCCTCACTCATCACTCTACCTTCTCCTCATACACTGTGCTGCAGGCCCCCTCCCCCTATTGATTTCTTTATAAGTTTCTTTAAATAGCTTTCTGCTTTATTGACTTACCTCATTTTATTTTATTTTATTTTATTTTATTTTATTTTATTTTATTTTTGTGGGTACCAGGGGTCGACCTCAGGACCTTGCGCGCCAGCAGGTGCCAGTGCTGCTGAGCGATATCACCGGCCCTTTTTTTGTATGTGGGTTCCGGGAGTTGAACTTGGGCCCTCGCGCTTGCCGGGCAGGCACTTATGCTGCTGAGCCATCTCACCAGCCCTACCTCATTTTATTTTAAAACAAAAAATTATGTCACTATATTCACAGCCAATGGAAAAAAACAGTATCCTTCGCCATCAACTGCTGGAGATCAGGCAATGAAGATCCAAGATGAGATGACTAATTCACATTGTCCCTGGGACTGTCCCTTGCTAAAGTCTCTGAATTTGAGGTCCCTTCTTTCTGATAAATAAGGGTGACAGAGATGCTAAATATAGGCCAACACCAACCTCAGCCTTTCTTCTTGATCTACCCAGAGAGGTCGCAGTGGTATTGAAAAGGCGACATTATTTCACCATATAACTCAATATTTTTCAAACCCTCACCAGTGGTTTGACAGCTCATGATGAGAGCACTCTGAGTTCAAAAGTGTTCAAAGGACAGGTTTGCTGCCCTCCTCACCACCGCAGAAAACTCTGGCAGGAGTAGGCCTAGGAGGAGATGACAGTTTGAACCAGTGGCCTGTAACCTTTGTCTCTACAGACACATCCTGATCCCTTTGGGTTTCTCACTTTCCCTCCTAATAACCATGTCACCATCATTCATTCTTGCAACATTCATTAAATACCAACTGTGTGCCAAGCCTTGTGGGTAAAAAACAGGATAAGATATCCGCCCTTCAAGGTTACAATGCCAGAGTCACGGTGATGATCTTAATCACTTAACGTTTATTGAGCACTTACTGTACACGACCATTTCCAGAGCCTTGCTGGTATTAACACTTCTCCCAACAACTCGCAGAGGGAGTTTTTATTATCCCAATTCCTCCAATAAGGAAATCAAGGCATGGGTTGGATGATTAACTTGTTAATGTAATGATTCAAGTTTATCGACCACTTCCCATGCACAGAATGCCATACTAAGCGTATTATGTGATTTATCTCAATTAATCCCCATAAAAACCCGGTGAGATGAGGCCTGTCATTAGGTCCGTCTTGCTAATGAGGGGACAAACTCTGGGAGGTAAAGGTGCCTAAGGTCACCGAGGACATGGTCCATTGGCGAGAAATTGAGCCCTTGTCTGTCTGACTCCAGGGCTACCTCCTGCCTCATGGGGTGGGCACGTGTGTGAGGAGCCCACTTCCCATTCCAGGACCCCAGGAAATGGGCTTGGAGGAGGGAGGCCCCTTCCCCAGACTGTCATTTCAACCACAAACAGCTCCACTTCTCCTTGTTTACATTTTGGCTCAGAGAATGGCAGACGACCATGTTCAGTAAGACCGTCATGTATAATTAGAGGAGAAAAATGCAAGGGAATTGGATAAAACCAGTAATAAAATACAGCCAGACTCTGCTTTCTGAAGGTCCTCTCTGCCCTGCCCCCACCTGCCTGTTGTCTCCCTTGGGACGGACCCCACCCCCTCTGCCATCAGTCTGGTTTTGGCTGGAGTGAGGCAGGAGGCTCTTGAGTGGTCGCCCTGCTTCCTTCCTCAGTGCCCAGCACACAGTATGGCAGCTGCCACGATTCTGTACCAACCTTTCAGGGACCCTCTCTCCTCTGCTCCCGTGCTCTCCGAAGCCCCCAGCTCCTGCCTGCCGCTCTGTGGCCCCACCCCAGCTTCCTAGCCATTCCTCTTTCCCACAGGCTCCAGTCCCAGACTCCAAGCCAAGCCCAACCCTGTTGTCCCCAGGGAGACGGACCGCAAGTCCCCTCCACTCGTGTTGGTATTGCTTCTGCGGTGAGGCCCTCTCCTGACCATCTTATCAAGCAGCACACTTCCCACTGTGCCCTACCTCTTCCTTTCTTTCTCTGCACTTCTCACCTGCAAATAGTGCAGCCTGATTCCCCACACTAAACATAAGCTCCTGGAAGGCAGGCACCTGGTCAGTTTGATTCAAGGCTATAGTCCCAGCACCCTGCACACAGCACAGGGTGCTCCGCAGCCCTTCATGAAATCTGCTAGACCACCAGCTTAAGGCAGGCAGCAAGCATTCCCAGGTGCTCTGCCGGGCCCCCAACTTCTCCACCCTAACTTCCACCTATGCCTTAACAGGTACACACATCTTCCTACTTTTCTGAAGGTGACCATTAAAACCAAAGAAGAAGGCGTTACCAGGAAACAGCGGGCAACCCCTTAGTTTAACAACCCCCAAGCACCTGGGGGCGGGGCCGGGCAGGCACCTGGAGTGCAGCAGGGTGGAGGGTTGGAAGAGGGGCTCCTCTACCGCTTTGGCTCCAGCAGCCCAACTCCTTGGCTCCATCCTGGCTCATCTCTAAGATAAATGAACGACGTTTGCCACCCCTGCTCTGCAGCAGAAGGCAGAGGGCGTTGCGAAGAGCAAAGTGCAAGTTTACAACTGAGATCAGTTTTTTGTCATCAACATTTTCTAAATTGGTTCATAATCAAGTACCCCCATGATCATGATTGGTACACAGTTCTGCCAAAAATTTTAGATGCGTGAAAGAGATCCTGATACTTGAAAGCGATGATTTTGTGTATAAAGTAATACACTAATGGAAGTACTTATTTATTCATTTATTTACAGGCTCATTTATTCATTCTTCAGGAAATATCTGTTTAGTGCCTCATAGGTGCCAAAGACTAATTTATGTAACTAGATTTCTCCCAAAATTTCTACAGAAAATAAAAAGAAAATACTGACAAGAATAAAAATGAAAGTATCTGCTTACAAAGAAGACCTCATGGAAATGCTGGGCCTTTGCCGAAGATTTTATCTGTATCAGATTGTCTCATTGTCACCGGTCGGCTGTGAGGGGAGAGATATTCTTATCCCCATTAGACAGATGAAGAAACTGAGGGGAGCGAGGTTAAGGGACTCATTTCCAAGCAACACAGCAGGCTGTGTAAGTATGGAGCAGCCCCACCTGGGCCCTGGGTTTGCTCGGCACACATTGTTTGCCTTTCCACAGCCTTGCTGCAGTCAGCCACCCCAGCACCAGTCCCTCTGTGAAGGCTGGGCATGTGTTTTCCCTTCAGGTGCCACCTCTGCATCCTGGGCATCTATTCACCATCATTTGGAGGCTGGGTAAGACGCTGGATGGGTGAAGGTGCCCAAGTCCATCACTGCCTTTGAGATACAAGCAAGGGCCTGTGCTCCACTGATAACCCAATCAGGCTGAATCACTTCCCTGCTTGAACCCCCCAAAAGACTCCCATTTAGAATCAAATCTAGAAGGCCATCCCCCATCTGCCCCCGGCTTACCCCTCTCTTGTCTTGCTTCATATCACTCTGACCCAGCCTAACCTGCCCAGCCACAGTGGCCTCCTGCAAATTTAGCAGACATGCAAGTCCATTCTGGCCTTGGGCCCTTGGCACTTACGGCTTTCTGTGCCAGGAATGCTTGTCCCAGCTCTGTGCTGGGCCAGTGTCTCATTCTTGTTTGGGTACGATTGAATCACTACTTGAGAAATTCCACCCCTGACCACTCTGTCCTCTCATCATTCTCTACCTCAACGATTCTGATTTATTTTTGTCAAATGCAATTAGCGCTATCCCATGATGTCTTTCTTTGTGCATGAGCTTCTTAGTACTATTCACAAGAATATTAGCTGTGTGAAGGCAGGGACTTCTTCCTTTTCTTTTTTTCCTACTGCCGTATCCTTAGCACTGAGAACAATGCCCAGGCACATAGCAGGTGTGCAGTCGATATTGGCAGAATGAATGAAAGCATGAATGCACTTTTGCACACAGGAAAGAACTCCCGGGGGAAGGGCCCTCTGCATGTGTGACAGTAGTTGGCCCGAAGGTTCTGATGCTGCTGTCTCTAACAGCAGCATCCTCTGACGGTGCTCGAGATATTCCCTGCCCTGTAGACATCGCGATCGATACAGGGGAAGACTCATAGGAGATGAGGGTCCTTCTTTGGCAAATCGCTCTGGCCACTCTAGAGAAACCATCACAGTGGATTAACAGCATGGGCCTTGGGAAGAGGCAGACCTGAATTTCAACCGCAGTTTGGCCATTGCGTGACCTCAGATGAGTCATCCCACAGGTTACACAACCCCTCCTCTCTAAAGCAAGAATTCTACTGACATCTCCTGCATAGGGATGTTCTTGAGATTCAGCTCAAGCATTCCTTGCACCACAAGGTCTCCCCTAACCACCCACACTCACCTTGCCCCGACTCATGCTCTCACAACTTTGCTTTCATAAAACATTTGTCATCACGGTGGATATTTTTCTATGTGAAAGTCATCTTTTCTGTTATAGATGTATTTACATGTTCTCTAGCTTCCCTTTGGGTGAATAGATCCTCAGACAAACCCTATTCATCCAAAGCTCCCAGGTCATAGAACAGGACCTGGCACATAGTAGGAACTCAGGAGATGATCCTGCTTGAATGAATAAGGATCAACATAGAAAGCATTTGATATAGTTCCTGGTATATCATAAGCACTCGTGTAGTGAAAGATACCATTACAGTTATTGTTGCTAGTGTTGTAATTACTATTTCTTGGGAAAGAATATTTTTGAGCTTCCACAAGGCTTCAGACAGCCCGCATGAGTCTGTCTCAGAACTAAGAGGCTAAAACAAGTAATGTTAACTTTGGCCATTGTATTTCCAGTTTTAAATATCAAAATGTACCATTATTATTTCTTTCAATTCCTTGGACCTCTAGATCCATGATAATCGGTGGACTGCTAATGTCCCTTCTGGTATAAATTCTCATGGTCTGGCTATTTAAAGCAAAGATTCACTCTTCCCTCATATCCATGTGGCATGTAACAGTTTCTCAGCCCTACTCTCATAAATCCTTTCCACAGACCTGGGGCATAAGATCTATGATAGCTCCCATTTTATAGATTGAAAAGCAGAGGTAGGGATTGAACAGTCTACCAATTTGATCAGCCAACGCAAAGTAAACCTAAAGACCTAAACTTGGATGAGCTCGACTCCAAAACTTTCGTTCTTCCCACATGAGTCAGGTTTACCTTCTTGCTCAGAGCTACATAACCATCATGGAACAAAGCAGCAACCCAAACCAAGTCACTTCCTCTTATTCATCTCTCCATCCACAACCTAAAATCTAATCCCAAGGGAGAAAACAAGAAGCCACGCAAAGCAGCGTACCCAACTTTCTAATAAAAGAAAATAGCCAAAGGCAGTTCTGATATCAAACGCACTTACAGCTTTTCATTTTGGTTCTTCTGAACCAAATGGCACTGAACGCATGGAAAATATTTAACTCTTCTCTATAGCATCATCTCAGCCTAGCAGCTATTCATACACCCCTGTGGTGTAAGAGAGAGGCTCCTAAATACATAGAAAATTCCAAGATCTGATAAATTGAAGTGATTTAAAGTAAGCCCCATGCAGTGCGTATAGAAATATTTATACGCTGTTGCTCTTGCTTACGTAAGTCGTTCCCTATAGACAACCTTGACCTCTGTCTCATATTTGTATCGCCCCTGTTACCAGACATATATCATGGATTTCTCAAGGTACAGTGAAGCATTGTGAATGTTCCTTGCAAATTCATTACCAAGAGAATAGATACTACCAACTTGGTTTTTATCTCTTTCTGCCCTTTGTAACTATTTTCATTAAAAACAGCAACTGTGTTCTGCCCACCTTATATCTAAACTATATAATTCCCATAGTTGTGGCTTTAAGAAGAAAGCTCAGGGGTGGTTTCAGAAAATTCATTCAGCTCTGAAAGCATTTAACTAATTAAGCTCAGTGATCTTAATTTCTATAACGTAGAAGCCGTCTTTCCCAGCACCTATATGGAGGCACGAAGCCTTTCCTTAGCATCAGTGGACACTATAGCTTTTCAATCAAATTAGTCTTTGGAGAGAGATGCAAAAGAGCTAAAAATCTCCTTTAAAAATCTTCCCCGCTTCACTGCTCATCATTTGCCAAGAGGAGATGTGTAGTTAAAATGAAATGCTATTTTCCTCTTATCTTGATAAAACAAAGTTTTCAATCTTGAACCCTGAGCTAACTATCTTTCAAACCTTCTTCATGGATTCCTTTTGGTTTACATGCCCACATTTGCTTATTAAAGTTATTTTAAAAAATAACAGGGACATGCCTAATAAAACCCTACCTCTTATGGAACCAGAGGGGGCTTAGTAGAGCCAGTTTTAGGTTGGGGTACTAGGTACTTTAGGGATACTGCAATTTCTTCTAAAATAAGACAGGTGGAAAGAGAACTCTCATTTAGATGAGCCAAATTCAAGACAAATGCTTTCAGAAATGATCCAGGTTTTGTTTTTTTCCTATGTAATTTCTCTAAGCTCATTATTTCTAAAACTTTTGCATTGTGCCTTTCCCTGTTTTTAAGCATAGCTAAATAATACTGATATATTAATAATAGGATTATCTAGCTGTGCCTCTTGGATTTTAATTTCTAAAATTCCAAATAATCTCAGGCATTGCTTTGACATTCAGGGTACTGAGGATACCCAGGGGATATCTTTTTGATAGAGAGGGAATGTAAAAGATTGAGAGAAGCAACAACTAGAAATTCCAAATGGTCATTTTAATGACTTTCAAATACCTCCAAAACAATCATTTCATTGCTGGAGTCTGCATTGGAAACAAATACATCAGCAATTCCCACTTGCATCTCGGTATTCTTTTCTGTGTGTCTGTGTATGTACATAACATCTTCAGAAAGGACCTGGGTCTGATACTCTTGTGATGATTTCTCAGACAAAATGAGCAATAGGAACACAGCCACATGCTGGAGACGCTCTCCAGGAATGCACAAGTTAAAGGCAGGGCGGTTGGCAGAGATACCTTTCTGTTAGTTTGTCGTTTGTAGCAGTGGACAGTTGGGCTCTGAAGTCTCTGAAGTTTTTATTATCGTTTCCAAGGCCTGGTGTACCTTAAAATCCACTTTAAATGCTACTCCTATATATCTGAAAAAAGTTCCTAAAACAGAATGAAAGGTCAGAAATGTGTGTGTGTGTGTGTGTGTGTGTGTGTGTGTGTGTGTGTGAGAGAGAGAGAGAGAGAGAGAGGGAGGAGATAAATACAGTGAAAATGATGGTATATTTAAGAAGCCTATAAACATACAGTACTTTTCTTTCCTTCAGTATTCCAGTAATCAAAATAGCACCCTGAATAGGGTGATTTCTGATGTGGATAGGATAACTCAGTCCCTTTATAATTGAAGAGCTGCTTGCCAATGGTCACAAGAATTTCTAACTTTAAATGGATCTTGCGAAACTTAAACATTTTTTAAAAGCACAGTACAGACTGTTACAAATTACTGAAAATGGATATAAAATTCTCTTCTAGCCAGAGCAGAGTCCACGAAGGTAGAATCTGAGCTTGCCTTGATTACAGACTACAGTAAAAGGCATTCTGTATTTATCACATTAGAAAATTAAAATAAATTTCTCCCAAATAAATAAAATAAAACAGCATTCTCAACTTGCAAAGCAATAAAATTATTTGTGTGCCGAGCTTCTTTTAATACTACTGTGATTTTTTTCTAAAAGTCGTTCAATTTGATTGTAATTAAATACGTAATGAAAAAGCACTGCTTCAGGGAAGCGATGCCAGACACTTTCTAACTGTTAGTTTAATGTATTTCCAACTACTTCGCATCAAATGAAAATGATACTCTGCGTATGCCTGGTCCTAATATAGAATTTGTTAGACAATTCTGTGTTTTTTAAAAGGGACTTGGGTAGATGCAGGCACTGGCTTTGCAATAATGCCCGAGTCCTCCCAAACCACGATATTGCTACGGAAAATGAATAGTACAAATACGGTGGAGAGGAAACCTGCTTTTTGAGCGTTTAACTCATGTTAGCTAATTGCAGATCCATCACAAACAGGAACACATGGCCTAGGTTTTCTTCTTTGCTGATTAACCTAAGCTCAGCATCAGTGATGAGCAGAGGTATATCATTTCTTTGGCCTTAAATAATGTCAGGCTCAGTGCTCTTTATACCTGCTCAATCAAGAGAACAATTCCCAAGCCACTGGGAAGAGAAATAGAGCAATCCAGGGATTATCCAGTTGGGGAGATCTCCTCAAGTGAGTGAGAGGTCAGCTTGAATGAAATGAAAGCATAAACCTCTGTTGGAGAATGTGATAAAAGTGAAGATGCTCCTGGGACAGAACTCTTACAGATGTCTTGGAGGTATTTGTTGGTGTGAAGCTTTTCCAAGTGTAGCAATAGGAATCAAGGTAACTGGGTGAAAAAAGAAAACATGAAGTGGTGGGAAAAAAATACTAGAGAATTCCAAGGAATGTTTCTTAAAAGCAGCCTTCGATGTCCAAACCCCCAAGCCTCAGAGCTTTCATTGTGGAGAAGTTTCCCAGAGCCCCTCTCGCTTACCTTACCTGGTTTCTGCTAGAAAACCCTGTCACTTGCAATCTGCTGATTAGGGTTAATGCATTATGTCCTGATATGGCAGATTGAAAATGAAATCAATAAATGCCTAAAACAAATGGGCTTTTGAGATGTCCCATCCAATCTGGGTCTTTAAGGGTGAGGTGAGAGGCAGGAGAAGAAAATCAGGAAAGGAGTGGGGAAAGAAAGGACCACTTACTCAATCAATTTCAGTCCAAAACACTGTGTGGACAAAGCAATTTCTAGGTGCCTTGTTCTTCCCATTTCAGGGATCTGCCCTAAATAACAATAATAGCTAGAACAGTTTGTACTGCTGAGACCCTTTGAGCTTTATTGCGTGAGAGAATGTTTACATTTGCCATTTATCTTGGGGTAAGCAAAGGGATCTATAGCACGAGATATTTAAATGTTCGCGATAGGAACTTGTCTTTCTGAAGTATGTTTAAACAAAGTGAGGGAGTGAGGATGGTGAAATCACTCCACTGGTTCCTATTCTCTTGAGTCTTTTCCCACTTGCCAATAAATTAAAGGTAAACTTCACCTTGAGCAACTAGACCCCTCCCCTGCCCTGCTCTTGCAATTTCTAGACCCTTCCCCATTAATCCAGAGTCTTCACTACCATGAGGTGGAAGAGGAGGTCTCCTGGGTCATTTCCACTCCACTGCAGAGTTCAGTATTGTCCCTGCTGAATATGTTTCCCATGTAAATAAACCTGTGCTATTAAGGTGCAAATTACAACTTTTAAGTAATGATTGCTAATCGTCTAATGTTTACTGCCACACAAGGACATTCATGAAAACAAAATCTGCATTATTCATCTCCATATTAAATAAACAAAATAAATTGAGGGAGATGTTCTTTCCTGCAAGATTCTCCACAGATCGGGAGCTTCAGAAAGCTTCTGAAAGTCAGCAAGAAGGAAGCATTTAATTGCTCTGGGGGAGCAGAGGCCGAATCGTATGACTTACATACATACTAGATATTCATGCGTCCATGATCAAAAAAGATTTTATGTTCTATTGTGACTGGCTGGCATTAATATAAACACAATAGTTCAGGCTGGTGAAGTGAAAAATATATTACATATGCATGTGGACAGTGTCTGAGGTACAGACTGTTGGGAAAAGAAGCATTAGAGTATGTCTACGGTTTAAAAAAATTAAAGCGCTCTGTACGCTACAACATACAAACAAATCAAAGCACTGTTCTGTTTTACTTTACCTTCCTGCCATCTTCGCTAAAATGAGTGGAGGGAAAGTGCTGGTACAGAATCCTGTGATGTTTTCAGGTGAAAGTGGACACATTTTAATGGCAAGTGAAATATATGTCAAGGAAGCAAGCCAAGCACGCACTCACACAAACGCAAACCCCTGGGGTACTGTAGGCTGCTTTCTAAACTTCCTTCTTCTTGCTCTAAGTAATAGTATGGTGGAATAGCATAGCTTCAGGAAGCCAGGGAGAATAACATTTCGGAGGGAAATGTTCCGACTCTGGTTTCCCCACATCCCTTCCTCCTGCAGGGGGAGGAATATAACAAATAAAGACTAAAATTCCCCATCACTTATAATATCGTCCTGTTGGTTCTATTTGGAAAGCTACTTTATTAGAAAGTTTTGTAATCGATTCCTTGAAACAGAGAACTTAAAATGGAAACTGCAGAGGAATCTAACAGCCTCTGACCAGTTCCTGGGAGAAAGAGCTGCAGGAGGGCCTCTGATTCACTGTCAGTTTTCTATCTTCCATTATTCATTAATCAAGTTAGAAATGAAGCTTTCAACATCAGTCCATGGGAGTACTTACTTACAGATGTGCCTTGTATTTAATTTTAAGCAGTGATAAAAGTTAGGATGGCCACTATCTTAGAATGCCCTCTTTCCCCTTTCCTGGATGTTAACTGGCTGAAGAATTACAGAGTGGATAACTTTGCTTGTGAGTAACCACCTCTGGTAAAACAGAGTAGGGTGCTAATGACTTCAGATGAGGGGGAAAATACTCCAAGAAAAACTATCTGCTTTATTAATATGAGAGCAAATAAATATCGTTAGAGGGGCTTCACTGTATACAAAATGCATTAGCCCATTTCAGCTTGAAAGAGATTTCCACTTCTTCCAGTAAAAATAAATCATAAAAACAAACGGACACGAAAAATACAATAGGCCAGAAAACTGAAGCTACAGTCACAAGTTTCTCTCTCTCACACACACGCATGCACACACACACACACACACACACACTGCAATAAACAGACTAGCCAACACCAAGAGATACCAGCTTAATGAAAGGATCTAATTTAAATAATGTCATACAGTGTTATGTTATGTACACCTGGATCCTCATTGGTCAGAGGATAATTATAATCAAAGTAGTGCAATTCTGAGCGAAGCACTTTTTGTAATGAGCTCACTAAAGGAGACATGTCCAGTCATTCTGGTAATTTAAATTACTGCCTAGTTGTTGATGGCCTTTACCGGAACAACAGGGAAAAAAAAAAAAGTTATTTTCGGGGCAGTATCACTTCTTGCTGGATGGTAGCCCAGGGTTCTCTTTAGGGACAACAATAAGGACGTTATCGCAAATAATCTAGCTACCTTAAATTCATTTTGCTAGAACTAGATGAAACAGGCTTACTCTTCCTGAATCTGGAGGGCCATCGCACACTCTTAACACTGTCGGATTGTAAAGTAGTCTAAGTTTCAAAAGGAAAAAAAAAAAAAATAAGGGACCTATTGTTTTCAAAAGAGGTAGCTAGAGTTAAAAAAAGAAAAAAGAAAATACTTCACTGCCTCAGCAAGTTACAAATATATAGGTAGTAAAACAATTTTAAATATTTTGCTCTTAGGGAAACAATTTTAAAAATATAAGAGTCCAAGCTTTATAAATGATATTTCCACATGCAACTCTAACCAATCTACGAATGGTTATGGAAGCAATTTCATACACAGAAGCGAAGATAACATAGAAATTTCAAAGGATGTGGACTGCCGTTCGGGCTGGGCTCAGGTCACGCTGGAGGATAAGCATGGTGGTCCAGCACGTGGAAACACAAATGCGCACTTTCTCTAGATTTGTGACTAACTTTGAATTTCTCCTAAGGGTGACTTTGCAAAGTTTATGGAAGTGTTCCACTAAACTTCTCTCTGTGTTTTCCACTTGGAACAGAATAAAATGTGGTGGTGGGATTGCAGAAGTCCAGCCTTAACTAATGTTGCCTAAACCAAGACTGCAAAGCCAGAGAGAGAGAGAGAGAAAGGAAAAGAGAAGAAAAGCAACAAAACTTAAACTTTTTTGCTAAAGCCCTGATTCAACTAAAGGACACAAAGAAATAAAAACGCCCACATGAAAAGCCAAACAAGATAATAATTGTGCATGTCTGGCTCTGAATCTAGAGGGCAAGGCTTGCGTCACTGGCACTCTGAGTTACCATGGTGAGTGATTTATTGATATATATCAAGAATGAATAGATCAAAGCCAGTGAGATGACAGGTGATCAATCAAATGTCAAATCAAAACTAGCAATCAAGTGGAAAGCTGATTTTTCAGTAGGTGGGTCTGGCAGGAGAAAAATGAACTTTCATATTACATTTCCGAGAAACAAAACCCCAGCATACTATTAAAAAAGCAATTAAGCAACCCAAAAGGAAAAAAGAAATCCCTTGAAAGATCTATTGTACTGATCTACTAACCTGTCCCTGTTTTGGTGGGGGTCGGGTGGTAAGTAAGGATTCAGGTGGGATAGCTCCTACCACACAAATCAATTTGCACATGAAGTTTGCAACTCTCTCTGGGCAAAGAAAATCCAGAAGTGCTTAGATTTCTAAAGGGGCAGCCTCCCCTTCCACCTTTTTTCTTTCTTTTTTTCTTTCTTTCTCTTTCTTTCTTTCTTCTTCTTCTTCTTCTTTTTTTTTTTTAAAAAGAGAAGAGAGAGGGTTGAATAGATTCCCAAGCATGGATCCATGGATCCTTTTAGAAAACATTCAGAGGTTGGTTCATCCCCTTCCTGGGGTGATTTTTCTACCTTGGCGATCAAAGCTAAACTCCCATTGCTAGCCCCAAAGCCAGCCCGCAGCCCTG
Source organism: Erethizon dorsatum (assembly GCA_028451465.1). Taxonomy (NCBI): domain Eukaryota; kingdom Metazoa; phylum Chordata; class Mammalia; order Rodentia; family Erethizontidae; genus Erethizon; species Erethizon dorsatum. The sequence goes on along the minus strand of CM051840.1, from coordinate 21,155,222 downwards.
CAGCCAGGGACTTGGGCAAGCCTCCCACTTCAGTGCCCCGAGCCCGGCGAGGGGAAACGGTGTCCCTGGAGGCCAGAAGCTGCTGGCACTGACCACGCGGAGGGCCAAGGGGGTGGAGGGGCTGTCTCCCTATTCCGCACCCCAAATCCTCAATCGGACTCTGGCTCCAGAAGCAAGAACAGACCGGCAGAAAAGTTAGGGGTGGGGTAGAGGGTGGAGGAAAAAGTTTAAGGAGGGAAGGCTTGGTGGGATAGCTCCCCCCCACCCAACCCGAACCTGGAAAGGGGAGGATTTGGGAGAGCTAAGAAGGCGAGAGAGGATGGAGTTATTAGAGGGGCACCCGGAGCGAACTCCCCCGAAAGCTGAAGGGGGTGGCGTCCCGGGGCACCCCGGGGCAAGGAGGGCGGGCGAGGAGCTCGGCGCGCAGGGCGCAGGGCGCAGGGCGCAGGGCGGCCGGCTGGGCAGCCCCGAGCGAGCGGAGCCGCGTCTCTTACCTGCTGCCCGCTTGGGTGCCTGCTGTTTCCTCCTTGGCATCGCTCTACTTTCGCTCCAGTCCCACTTCTGGCGCCCCAGCCCCGAGCCGCGCGCGGGGCCCGCTGTCTCTCTCGCCTCTCTGGGTGTCCTCCGTGTCTTGCCCGGTGGCTCCTAGGACGTCACTCGGCCTCTGTCCCCCTGACGATCCCCCCTCAACTCCGCCACCAGGGCCGGAGACCCCCCTCTCCGGGCGGCAGACACGGTGGCTGGTGCCGGCTGGCTCGCAGTGGAGGTTGGTTCTGCCTTGTTTGTTTGTTTGTTTGGGGTATTTTTTTTCCCTCTCTCTGTTTTTGTTTTTGCTTTTGGATGTATATATATATTTGGTTTTGCTTTTTTTTTTTTTTGTGGTGACTGGTGAGACACTTGATTTCTTTATTAAACATCCAAGACCGGGTTCAGATGGAAAGGACGACGGGCGCACACGCGCCACACGCACACGCGCGCGTAAAGATAAGGAAGAAAAAAAGCAATCCTGGGAAGGTAGTGGGTTTCTTCTCTTTCTTCTTCTTCTTCTTCTTCTTCTTCTTCCTCCTTCTCCTCTTTCCCTCCTCCTCCTCCACCTCCTCCTCCACCTCCTCTCCTCCTCCTCCTGCTCGGTCTCGATGGCGGATCCGCGCGCGGAGCGGTCGCGATCACTCACGGTGGGTTTGTGGCTGCTGTCAGAGCTCGGCCTGTGAGTGATATGCGAGAGGACAGGAGCGGGTTTTGGAAAGACAGAAAATCTGGAATCCACTCACTCACTCACTCACACGCAGACACACACACAGACACACACGCACGCACTCTCGCTTCCTCTCCCACACACACTCGCGCCCCCCACATGCGCGCACACACACACACACACTCACTCACACACACACACTCACACTCGCTCTCACACACACAAGGCAGGGCGAGGCGATGCCAGCAAACATCGATCCCGCTGAACAAACTGAACATTAACAAACTCCTCCTCCTCCTCCTCTCCCCGCGACCTGATGACAGGGAGAAATTTACTCCCCAGCCGCAGAGCGGCAGGCAGAGGGAGTCTATTAAAGGGACAGTGTCCCGCCAGGGAGAGGGGCTGGGGCACAGCGCCCAGGCCTGCCAAGCCCAGGAGGGGCCCTCGGTGCTGATGGGGACCGTGCCCACCCGGCCCGGGACACCCCTCGGGAGGAGGACGGGGGCGGGGAGGAGGACGGCGGGGAGCAGGGAAGAGATGAGAAGCCAGCAGAGCAGGGCGGCGGTTCAACTTGGAAGCTGGGCACCAGCGCCAGCATCGGGAGGGGCACAACCTAGGTTTGCTTGGGGCAGGGGAAGGGGAGGGAACCTTATCCAGGGGGGACTCCCATACTTCAAGTCTGAACTGGAGCCCCCAAAATGTCCTGCTAGGGCCAGTGAGATGGCTCAGCGGCATAAGCGCCTGCCTGGCAAGCGCGAGGGCCCGAGTTCGACTCCCGCAACCCACAAAAGAAAAAAAAAGGGCCGGTGATATCGCTCAGTGGCACGGGCGCCTGCTGGCGCACAAGGTCCTGGGGTCGACCCTTGGTACCCACAAAAAACAAAATAAATAAATAAACAAAATGTCCTGCTCACCTGCCCCCTTAAGTTTAGTTCTGTTCCGCCCACCGTCTGGATGATTCAAGGTGGTCTTAAAACAAAATCTGCCTCCTACAGAGGACACCTTGATAGTCTAATGGGTACAGCGTTTTTTATTTTCCTTTAAGCATTATTTATTGAGCACCTACTCTGCACCTGTTCAGGAGACACAACAGCCACAGAGAAAGGAAAAGTCCTGGCCCTTGGGTATTTATATTCCAATGGGGGACAGCAGACAAATTCCCCTGATGTTCCATCTTTGCTTAAATGTCAAGCTCTCCCTCAGGCCCACCTTATTTATCATTTCATACGCACCCCATCCCATTTCTCCATTTTATTTTTCCCCACCGGGCTTCTCAATGTGGCACACGTTGTATCCGGTTTTCTATTTGGTTAATTGTCTGAGATCCACTCTAGAATATGAGCTGCACTGGGAGGCGGGATTTTTGCCTCTTTTGTTCTATAATTATCTCCGATGATGACAAAGCTTAAGACTCATAGTCAAGCTGCCCTAAAACATTTGTGCAATGAATGAAAACTCAGGAACCGCAAGTACATCCTAATTTCAGAGTGGTAAACTCCACAAAGATGGTAAAATGGGGTGTTGGGGTTTGATGGAGACATGCATCACTGAGGACTGTTATGGGCCCAGTACCTTTCCAGGTGTTGGGAACCCATTTGTGAACAGGTAGAACCTGAACCCTGCCCTTATGTAGCTCTCCTTCCAGTGGGAGCGACAAACAGCTAAGAAGCAAGGGACATAGGCAAAGAGGAAGTACGCTTTAGACCACAATGAATTAGGACTTGGGGGACGGAAGGATGGTGAGCAGGCGGGACTTCCTGGGGAAAGTCAAATCAAAACTGATTTCTAGATGTAGAGAAAGAGTTAGGTAAAATGGACACTCAGATGCAAGTACTCTGACCTTACAATGATAGACATCCTTGGAAGCACCTACTTTCTACTCTCCCCTCCACAGACCCTCTTAAGATGCACACAGCTGGCTGGTCCTTACCCTGGAACAAGGTTTTCTAACTTTGGCACTATTAACATTCTTGGCCAGATACCTCTTTTTTGGAGGGGGCTGTCCTGTACGAAGTAGAATGTTTCACAGCAGCCCTAGCTATTACCTGCTAGATGCATGACCCAGCCACCCAAGTCATGACAATAAACATTGTCACCACACATTACCCAGTGTCCTCTGGGAGCAAAATTGCCCCTGACTAAGCAGCAATACCTTAGCTTTCTATATCAGAAATTCTGGGTAAAGGACCAGGAATCTGCATTTTGAACAAGCAGCTCCCAGCTCCACAAGTGGCTCTCCTGCTTATTGCATTTTGGGAACTTCTGCCAAAAAAAACCCTTTTTTTTCCTGGGAATCTGACAAACCCAGTACTGCTAGCTACAAAACCAAGTCATGCTTAGATATTCATATAATCTAGGGTCTCAAGGGGTGATGTCATTGTGGGCACTGGGATGAACTTTTACCCATCCTGCTCCTTACTCTCCCATTCCCACACCCACAGAAATTGAGACCTTACTGGTATGGCCCAGGACACCCTCTATGCAAAACCCACCCACCTACCACCTTTGCCCTCCTTTCTGGGCAATTACCAGGAATGACTCGGTCCACTAATATCTTTTGTAGCAGTTTTTCTGGGCTCTAGGAAACTTAACTTTCTCCATCCTACTTGTCAGCCACAACGTGTCATTGTCACTGTGTGCAAGGTGCTGTTTAATCACTTTTCACATCGCCACATGCTTCTCCACCTCAGAAGTGTAGCACCAGTTGCTAAGTCACTGGCCCTCAAATGGCCTCCACCTAATCCCATTGCCCACTTTGCCCTTTGGCTACTGAGGCAAAGAAAATCCCATTTCACCACTGGCAATGTCAGCTAAAGATTACTCATTCTAATTACTTGGTAAACTTTTACAGGATACTGTGCTAGGGACCATAGCCTATTATGCAAAACCTCAGTCTTGCAGAGGAAAAACCACAAGGTTATGGGGTCAGGAGGTATAGATTTAAGGCCTGAACAGAAGGACGGGGGCTTCAGGGAGCTTCTCATGAACTTGCATGTTCTCTAGAAGCCCCAGGACCATGGATCTGGTGTTTGCAGTACACTCAGTCCGTTCCTTGACAAACACCCACTGTGCATTTCAGGGGTACTAGGCACTGCTCCAAGCACAGGCCACGCTGCAATGCGTAAGGTAGGGCACTCTTCTCCAAGAGTTTCTATTATAATGACATCCAAGTGCTGGGGACAAGGGAAGTGGGAATTTGGCAGCTAGATTTAGTCTTGGGGAGAATAAAGAGAAAAACAGTAGACGCATCTGAGCTGCGGAATTTCTCACAGTTTCTCTCCAACATTCTCAGAATTTTACCTCCACTCCCTCCTGGTCCTTAATAGCTGGTGATACAATGAGCGTGTCCTGGTAACTCTGCAATGCCTATCTTTTGGCTGGCTATGAAAATATCGTTGAGCCCACACTTCTGGAGTGTTCTTGCGGTCATTTGTATTTTTTGTTATTGCTACTAAGTAGAACAATTAGTTTACTTATCAACAAACAAGATTATGGCTACAACGGTGGGATGCATAACACGATGGTATTCAGATGCTTTTTTTTTTTTTTTAATGTAGGTACCAGGAGTCGACCTCAGGGCCTTGCGCTTGCCAGCAAGTGCTCGTGCCACTGAGCGATATCACTGGCCTCTTCTTTTCCTTTATGTGGGTTCCGGGAGTCGAACTCAGGACCTCGCACTTGCCAGGCAGGTGCTTATGCCGCTGAGCTATCTCACCAGCCCTCAGATGCTTTTGAGTGGTGTAGACGTGACATTAAATAACCTGAATCACACATTGAGAAAGTTATTCCCTTTCAAGTATCTTTTAATTTGAGAAAGCCTCCATTTAGGGTTGGGCATCTTTTCTATATACAATACTTGCTAACTTGTATTCTTTTTTTTTTTTTTTTTGTGAGTACCGAGGGTCAAACTCAGGACCTTGCGCATCAGCAGGCAACTGTGCCCCTGAGCGATATCACTGGCCCTTTTTTTTGCATGTGGGTACCGGGAGTCGAACTCAGGACCTCGTGCTTGCCAAGCAGGCGCTTATGCCACTGAGCCATCTCACCGGCCCTAACTTGTATTCTTAACCAAGATATCACAGATCTCAGACTCGGAAGCTTGGGGTGTAGCAAGTCCATCTAGCTGAACTTTTACAAAGTAGTTTGTTTTCATTGAGTTCACTTTAGGGTTACCTTCTATTTTAGTGAAAGACACTTTGCTCCGTTTGTGGTAGCAATCCAAAGTTTAAACACATTTATTTGAACCTCAAAAAATAAATATATTTAAGGGCAAAGAAAGAGGATGTGAGGTGCAGGTGGGCATGGAAATGATAGCAGAATGTGAGAAACTGCCACATATTACTAGAATTGGCAAAAGTACTGTGCTAAACCACAGGCTCTGGCTCTTTGGCAAACTTCCTCCAAGAACTGACATCTTACAATAATGTTATGTTTAAGTCTTAAGGAAATTAGGTTCCTGGGATCCTGCACTCAAACTTTGGGATATGTAAGGGCATGAACTGATTGGCATGACACAACCACATCTCCTGGACGAGTTGTTGCCACACTGGCGGAGTATCAGAATCACCTGGGGAATGTTATCACTATTCTCTTTTTTAAGTTAAAGAAGCCCAAGTCCCACCCCAGACTTACTAAGTTAGATTCCAGGGTGGAGCCAGAAAATCTGAAAATTTTACAATTGCCAGGTGATGCTGATAAGGTGCCAGGTATGAAAACCTTTCCTCTACAAAAGTTGGGTTTTTGTATCAATCGAGACAAGTCTGGGGAGTTTTATTGCATGCAAGGAACACAAAGCAAATCTAATCATGGGTTTCCTCAGAAGGGTCAGTTGAAAGGGCTTTTCGGGGTCTCTAGATGTCTGTGAATTCCCCGTTTAGTCCACTTTATACTGAGGGGTCATTTTGGTTGCTATACAGTTGCCTGTCTTATCCCTGGACTCCAAGCTGATGAGATGAAAACAGACACTTGCTGAGTGCCCACTGTGTGCAGGGCGCTTCCTTAACACCAGGCCACTTGGGAGCCTCTGGAGTGGGTAGGGCTGTCTCTGCCACTGGTGGGCCTTCCTCTGGGAGATTTGTACTCACCTCCCCTCCAACAAGATTCTTCCTCCAAATCCGTTTCTAAGCTCAAAGGTCCCCTCTGGTGCCCACCCTATCTCTCCTGCTTTGTGAGCATCTTTCCTATGTACTTTCCTGTTTATTATTTATCTCCTTTAATTGAACTATAAGCTCGATTCTTCTCTACATTCCCAAGTTCAGTGTACTACTGGAGCTCAAGAAACAAAAACAAAAACAAAAACAAAACTGCAATCACTGAATACCAAGGTAGGCATATTTGCAAGGAAGGATGTACTTTAAAAACACCTTAGGCACACATAGTTTTTATTTGACACAGGTCTATCACTTTTTTGCCTGTTTGCCATTTTTCCGATTGATGCTGTGGTCCCTCATCAACTTCTCTGCCTTTTTTACCACTTCTCTCACTCATCTATTGTCTCCTTCACATTCTCTTAAATACCACCTCTTCCAGGAAGCCCTCTCAGGTGACTGCATGTGATTCACACTTCTATAATCCATATTCTCTTACAGTGCAGAGACTCAGGTGGAATATGACTCCACAATGGAGGAGTACACTAGCAAGGAGAACCCATTTATGCTTGGGTGCCGGGATAATGATTACCTGTGAAAGTGGGCCTAGTGGCTTCTGAGAGGGTGAGATTGTTCTTAACCAGGGTTCTGATTACTTCAGTGCATTCAGTCTGGAAATTAATTCATTGCACACTTCCGATTTGTGTGCTTCTGTGTACACACATGATGCCTCAAGAAGAAAAGGCAGTGTGCTCAAACTTTGCTGCATATTATAATCAACTGGGGTGACTCAGAAAATCCCAAGGGCTGTGTCTTACCCTGGAGCCATTACATCAGCTGTGGGGGTAGGAAGGATCCAGCCATCGGGATTTTTTAAAGCTCCCAAGGGATTCCAATGCGTGGCTAAGTTAGAGAGCCAGGGTACCATACGATTTTGCCCTTGAGGATAATTCATTGTCTTTCTCTTAAGTCATTTAAGTCATTTGTGATGTCTCTCCCCCTGGTACTCTGTGAAAGCTTTCAGATAGCAATCTCTGATGATGTCCCACCCTCCTGTGTGACACCTGGTACCGCCTCACGCTGTCAGGGAGTGGGCAAGGGCAATCCTGGGTGGGGAGATTGGTAGGAAGCAACTCCAGCAGGGTGATAGGGTGGTGAATAAGGGGTGGCGGCAGAGCCCATTTGAGAGTTAGGGACAGGAAAAGGATTTCTGAGAAGGCAGTGTGGAAACTGAAATCCAGAAACAGCCGACCAGGAACCAGGGCCAGAAATTGGAAGGGACAGCCTGGCCTCTGAGTGGAAGGAGACAGGGATTGGCCAGAGCTGAGATTCGGAGGTGCAACCAGAGAGAGGAAAGCAGACATGGTGAGGGGAGGTGGGCTGGTTGGGGTTCGATCACAGAGGAGCTCCACCCTCACATCGAGTTTGAATTTTATCCTCTCAGCTGTTGACAAGGAGTAATTCATTTATGTATTTCCTGAAATCACCCAGTCTATTAGAGACAGTTTACTCCTCAACACAGGGAAAACTATGTTTTGTTCTACTGGGTGGAAATGCGTTTTCTAAAAGTAGCCAAGGTTGATGACAATAAAGTTCATTGATACTTGAGGCATTGGCCAGCTTGCTTCTAGGAATAAATCCTCCAAAAGTTACCAGGTTCTTGTTTGACAAACTATCTTGACTGGGCTAGGTGTAGAATTTTGCAACTGCAATCAAGCACTATGTATATTTTAAACAGGACGATTGCTGAGTGCGCAGGTTGGGGATAGGGAGCTGCTAGATTTAACATATATCACATTTCTCTCTGGGAGTTGGCTACTTATGGCTGGTGACAATGTTTTGCTGCTGCGGAAGAATCCAGACCAAGTCTCTGGCCCAGGAATCCATTGCTCAGCTTCATTAACAACAGGAAGACATTAAGTGAAAGTAAGGACCGAAACAGCCTGGACACCATGTGACGGGCAGCCTTTAAGTCCTGGGCTCTGGTACATTTTATGCCACCTCGACTATGCATCAAGCTCCACTTCCTGGACTCATTAGAATTGTGTGCCCAAAGGTGCCCCTCAACTCTCAGAAGCAAATACAGAATGATATAATTCACTCTGAGAACACCTTTCTGTCTTATCCGGAGCATGTCTTATCTATTATGATTAGGCATTAAGCGTCCTATTGTCCTGAAAATTTCATGAGATTCTCCCCCTGCTTGCTGGGATTATGTCAAAGTGACTTGTCCTGAATGCTGTTTGCGCCCAACAATACAGCTTGTCTTTTCTCCTTAACTGTTGTGGGACTGGGTGATGTCTATAATCAACTGGGGTGACTCAGAAAATCCCAAGGGCTTTTGTTCCTTCCAACAAAGCTAAGGAACCCACAGGCTTAAAATGGTTGGAAAGTATGGGACGGCGCCAAGTCCTCTTTCTAGGTGTGCCTTGCTCTTGCTTCCCCATGATAAACATTTGGGGACTCTGGAATCGAATGTGCTTGCAAGAAGTTTATTTGGGAAATGATGCTAGAAACCCCCAGTTGGAGTAGGAAAGTAAGGAAAGGAAGGCAGCTGGCTTGGGGTGTGGCGGCCGGAGGGTTAGGGGAGATGGTGTTGATTATGCTCCTTCTGAGGTGTCCCTCCGAAAGGCTAGAGGGCAGGGATGTTTATCAAGCTTCTCCTTCTGGCCACAGGTCCAGCGCTGCCCCTGACCCTCTCTGCAGGCAAAGGGGCCAGGACGCTGCTGGCAGCTACAGTTCCATCGTTAAGTGAAACAGTGGCCATCTCTTCTGGATCAGAGCATCCCAAACTGTGACCCTCACGAGGGCAAGGAGGGGGCTGCACTCCCTGCAACACCCCCACTTCTTAGTGGAGCGCCAGGCACACCGTCCACCTTCAGCAAACGCCGGGGGATGCAGCAGTGAGCCCCGCAGCTCGGCTCTGTGGCGCTGTTGGTGGTTCCTCTCATCCGCTTTATAAGGATGTGCTTAGTTCTGGCTTCTGAGTCTTGTCTTCCTGGGTTTGTCAGCCTCCTCTGTCCCCATGTGTGGTCACCTGTGGACACGGGGCCTCTTTTCTTCCTCCCTGGCAGGTCCCCAGTGGGGCTACGGAGCAGAGTTCTCATTACTGTCACAGCTGGGGCTTTTGAGCAAAATCAGGCACATGCTCTGACACGTATGAGTACGTTCTTAAACAAAAGGTGAGGGCATAATTTGAAAATTAGGACGGTTCCAGAAATCCTAAGATATACCATCACTGTGTGTAGGCTGGGTAGGTATCGGGGAAGAAAGATAGGTGTGGGTTTGGAATCAGAGAGTCCAGCATTTAGAAAAGTATTTTCTAGCTTGAGCGTGTTCACTAACCTCTTTAAGCCTCAGTTTTCTCATCTGTGAAATGAAGATAATCATATCACTGACTCAATTAGAGGTGTAGAAAGAATGCCGTGAACAAACATAAAACACTTAGCACACCAGATACAGCATGATCCCTGGGAAGCAATTCCACATTATTAGCTTTTTTATAGGCATTTGCTGATTGACTATTGTTTACAAAGTGCTTTCAGATCTGAGGTCCATTCTAATCTCTACTAAGGGCTAAACTCACTTTAGCTCAATATCCTGTATTTGCAAGGGCATCGACTTACAGAAACGCCCAGGGAAGCTCCATCAGCCCTGCACTGCCTTTTCCCACCAGTGCCCACTGAGCACCTGCTCCATGACAGGCCTGCAGGGTCTTTTGTCTGCCTGCAGAGGGCGCGGCAGGGAACAACGCACCTGCCTGGCTGTTACAGGCCTCAGTCAGGGTAGGACAGGCAAATGACAGTGATGATAACACAGGAGTTGACAGCTACAGAGCACGCAGTGCCAAGTACTGTTCTATGCACTTGGACGTAAAAATGTATCCATCCTTAAACAATTCGGTGAGGTACAGCGCTTTGGTTGTCTCTATTGTGCAGATGCGGAAACTGAGGCATGCGCAGGTTAAGTAACTTCCCCAAGGTTATAGAGATAGCAAATGGAGAAGTCTGGATTCAGATCCTCCTGGCGTGGCACTGGCTCCTGTATTCTTAATCCTCATGCACTGCAGCTTCTTGGTTATGCTGTGTTCCCTGTGACTTCCAGGTGACTGAACGCCTGCTTATTCACTCCATTGCCTTGCCCTGCTCACACTCCGCCGCCGATGTTATCTCCCAGAGAGGTAAACAGATTCCTGGGCTCCACCTCTGGAGCTCCCAATTTTGCAGGTCTCTGGCAGTGGGGAATTTAATTAATCTGGGATTGTGTATTGTTTTGTTTTGTTTTGCTTTGGTGGTACTGGGAATTGAACCCAGGACATTCTCACTGAGCTACATCTTCAGCCCTTTTTAAATTTTAAGTCAGAGTCTCAGTAAGTTGTTCAGGCTAGATTTGAACTTGGGACCCTCCTGCCTCAACCTCTCAGAACACTGGGTTTACAGGCATGCACCACCATGCCTGACTAGAATGTGTATTTCTCACAATCTTCTGGGTGACCCTGAAGCTACCGGTCCAAAGACCACACTTTGCATTTCTGGGATCCCCACAGGGTGATGTTGCCCTCCCTCCCCCAGGGGCCACCTGAGAGTGTCTGGAGACCTTTGGGTGGTCATACCCCAGGGGTGTTGCTGGCGTCTAGTGGATAGGTGTTCGTGGTTGTCATATCTTGGGAGAATGCTAAACATCCTGCAGTGCACAGGGCAGTCCCCAGTGATCAGAGTGATCTGGTCCAATTGCCAAGAAGGCCAAGTGAGGACATGTGTGGAACACAAGGGCAGAGACCTTGGTGTGCACAGGAAGCACGGGGTAGAGGGGATGGGTGCTTGTTGAAAATGTGGCTTCTTGGGCTGGTGAGATGGCTCAGCGGCTTAAGCGCCTGCCTGGCAAGCGCGAGGGCCTGAGTTCGACTCCCGGAACCCACATATGAAAAAGGGGCCGGTGATATCGCTCAGCGGCACGGGCGCCTGCTGGCGCGCGAGGTCCTGAGGTCGACCCCCCGGTACCCACAAAAAAAAAAAAAAAAAAAAAAAAAAAAAGAAAATGTGGCTTCTGATTAAGTAGGACTTGTGCATGTCCAGGTGGCTGCCTTTCTAACCAGTTCTGACAGGGAAGGCTGATGCAACTGACCCAGGGACCCCACCTTGAGTAGCCAAAGTGAGAACGCACCCTGGGTAGGTAAAGGTCTTGTTTTGAGTCGGGGCTCAGGCTATAAAAGACTTCTCAGCAATGTAACATAAGCATCACCTGCATTTGTTCAGAACAAAAGTTTAGTAATCCTTTTTAATAACCCTCTTTCAACTTCCCCTGCTGTAAGTTTTGCCCTGAAAGCGACACCAGAGTGTGTGGAGGGATGAAACCCTCCCCTCCTCTCGCAGCAGCAGCAGGGCCTGTTTTAAAGGAGGGAGGACATAGCTTTGTCGGGATTGCCCTGCTTCAGTCCCGGAGCATCGAGTGGAGCTCATTGTTGCCTGCAGTAGTGGCTCCTTTCCAAAAGCTGCGTGCTCATGGTGGGCTTTGCATCGGCCTGCCTTTCAGGTCTGTGAATGCAAGATGAAAAAGTGGCTGTGAAGATGGTTGCTCTCTTGGGAAAGGGCTATGGGAGAAAATGGACTCTGCGCCCGGCCCTCCAGAGATGGCGTCCCAGCCCCTGTGATAAATGGCAGCATTAACAAGGTTTGGTTGAGAGGGAACCTACAGATTTATGACTTCCTGTGTCCGCCAGCAGATGTCATTATGGCTGACAGAACAGAAGGCCTTTCAAGAGGGAGCTGGGGCGGGGCTAGGAAGAGGGGAGAAAATAAAATCAAGGGCAGAAGCCAAAACTGGTGTCTGCTTGGTGGTACTAGTGTTGATACTGTCATTTTAGGGACACCAGGAAGTTGTTCAGTAAACCAAACATCGCCTGACATCTCTAAGGTTCAGGCAGACACTCTCAACTGAAAGACAAAGTTATTGGTTTTCCTCAAATAAGAAAACCTCCAAGTTTTGTTCCCTTAAACATTCTCTAGGATAAAATGAGTACTTGGTACTGAATAAACATATATTTACCCTGAAACATCATTTTGATGGGTTAAATGTATTCATTTCATAAATACAGTAGCTCATTCTGAAATTCCTTTGATATACATATAATTTTACCCATTTAAAAAAAATTGTTTTATAGGATGTCATTGGTATTTTATGTGCCAGAATTTTTTGTGGTGTTGAGAAATGGCATACTTTTGGCATTTGTCAGGGACAAAAGGCCCATGTTAGGAAGTACAACTTCTAACATGTACTTAACAGTAATTACAGGCCACATTTCCTCCTTTTAATCTGCACCCAAAGATTCACCTTCTGTGGGTAAAGAAGACTTTATTTTTTTTCTTTTTTTGTAGTTGATGGTCTGGACTAACAAATACTTCACCATGTCTCATCCTTTGGGTTCAGGTGAGGAGGCCCCCCAAATTGCAGCCAGAGAGAACAACTCTGATTCCATACATCGAGGTGCCTTTTTAGTTCTGTCCAACAAGGTGTTCTCCATCCTGGACTTGGCAGAAATTCAGAGCATGGAAGACTTCAAGGAGGACAGCAACAGTGTCCCTTTGACCCTTAGATTGTCAAAAAGAAATCATTTCAAGCAAAAACATGACCTCGAATCTTCTGTAATTATAGCCATCATGTTGATATTTGTATTGCAGTGAATATGTGGTATCAATGAATTCTTATTTTATTTTATTCTTTTTTTTTTTTTTTTTTTTTTTTTTTTGGCAGGGCCAAGGATTGAACCCAGGGCTTTGCACATACTAGGCAAATGCTTTACCACTGAGTCACATCTCCAGTCTCTGAGATTTTCAAAGTAACACTGTGGGTGCAAAGATGGTCACCTCCATAGCACCTTCTGGGGACCACTCCGGGGTGTCAGCTGGTGACTCACTGCTAACCCAGGCTTCAGGCACTTGCTTTCCCACTCACTGTCTTCATTGTCCTGGGCCACTTAAGTTCTTCAAACTCATATTCTCACCTGTGAAAGGGTGACAACGAGAGCGCTCTTCTCTTAGAGTTTTTGTCTAATGAACATCGAATGCAATGTTTGTGAAGTGATTACCTGCTTGGCCAGGGGTGGAGCTCGATAAATTAGCTATTGTTACAATGATTAATGTTAAAATATCTTCCCTCTTCATTGTTTCACAGGTAGGCATGCCAACTCCTGAGCTGACTCGTGGGTCACCTAGAAGAGAAATCCAATAATAATAACAACATTAATTGCAGCTGTCACATACTGAACACAGACGAAGTGCCCAATGCTATGCTGAACGCCTGATGTGCAAGGTCAGTTAGGTCTAAGCCATGCAACAACCTTACGAAGCAAGGTATCATTACTTGCATGTGCTGTACAAAGAAGCTCATATTGGAGGGCTTATTAGGGGTTTTCAAGCTGGAGTGCACAGGGCTCTGGGTTCCCTCCCAGAATTTCTGACTCAGTAGGTCTGTGCTGGGGCCCCAAGATTTCCATTTTAACAAGTTCCCAGGTGCCATTACTGCCGACCTAAGGACCACACTGGAGAAACACCGATTCTACTCACTTGTTCAAGCTTATGCAATGAGTAAGTGAGAGGACGAGTTTTCAAAATTAAAAATTTGACTCAGAAATATACTCTTCAAATATCTGTATTTCTTCAAATTTTCTAAAATCAGACTTTTGAATTAATAGCTGGTTGTTGCATTCACAAAGCACAGTAGCTCGGATAGCTGCTTATATGCATGAACTGTCCTGTTCCATGAGGTTTTTCATGGCACAAAACAGTTAGAGATAACTTAAAAGGGGAGGATTTCAGGGACATTTGCAGAAGGACCATCGAGTCCTTAAATCACCCCAACTGGCCATGCTTGAGATCAGCAGTCCTGCAGAAGTAAAGGATTTGCAAGAGCTGTGACCCAGCTCCAGCTGCAAGATTCATTAGAAGTTCCAAGATGGAGCCCAGCTGGGCAAGCCACACCTGGCTACCACCTGTGCCTGAGAGGCATGGTATTTCCTTGGTTCCTGACCAGGGAGAACTCTCAACACACAGCCCACTTGGGCATCAGAAGGCTCTGGATCCATTGAATGTTTCTCAGGTGAGGCACTTGCAACTAATCAGCCCAGGGGGCCATTGCTGCAAGCTGCCATTGCTCTAAAAAACTGGGATATGTTTTGGTTCATGTTGGATGTTTCTGGACTGTAGGAGAGGAACTTTCCAGAAGCATGTGGTGAAAAATATGAAAGGAGACAAAGGACATAGGGCTAGAGCTAGGATAAAAGCTGAATGTCCCTTAGTGAATACAGTAATCCCATAAAAGGTCATTGGTTCCTTTATTTGGTTGTAAATACAAAGAACTGGAATCTGAATATGTAGACAAAGTGCACATCAAGAAATGTAGGGCTGGTGAGATGGCTCAGCAGTGTAAGTGCCTGCCTGGCAAGTGCGAAGTCCTGAGTTCAACTCCCAGTATCCACATAAAGGAAAAACAGGGCCGGTGATATTGCTCAGTGGCACAAGCGCTTGCTGGCAAGTGCAAGGTCCTGAGGTCGACTCCCAGTACCGACATAAAAAAAAAAAAAAAAAAAAGAAATGTAAATACTCAGGGGCTTGAAGAAAAGAGATAAATTGAGGAAAACAGTTGGTGCCATGGACAAGGTGGATGGGTGACTGCAATGGTGCAGGACGGAGGGATAGGGTGTGCACTGGATGTGTTCTCAAGAGCCTGAGATCTCAGAGCTAACTCCACAGATTAAGTTGGTTGATCATTGAAGGCCCTTCCACTTCTGAATACATGGATGTATTCATTTGTACATTCACTCACTCATTCATTCATTCAACAGTTTTTTACTGAGCATATGTTATGGGCCAACTACTCTTATAGACATAGGCAGTAAAAGCTCAGACTCTAGTCTCTGCTTTCCTGGAGGTTAATCATTAATGAGTGAGGCAATACACAAAATAAATTGTATAGCATATTAAGATCTGAACAGTTCCACCGAGAAAGGTTAAAATGGAAAGAAGATCTGGATTAGCAGGTGGCGTGGTTGAAAGATGGCTTGTCTATTCCCAACTACATTTATCAAGGTTATGACGGTTTGGATCAAGCTTTTGGAAGATGGTTCCATCATGATCATTCTAACTTCAGCAGTGGACAAATCCATTGATGGATTCATAATTTGATGGCATTACTAGGAAGTGGGAACCAGTTGAAGGCAGTGGGTGATGAGACTGTTATGTTGGGAATTATATCTTGTTCCCAGCCCCTTTGTTTCTGACCCTTTCGTTCTCCCTCTGCTTCCTGGCCACCATGAGTTGAGCCTCTATCACGCCTTTCTGCCATGGTATTTCTGCCTTACCACAGGTCTAAGGAGCAATGGAACAACTAACCATGGACTGAAACTTCTGAAACTGTGAGCCAAAATAAATCTTTGTTCTTACAAGTTGATTTTATCAGATATTTTGTCACAACAATAAAAAGCTAATATATTTTACCATCAGTAAATATCCTTCGGTTACAAAGAAAAGAAAATTAAGTCACACTGGTCTAAGAAAAAAAGGGAAAAAAATTTGGCAGTACATAACCCAGAAGGCCTGGAATTGCTAATTTCAATGGGCACTGTTACTTTTCCTTCTAGCACTCACTCCACTGATGCTTTCTAACACAGGTCAGATTTTCTGGGGTATCTAACTCTTTCTTATTTGGCTTCTGTACCTCTGGAGATATAGGACCTCCCCCTAGCTCAGGGCTTAAGCCAATCGGGACACTTCATTCCCCACTGATCATAGTGATTGTTTCTTAAGAAGGCAAGGCTCCAAGGAGGTGGAAAGTCAGAAATTCCACCTGAGTGCTTTCTTCTGCTGAACCTGGAGGGGAGAAATTATTGCTGGCAGCTGTCTTATAACCAGGGGGAGGAGGAAGCTGCCTTAGAGTAAAGTAAAGAGATGAAGAGAAGAAACAAGAACAAAAATAAAAACCCAAGATCTGGATGACACCATTGATCCAGTGGATAAACACTCTGGAGTAAATTTGCCAATGTCTAGACTTACAGTTAAACGAGTCAAAAACAATTTTCTTTATGGCTTACAGCCATTGAGTTGGACTTTCTGTTAGTTTAAATAGCAAGATTAAATACCTAGTTCAGGCACAGTTATGACTGAATGCTTGCTCATCATGGACCCCTGCTTTTCTGTGTGGGCTTCACTCAGTCTGGCTTCCCCACAGTGTCCACTGGCAGCCTCAACCCTGCAGTGCCTGCCAGGACTTTGCACCCTCCTGGCTGTGTTACCCAGGGTCTGCATCAGTCTTTGAACCAAGCACTGAGGTCGGGGGATGGAAGACCACTGATCTAGGACAGACGTCCTCTCCTGGGGCCAGGGCTGAAGCTTGATTCATTTAAATCATATTGTCTGAGAGAGTTGGTTCTTCAAATTAGGGAGTTGTTCCTAGAAAGTTGGGGCGTGGATGTTGGACAATCAGAAAGCATGAAGCTATGCCCTAATGTCTAATTTTCTATTTAGACATCTCACATTTCCCACTGCAAAACGAAAAGTTAAGACAAAGTGATGGTTCCCAGAAGCTTTATCACCAAGGACACCTTCTCTTGCCATTCTCTGTTGCCCACTGTTGGCACCAAATTAAACTAAATTGGAAAGATTTTGTCTGTAATTCACCTATTCGCCCATCACGACATTCACCTACCATTCAACACGCTGTTGTGGAATATCCATTAGCTTCCAGTTTTGTTCTCTTCCATGAGAGCACAGTGATGACAAATGTTGGGAGAGAAGACCAGTTGATAAACTTCCTTGAAGAAGGACATAAAATGAGCAGAGCTATTTGTTCAGTATTTTTAGCAACAAATGAGAATAAAATTTTTAATTTGCCCTTCAGCTTTTCAGCCACTAGTTTGCTGACTCCCGAATTAGACAATCACAACTGAGTGTGCAATAAAGATAGCAATCAAGGAGACTGTGTACCACTCATTAAAATATGGGAGACCAGTGCTAATTTTCCAATGCCAGGTCCTTATGTGCACACATTCTGTGACTCCTTGATGCGTCTAAATCCTGCCTTCCTGTTCTGCCACAGCTATGGACGGCGGGGGTAGGTCAGGTGGGGACCAATCTATAATGAACATAGAAACTCTAATAGGAGACATTGGGAAAGTATAGAGTGGGCCCTCTCTGATGAAAACACATACCATGGCAACGTGAAACAGGCAAAGATACAAAATTGTAACCCTGGATTAGTTTTGCTAGAATTTTTGTGACCAACATACACTGCGTTTGTCATCAGCTCAAAGATGGCAATTGTGGTTAGAAGAAATTCTCAAACCACATAGTGTGTGTGCTGTGCTGTGATTTATAAGGGGTGTGATTAATTTTGTGAATTTTAAACCTTTTAATATACATCACAAGGAGTTGTGTGGTTCATAAAATGTCATGAAGAGAAACCAAACTGAAGAAAAGTTGCCACCTTAGTTTTGAATCATGATTCTCTTTCACCAATGGATGTAAAATTATGATAGTTTTGATTCCAAAAAAAAAAAAAAAACTTAGAAAATCAGATTCTTTCTACCCTTACTAATTATATGTTGGAAAAATGTTTGAAAGGTATTGGGTTAAAGAGTCCATCAACTATTTACTCTTGGTGGCTTTCTTTATATAAAAGCCCACAACTCAGCTACTGTTGGACCCAGGAAGGTATCACAAATGGAATGCATTGGATATGGGGCAAAGGAATGGTGAAGACTGGGGCAAAGTGGAGCATTTATGCCGTGTCTAGTCTGGTGTCTCTCTCTCTGTCTCTGTCTCTCTGTCTCTCTCTGTCTCTCTCTGTCTCTGTCTTTCTCTCTCCCCCACCCCTTCACACAAATGCATGCAAACTCCAGTTCCCTTTTCTAGACAAGAAACACACACTCCTTCAACTGATACAGCCAGAACTTCTGCACAGTGCTGAAGCCTGAACCAATCAGGTGGCTTAATCCTGCCTTTCCCTGACAAGATGAATAGTTGTAGAACATAGCACCCTTTTCCGTATCTCACACTATGGATCTATTAGTATTGCTATGTATGTGAAAAAGAGGAGAGAGTGCTAATTTATACATACATTTGTTTTGTAAAAGTTCTATTCCTATTTGATTGGTTCAAATCCCCCAGAATATCACTCTTCTGTGATCTGTAATCTGGCTGGAAGGGAAAATGCTAAGTCGTTTAAGAATTTTAAATTCTTATATTGCCACTTGTAGTGAACTGTGTCATTTACAGAGCAGTGCGGTTTTATTCCCCTGCCCAAAATGTCACAAAAAGAAAAGTGATTCACAGCAGTTTACACATGCCAAACACATTTGTCGAATAAACAACACAGAGAAAACTGCAATTGAAATACCACCCTGTAAAGAAACACGGTAGTTAATCTGACTTTAATTGAAATGTTGCATGTTGATACCTTTTGTTTATGCATGAGACAAAGCTGATATAAAGGCGAGTAATGATGATAATCATATTCAAGACATTTTGAAGATTGGGACTTCTGAAGCACTTTGGGAAGAAAAGAAATACCACATGTACTCATGTTAAAGAAATGCTGCATTTGGTTTAGAAAGTGCTTCCAATATGGTAATGAAAAAGGTAAAATTTCCATTTTTAGTGCAGTGCTGAATTGAGCTACTGTGTGCTTCTGGGAAATATGTTTAGGCTCTCAATAATTAAACAAAAAACTGAATTATTTGGTATAATGGACCCCAGTTGTTTTTGCTGCCTATCTTCTATTCACCTTGCTTCATTAGATAATACCATTTAGAGTTTCCTTTGTGGAAGTTTATTCTCTGTCGTGCTTAACAGTGCCATTCTTGTGGTATGGTTTCAAAATTTCTCAGGGACTCGCTAAGGCTAATAACCTCTAACACCCTCCTTCTGGCAACCAGGATTCGACTCAAGATGGGCAAAAGCTAGTCAGAACCAAGACCTATAGAGAAGTTTGCTAGGGTTCTGGGCAAAAATAAAGGCTTATTTTTTTCTTGAAAACCACAGGAGTGGGGGTGCATTTCGTCTGGAGTCTGTGTGATACGAAGGTATGAAGATTTGAGTAGTGTCCTTGTTACTAAAATGAAAGAGCCTGGAATCAGCAAAGGGATCCATCGAGGCCAAAAGAAGGACTAATACTGTGAAAGACAGAATGTGAAAAATGGAGAAAAAGGCTGGTTCTTGACACTATTCCCAGCTGTACCTGAAGCCACTTTTGCCTTTCATCTTTTCAGGGACACAAGACTCTACATTTCATTATTTCTCAAGCAGTTTGAGTTGGATTTCTATCATTTTCAATGGCAAGATTTGTAACTCATCATTTAGTTTTGTCAAACTGAGGATTATATGTTAAATATATTAATGTCCTTTCAGTGAGTTACACTAGGAAATTGGGACCATGCTATTGGTTTCTGCTTTATTATTTGGTTTATTATACTGTTTTCAGTTGGAATAAAAGGCATCCTTGGTTACATTATAACTAGTCTCCTTGTCCATATTTAATGACATAGTTCAAGTACTACCGTCCTTATTAATTCATTACTGGAAGATAACTACAGACTAGCATTTTAGATCCATTGAAGCTACCCCATGTGGTGTTAAGAGGTTGTGTGTTAGATTAGCTAGACATGATCTTGAACTCTGGTTCTATAATTTACTAGCTGTGTGACTTTGGATAGTTTACAAAAACTCTCTTAAGTTATTGCTCCCATTATATAAAAATAATGTGAATGATAGCACCACATTTCAGATAATGTTTGAGAAGATAAATGAGATAATGCATATATAGCTCTTATCACGGTATCTGACACAGAAAGTGCTCAATAAATGTTGATACTCTTCTTACTGTTATCACACCATCAACAAACCCACGATGTAGAAATATCCCAATAAATCTAAGCTGCAATTATTCACTCAATAAGCATTTGCCATATGAATGATTTAGAAATTGATGAATTGATGACTGAATGAATATGAGTCAATTAAAATATGATTCATTGAAAAAGTGGAAGCTGGAAACTCAGAGATGAGACTTCAAATTGAGGGACCAGGCTGGAGGCTGAGAAGGAGCAGGGAAGGATGGGAAGGTGTTCTGTGCTTTATGGGAATGTCCTTCCCATGATCTGTGTCCCCGTCAGGTGGAATGTTCTGCAATGTCGCTCGCTTCACACTCTCATTACTGCAGGTCATCTGTCGGGAGCTTTTTGATGGGCAGCTTTATAGAGAGCCATAAAGCAGAACTTATGGCTAAAGTCATCATCGTTTGTTGAGCTCCGTGCTTGGGGGTCCACATTATTTTCCCTTTTTTCTCTGGGTCGTATTCATTCACTGCACAGATGCAATTTAGCAGAGATGACTTAATTCTTCATAGTGCCTCCCTATAGCTTCTGGGATAAAATTCCAGAGATCCTTAGTAAGAATAAATAGAGTAATTTGGACATTTGCTGAGTAATTATCTTAGTTCCAACCTAAAGACTCGGCCAAGCCAATATAGCTTACCATCTTGAATTAACCATTTCATCCAACCTTCACAACTTACGTGGACGGTACAGTCATTAACTCAACTTTGCTGATGAGAAAACAGATACATCATGGTTACAATGCTTGTTCCATGCCATGGGGTTAGGGAGCAGCACTGGCAGGATTTGAACACAGGCAGTCTTCTCCTGGATCTTCTGCTATAACTCCATTATGAACATTGTTGTCCTTCTGCTTCCTCAAAGGACTTAAGTCCTCGAAATGAACGCAACAAAAGTGAGTTTCCTGAAATAAAATTCTTTTTTTTTTTTTTTGTGGGTACCGGGGGTAGAACTCAGGACCTCACGCCCCAGCAGGCGCCCGTGCCGCTGAGCAATATCACTGGCCCCGTTTTTTTTCATATGTGGGTTCCAGGAGTCGAACTCGGGACCTTGCGCTTGCCAGGCAGGCACTTATGCCGCTGAGCTATCTCACCGGCTCCATAAAATTCTTCAAATGTGGATGCACTAGGGATATTTTGAGGTGATTTTAAAAGCTTATATCTATTGCTTTATCCAAAAAAGTTTGAAAATATGTCCTGCTCATATTCCATTGATCCTTAGTAGTCAGTAGACAGATACTTGCAGCTATCGCACAGTCTTGGGGTCCTGTGTGGCATCCAGGGCACCATGCAGCACTCTTGGTGGTGAACACCTGAACTGCCAACCTCATTCTCACAGCCAAGCCCAGCCAGGCTGGTGTTAGCTGGAATTCTGTTTTGACATCTTTTCATGTCTAGCTACCTGCGAGCTATGCAATTTGTAGCGTTTCGGCCTCCAGCTTCACAGAACGGAGTATAGAGGAGAGAGTGGGAGCTGACAACAGCCTCGTGACTAGCACCCTGGCAACTTCTGCACCTCTGGGAGTTATGCGTTCTTTTGATGCCGAGGAAGGGCTGCAGCCCTCAGCGAGGGAGCCTTGTCAGCCGTGTTTGTTTAATGTGACCTTGCTCACTTCCTCAGTCGGCCTGGGAAAGAACACATGGGCTGATGAACCAATCGCATTCTGTCTTCCCAGAACTTGAAATGAGAAACATTAAATTTCTGTCACTGAACCTGAATCATGTAAATCTGGAGCAGCCATATTCCACCAAACAGAGTAAGCACAGAGGAAAGCTGGAGGAGAAATGAAAGGGGGCAGGAGAAGGAGAGAAAGAGCAAGAGAGAAAGAGAGACAAAAAGCCAGAGTGGATGACTTTCTAGGTCCCGATGCAGTCTCTTCCTGGGGGCTGGTTGTATCCCAGTCTTTTTGTATTCTCTGAGATACCCTAACTCTTATAACAAACAACCCAACATTTCGCATTGGCTAGATAAGTTGGTTTCTCTTGTACCTCAAAGCATGGATTAATAAGAGAAGTTTCTTCTCCTGTGCAGAGCAGAATCAAATCCTTTCTTGAGACAAGGTTGCTTACAAACACTTTTAACATAGTTTTATCGATCAGAAGACCAGTTGATAAACTTCCTTGAAAACGGACATAAAACGAGCAGAGCTATTTGTTCAGTGTTTTTAGCAACAAATGAGAATAAAGTTTTCAATTTGCTCTTCAGCTTTTCATTTCTATGTACTATTTTATAATTATGTAAATTTAAATTTTTAAATAATTATTTCAGATCATTTTTAAGTGGATGGTTCCATAGGGAAGTACGAATTGTTGACTTTCAGAAAAGTGGGATGTTATGTCTTGGGTCTAGACATGTCCCCCCAAAGCCCCATGCGATCATAGGTGGGGCTTTTTAGAGGTGGCTGGATCAAGAGTGGGTGATTACAGGCTGGTGAGATGGCTCAGTGCCTGCCTGGCAAGCGCGAGGGCCCGAGTTCGACTCCTAGAACCCACATACGAAAAAAGGGCCGGTGATATTGCTCAGCGGCACGGGCATCTGCTGGCGCATGAGGTCCTGAGGTCAACCCCCGGTACCCACAAAAAAAAAAGAGTGGGTGATTACTAAATTAGCCCACTGATTTTTTTGGCATAGTTCTGGGAGTGGGTAATGGGAAAGTGCTCTCTGGGTGTGAGTGCTACCCATTGCCTCCATATAATATAAGGGACAGAAAGAGGCCTGGTGTGGTTGCTTGTCACTTGCTGCTTTGCTGCTTCACTGCTCGCTGCCTTCTGCTGGGCATGAACTGTTTCTCCTCTGCCATGCCACCCTGCCTGGGAGTCAACCGATTGTGGACTGAAACCTCTACAAACTGTGAGCTAAATAAACCTTTCCTCCTTTAACTTTGGGCGTCAGGTATTTTGTCTCAGCAATGAGAAAAGTAACTGACACAGGGGTAGCAATTTATAAGGTTAGAGAACTAGAAAGGTTTTGAATTACCAGAGAAACTGTCTATTATTCAAGAAGACAAATGACCATTTTGAAGGGAGTAAGATATACTTCCAGGAAATGGCTCATCACATATAGGATAAGCATCACTAATCTGAGAATTCAAATCCAAAATGTTCCAAAATCCAAAAAAATTAGAAATCTGATCTCTGTACTTTGATCTGTAGCATTTTGTACAATCTGAATTAGATATAGCAATATTGCCCTTACCACAATCTAACTTAATAGTTAAAGTGAGCAAGAAAAGTGCAGAACGGGAAAAGGGGAGAGAAACCAAACTCAAACTAGTTTAATGAAAGAATATTTTATTTTGTTATTTTATTTTTTACTTGGATCTGAGAAAAACATGGATAGACAAGCTTTGGGCATGGCTGGATCCAGGTGCTCCAAAGATGCCACCAGGGATCTGTCTCTCGGCACCTCTCGAATTCAGTTTTACCTATATTGGCTTCATTCCCAAGCACAGTCACTGGGTGTAGGGTTTCCAGATGTAACAAATAAAAGCACAGGATGCCCAGATAAACCTGAATTTCAGTGAAATAATGATCTTCTTAGTATAAATGTATCCCATACAATATTTGAGACATACTTACACAAAAAAATTATTCATTGTTTTAAATTCATTTTAATGGGTCTCCCATATTTTTTCTGGCCACCATATTCATAAGAGATGGCACAGCAGGCTGCCGATGTTCCCACGTTCAACTTCTATTCATATAATTCAGGGACCTCAGGGAGAGCATAATTATTTTCTAAAATTCTAATATATGTCAGGACCTGAACTTAAACACTGCTCTCCTGACTCCTCACTGTCCTGAATCCCTGTGACCACTCAGATAGCCACTGGATAAGTCAATTAGCACTTAAAAGAGGGATTCCCTCTCTCTTCTCTGTATACAAAATGAACAGGTAAAAAGGAAATGCTTGTCAAAACAAATCTCTATTTGGCTTTCTCCATCTACGGGACAATTTCTGTAACGTGTCAATCATTTTGTTGAAAAATAGCCCCTCCAATCCACAATCCACATTTTCAGATGACACCCGCCTGTCAGTCACTCATTAAATCAAAGCCAAATTTCAGGCCAAGCAAAGACCAGTTTGTCAATCATTGTGCCTGCCACACATCCACTAGCTCACCTGACAGCTACAACTTCCCACTCTCAAATAGAGAGTTAAGCTTGTTCGTCTCCCCTAATTGAGTTCTTTTTAGGACTGGTAGCTTAGCAACTAATAAGTTATTTTCTGTGACAACTGGCCTAAATTTCATAGCTTTCTTGACCATTGCCACTTGTTAGAAAATTGCTTTCCCTCAAGTGGCTAAACAGCAGATGTAAGATTTATTTAATGCTGAATTGTTCTATTATTTCTATTTATAAGCACTCCTCCACTGTTTAAAAGTAAACACAGAATATGTTGTCAAATAGACATAATTTTATATAAGTATAAAATGTCTTGGAATTTTGTCCTGAAATCTCAAATTCTCCATTATTGGTAGCATGAAATGATGGCAAAGAAGCCTAAAAGATAAATTCTCATCAATTATTAGGTTGTAAATTATTTTGCAAGTGTGTGTGGCAGTCAGCACGAGGTGATGTACCCTCTGTTTCACATTTGCTCGTTCTAAAGGAACTTAGGAAGGGGTGGCAGCAAGTTCTAAGGCCATTTGGAGAATAAACAGTGCAAATGTGAGAGAAAAATAACAGCAATGATAATAAGAACCTTAAAAAAGCTATCACAACGTAGTCATGATTGATATGGAGACTACACTGGCTAATTTTGTGTGTGCACCTGCCTGGACTAAGGGAGGCCCAGACAGCTGGTAAAACACTATTTCTCTCTGTGAGGATGTTTAGCACTGGAATTGGTGGATGGAGTAAAGAAGATGCAGGCGGCCATCCTTCAATCCATGGGATGCCTGAATGGAACAGAGAAGTGGAGAAGGGTAAATTTGTTTTCTGTGTGAGCTAGGACACTCATTTCTCCTGCCCTTGGGAACTGGCATTCCTGGACATTCTCATGTCTTTGCACTGGTGCTTACCCTTGCTGGATCTCCTGGTTTTCAAGCCCTGGGCTTGGCCTGGAACAAAACCATCCACTTTTCTGGGCTTGTAGCTTGCATATGGCAGATCATGGGGTTTGTCAGCTTTTGCAAACACACGAGCCAAACCCCCATATTAAGTCTGTATATACCTATGTATCTGTGTATGTATGTATGTATGTATGTATCTATCTATCTATCTATCTATCTATCTATCTATCTATCCATCCATGCACACATCTTATTCTATTGGTTCTATTTCTCTGAAGAATCCTGACTAATATAGGGATCTTATTATTTCTTTGGTAGCCTTGCTTCCCATTTCTTATCTACATTTTAGAAAAACCCTCCATGGCATATAGAGCACGTAGGAGATGGTGCTTCTCACCACTCATTATGGAAGATGAAGGAATTAAACCTTTACCACCCCCGGCAGTGATGAGATCAAAGCTTGAGTAGTTGAATATGCCTGTCATGCACCTTTAAATTGAGAGCTGTAGAGAATTTGAATTCACCCTCAGTAGTTGTTCTGGTGTCCAAGGGCAGACGCACCCACAGCATGCGGTAGCATTATTTGGCCTGGGTCGTTGCTGCCTAAAGAATAATGTGATTCTTGCCTCCCTCCTACTCCTGAGTTACCATGCTTCTTACTTGGTTCCAACTATCCATTCATTTTGGGACTCCTGATATACTTCAAGTGTGTGTGTGTGTGTGTGTGTGTGTGTACACATATAAAATTCACAACTTTTGGAATTGGTTTCTATGGTACATAACCTATACTTCTGAAACTTTTCATTGGTTTGGAAAAGTTGAGGTGTGAGATAAGAAAGATTCTGGGCTCACTGTGGGCAGCGCTAATTTCAGAGGCTTCGTGCAGAAAGACTTCAAGTCATCTTTGTATAGACAGAAACAAGGGAGTAGCTGTTGTAGACTGAACCACTCATATAGAGAAGGAGAAACAGTTATGGATATTGAAAGCAAATCTTAATCTTGATAAATGAAGGCGTTTGTTTACCTTCGTCATCATTGTATCTTCAAAAAGTAGCACAGTGTCTGGAAAACAGTAGATATTAACTTAAAAATGTGTAGGTAAAGGAAAGACTAAATGAATGATAATGAAAGGAAAGAACGCCCAGATGAATCTGGCTAAATTGGAGACTCCAAGTGGGGAGGTAAAGAATGAGACTGTAATGTTAGCTTGGGGGATTATACAGGACCTAAAATTTAGGAGCAAGACGTTTTACTTTTTATGAATTTTTATCACATTACAATGTAGAGTGTACATCATGGTGCATAAAATGTTAAGTGATAACACTCCAGATTTATGCAGAGACAGGGAACATACTGGGCAGATCGGGGGATGAGTGATCATGTAGTCCTGGCTAATGGGAAACCACCTCAATCTGCAGTTTCTTTACACTGAAAGGTGCTGGCTCTGAAGGCCCCTGTGACTACCTGACAAGAGGCAGCTGAGCAGAGAAAACCAGTGCTCTGGGATGGAGCGAGACAATGCTATGGCTAGTGAAAAGGGGAAAAAGCCCTTCCTGTAAAGTAAGGAACTGGCGGTAGACCTCTTGCACAGCATATCACAAGATGCCTACCTCTTCAGCTGCACAGCCGTTCTAGACTTTAATTTAAGGTGTGTCTTTTGAGCAATTGCAGCCAGGGAATTCCCTGATATCATAATTGGTCTTCTGATATTTCAATAGACTGCTCATGGGAGCAGGATGACTACATAATGGCGATTTGAAGCCAGAGAGCAGAGATAATGCCATTAGCTACATTTGGGTAGTGGTTTTCCCCATATCTTAGTGGGCAGGCACTGGAAATTAATATCAGCGCTCTATATTGTTGTGGTGTAGTCAACTTTGATAGTAGCTTTTACCATGCATTAGGATTTGTTTTAAGACCTTTACATGCATCGCCTCATTAAATCCTTGCAACAACTTGCAAGAGTAGGTGTTGAATGTGGACCAGAGGAGAAAATCTACTGTTTTGGAGAAGGAGAAGGTATTAGGACTTGCTAGGAAAAGTGGAATGCGTGAAGAGGAAACAAGGGGGATAAATGCTACAGTATTTATATTCCAGGGACTGAAAAATGGGTTGAGCCAAAGAAAAATTATAATAGAATGAGGACTGTGATTGAGTTGAGGCTACTTT
This sequence comes from Erethizon dorsatum, assembly GCA_028451465.1. Taxonomy (NCBI): domain Eukaryota; kingdom Metazoa; phylum Chordata; class Mammalia; order Rodentia; family Erethizontidae; genus Erethizon; species Erethizon dorsatum. The sequence goes on along the minus strand of CM051840.1, from coordinate 21,127,875 downwards.
CCCTAGCTCTGCTTGCAGGGCCGTTCCCTCAGGGCTCCTTCCCTGTGTTTGTGGCATTGCAATAAGAAAGTCACACATACAAATGATGAAAACAGCAATAACGGAGAGGGCAGCACACGGCCTGGTCATTTCCTTACTGGACAAATGTCCATGCGTGTGAGTCTGGCCTTTGGGATTTTACATAGAAAAGCCCAGTAGGCTTTATATAGCAGCCTTGTGCTTTACTTCTTGGGTCTGTGGCTTAAAGGAATTCTGTTCCTGTTTGGAAGAAAATCAGGATGGAGTCAGATTCTGCAGAAGCTTGGAAGCGCTAAGGGGTTCATGACACCAAACTGCTTTCCCGGCTGGGCACAGATTGAAGTGTCTGAAGAAACATGGCTCAGAATGGATGCGGTTCGCACTCCCAGGGGAGGGTAACTTAGAGTTGCAAGGCAGAAAGATGGGGTGTGGACAAGACACAGTTCTCATTGCTTTAGCACCTGGACTGTGAATCCCATAGGACCTTGGGGCATAGGAAGCGAAAGTCAAAAGACTGTAAATATTATTCAAATAAAGAAAGTGCAAGGTCAGGAAGCAGCAGAATGCTGGAAGTGGTTCTCTTTTTCTCCTCCTGTGAGGCAGTGAGGGAGAGGGAATCACCATCCTATAGCATGGGTTGGCTATTGCGCTCAGGGCTCTACAGGCTCTGGGTGTGAAAGGCCAGTTTATGAGGCAGTAACAAATGATGCCACAGTCTCAGTTGCTACTACAAAGGTCAAGTTCTCGCTCATGCTATATATCCGTCATAGTTCTGCTGCAGCTCGTCCCTTGATCACTTCATCTGGGACCCAGGCTGATGGAGAACTAGGGAGGGAAAGGCACCAGCTCTTAAAAGATGCTGCTCAGAAACAATGGTCATTTTTGCTTATGTTTGATTGGCCAAAGCAAGTCACATGACACAGTCTGATACGTGTACCTGTTTCCCCACAGGAAGGCAAAAATGTGCCTTTTCTACTGCATCCTCCCCACAAAACTAAGGGTGAATAATTATAGAAGTCATTGTACAGTGAAGGAAACTGATATTATAAGTGTCAGGTGCCCAGTTTGACACAAATACTAAGCTGGTGACCCAAGATTTAAAATCGCATTTTACTCCTGATCTCTCCTATTTTTTTTTTTTTAATTGCATCAATCTGTCTTCCCTGGTAGCTTCCATGAAAAATGGAATGAAAATGTTTACAAAAATCATTACTAGAATAAAGATCACTCTCCTAAGTAGGTTAAACTAGGAGGGTGTTAGCTCGCTGCATTCCATTCCCTGTTTTCTGGAGACTTGAAAATGTATGAAAATAGTCAATATTTTTAAGTTATTCCACATATGTCAGGTACTGCACTCAATGTTTTATGTGCTTAGTCACAGTGACTTTCACACAAATGAAAAAGAGAAATATGTTGCTACCCCAACTTTATAAATGTTGACACAACATTTCAGAGAGGTTAAATAACTTGCTAAATATGACACAGCTAGTAAAACAGCCATGATATAAGCCTATTTCCTTAACCCTAAAGTCAATTCCCTTCTCTTTATATGTTCTAGAGGAAAACTTTGCTGGCTTTCAGTGTGGAGGAGAAGATAGAAAACATAGAAGAGACGCTGAAGGTCCAGAGTGTTACTCTTTTTTTTTTTTTGTGGGTACCGGGGGTCGAACTCAGGACCTCGCACACCAGCAGGCGCCTGTGCCGCTGAGCAACATCAACGGCCCTTTTTTCGTATGTGGGTACCGGGAGTCAAACTCAGGACCTTGCGCTTGCCAGGCAGGCGCTTATGCCGCTGAGCCATCTCACTGGCCCAGAGTGTTACTCTTATTTATTCTGTGGGTTACCCTGTCGTAATGACAAGCACTGATGGGTCCCCCTGTAAGATTGTGTGCCATAGCATTAAAAAACGCCTGGTAATCCAAACCTAATTAGAAAGGTACATTTCCTGGCAGGGGTGGGTGGCAATACAATGGAAAGCACTCCCAAGCCTAAGATAAACAAGTTTTAGTTTAAAAATAACTTTAATGTTCTGTGCTACTGCTCATTTCAATTAGCAAACACAATAAAATAGAACTGCACAGTCAACTATATGTACTATGTAAAGAGTATAATTACATATAAATAGATAACCTACATAAACCTACTTGAACTTATATAAATATGGATCTAGATTTATGTGCCTGGAGATGGAGGCTGGCATATAAATCTAATCATCAACTTCTGCTCGGGTGGCTGTAGCACTTTTGGAGATGAAGTCTTGCCATGTGCCATGTCCTCAAATGGAAAATGGGCTCTGTTACATCGGTAACATGGGTTGTTGGGACATGTGGCTCAGAAGCCCAACCAATGTTGGTGAAGAGCAAGTGCTAGCTGCATCCTTGATGGGGTGTGGCTTGGGTAGGTGGTCCAAGGTAGAGAACCACCCCGTAATGTTTTTCCTCCAACCGTTCTGACCTCCAAGCCAGAAATCTGAGGGTTGTCCTAGAAATCCCAGACTTGATTGTCAGAGCTGTCCTCCTGGCCTTTCTTCCCAAAGGTCACCTTGTCTCCTGGTCCTCTCTGTGTCCCTCACAGGGTTCACCCCATCTCCTCCTTTAGAGATCATTTTTGTACCGGGCTGCTCTCTTGTGGTGCTATTGACTTGTTGAGTTGGGTACCTCTCACCGTCTTGTTGTGGTTGTCCTGTACGCATTAGGACCCCTGGATTCAGTTGCTAGTGATCAACTGTGATCCAAAATATTACAGAAAAAGAGAGAAAGAGAGAGAGACAGAGAGAGAGAGAGAACATTTACATAACCTTTATTTAGGATATTGCTGTAATAGGTCCATTTTATTATTATTATTGTTCTTGTTAATCTCTTACTGTGCCTAATTTATAAATTAAACTTGATCACAGGTATGTATGCATAGGAAAAAGCAAAGTTTTTATAAGTTTTGATACAATCCCTCATATCATGCCTCCATGGATACAGGGTGACTACTGTATTATAGGATTCCCAGAAGCACCCCAGCCTCTATAACTCAATGGCAGTGGCACCTCTCTTTGAAATCGTGACAGCTAAAAATGCCTCTAGACATCGCCACATGTCTTGGGTAAGTGGGCAAATTGCTCTGGTTGAAACTTACTGGTTTGGTACCATTATCCTTTGCTGTGAGTCGGTTGCATCGCCCCACCATGACTCTGTGGGCTCCATGTGGAAAAATAGGCCTCAGCCTTGCCTACAATGCCTTCTTTGAAGTAGTAGTGCCTCAGCAAGTGACCGAGTGGTGGACAGAATGTCCTTACTTCATGTGAAGTGCAGTTCTCCCCACGCACGTCCCTGCACTCTGATGCTTGAAATCACGCCTTAGAGGATGACATCAATACTGTTGTTGGGTCTCCTGGGCTCTGCCGAAGAAAGCTGTGAGTTCAGATTTCTTTCCTCCCAAGATTTGGCTTAACCTTGAGGCACCGGAACCCGAGCAGCCATAGCCCACAGATTGTTTTGCCTCCTGTTTCGCTGCATATGGCTTTTGTAAAAGAAAAAAAAAAAATTGGAGAAATGACCTAAAGCTTTCCGAAAGTCCTCAGAAATGACACCTGAGGGGGAGCATCTGAAAGACTTCACATTCATTAACTAAACCTTCTTGTTAGGTTATATTCCCTGAAATGCATTTGACAGTAAATGAAGTAGAAAAGATGGCAGCCAAAGAAAAAAATAAAATTCTGTCAGATTCTGGCACTAGAACAGGGAGGTAAAAAAGCAGGAACCTGGGGAGGCATTGATAGATCAGCACCCCACACTGAGTATTTTATGGCTGGGCACATTGCCTCAGATCAGAGCCTGCCGCAAAGCTGAATTCATGCATGGCGCTCTGTTCAGATCCTAAGACCGTGCATAACTCAGGCAACCCAGATAAGGTGCTTGTCAGGGCAAAAGCAGCAGGGATACAGGGCTGACTGGCAGCTATGTGAAACAGTGATCAGAGAAGAGAAAGAAAAAGGAAAGACATGTTCAAAAATATTTGGATAGTTTTAGACACCTTTCCCCTTTTCAGTTGGATGACAATTTCGCCCAAACCTGCCTTGAATACTCAGAAGGTGAAACCAGTTTGCAGGCAGTTCAGTGAGCAGGCACAGGCTTTCTCTGAAAACATTCAGATTTAAATGACCTCATGGGATTATCTGCATTTCCTGATCCTTCGCTTCCGCCTGTGCCCTCTTTCAGCTCTCAGAAGAGGGCGAGATGCAGGAAGAAGGGTGGCATGGCAGGCTGGTGTGCGTCTCTTCAGTTGCCAAAAGTATTATTTGGTTAATTCGGCCCAGGCCAGCCTTCCTGAAGTTGGGCAAACCTGTTTTCTTTCCCTCTGATGTATCACTTAGAAACACCAACTGCAAGGATTTCTTATGTTCTCACAAAAAAGGGAAGGAAACAGCTGGTAAATGTTTCACAGATGGTAAAGCTCTTGGCATCTCTCTCAAGAGAGGGCCACCCATGCAGATGGCTCATTATTTTAACATTTGGATTTTCATCTTATTAAAACATCTTTTTTTTTCCCCTGGTTTTATTTAGCATCATAAATTCTCTTACACTTTAGCAAGCGACTGAGCGATTTGAAGATGTGCGCACTAAGGAACATCCTTTGGCTAGGACATAGATTGGTAACATCATTATTCCCAGCTTTGATCTCAGTGTGATGGGTTTCAATCTGATTAAAAATTCCAATAAAAGGGAAAGTTCAGAGTAGTGAATTTATCAAGCAAAAGTCCATGAAGTCCACATAGTAGCTGAATTATTCAGCAGAACGATAAACCGAGTGAAATTGGGGGAAATAGTTTTATTTGATGCATAAAATACCTATTACTATGCAACATGCATATATAAAAATAGACAAATGCACAGAGGGTGTAGACCCATAAACACACCCATTCTACATATGGAGAGAGACTTCTGTACCATGAAACATAACAGCCAAAATTTAAACCAAGCAGTGCCAACTCTTGGCACAGTAGATAGGAAAGGGCCAAGATTTCAGAGGCTAGTTTTCCGCCCACTCAGACTTCAACAGGACTAAACTTGCCTCTTCTATCTGAATAGTTGTTTCTAGGTGCAGGGACGGGCAGGCTGTCGTGCGGCCAGATGGGAAGAAACAACGGACTCACTGCACTAACTTTGTTGGAGGAGAAGCCTTAGTCCTCTCCTTTCCAAATATTTCTCTGGAGGACTGGGAAAAGTTGTGGTCACTTCAGCATCCCTAACTATTGTGCTGGGGTGTGTGGGAACTGTTGGAAATGCAAATGCAAGTGGCAAAGCAATGTAATAAGAACAAACCAATCTATTTAATGTGGTGTGCGATGGTGGCCTAAATACAGGCTCAGTATTCGTGCTCTCCCAAATGGGCCTTATGGAGCAAGGCCTGTGCATGCCACGTTGTAAATGTTTATTAGCGATGGTACACAATACACGTTATGAATCCGTGGAGCTCAGAGCTGGCTCACTTTGGGGGTCAAATGTAAATCCCTGAAATGCTGAGAAAATGTTAATAGTTGCCAGCATTAAGAACAGAGCAGTTGAGAATGTACATAGGTATCATAAATGGAGGCTCTGTTCATCGACTCAAATCACCTCTGGTACCTCCAGCCTAAAGCATTAGCTTGTGCGATGCATTCTGTGAGCAACTGGCTTCTCCATCAGATGGAACAGGAGGTGCTGAGAGCGTAGTTTCTCAAGCAGGAAGTGGAAAGGGCAGAGCTGATTAGGCATACTAGGAGCTAACTAACTAACTAACTAACTAACTAACTAACTAAAGAGCTACCTAGGAGTTGTGGAGAACTGAGAGAAAAGTTTTTATTTTACCTAATTTCTTACGAAGCAGACTGCTTCTGGAGGGTTTGCTCTTGCTTGATGGTTTGGGATTTCTGCAGCATAGATTATAGTGTCAACAGCACAGGGCCTGAGCGTGCTTGGATGGCGCCTCTACTCGTGACCCTTCCTCAAGTTTATGCTGTCTTATCACCTAAGCTGGTGGTTCAAGAGTGGTCCCCAAGCAGCAGCAACTGCTGCTCTAAGGCATAAAAGTTTGTCACTCCACCAGTGCCCAGGAATCTTTTTGGTGACAGACATCAAGTATACTTTCTGCAAAATCCTGGCAGCAGGATACATTTGTTTATTTAACTGCATGCAAAATGCTTGTCAAGATGGATGGGATGCCAGGGGCTCTTTTTGCAAAGGCTTCCTTTCTCCTGCGTTTACTCCACCCATGCCTTTGGAGACTGCATATGTCTTCCATCCAGGCTCCCAAAGTACAGAGCATTTTAAAGCACCCCACCCCCACCCCTTTCACCTAAAATTGGCAAATAAGACAGAGAAACACTGCACCTAGTTTTCTGCATCAAGCAGGAGAGACTGACAGATTTCATCACATTTGTCACAAGGTCTAAAACTCCACGTGGGAGAAAATAATCCCACTTAGTAAAAACATCTCACTGTACCTTTGAGTCAGAATGGAGAAGTACAAAAAGTATTGTTCCTAAGAAAATTGCAAGGCATTTGGTTGTGTTTTCAAAAGTGTGATGACTATTCACCAGATGCTGGTTTAGGTGGCTGAAAACTCCCCCCCCCAAGACTATCTGGGTACTAGAAATACATGTGCCCCTCGCGAAATGGCATAAGAATCAAAGGAGAAATGAATTTCCTGTGGTGCAGATGAGCTACTTAAAATCGCTCCCATCTGAGCATGCCTCCTTTTCCTTATGCACACTGAAAACCATTTGAATAATGTACGTTATTCAATTGCATTGTGTGCTCTGAAAGCCATTTAATGAAGGTAGACAGGTTTCCAAGAAGGAGCATTTTTTGACTAATGTAGGCGCTCCTGGAAAAACCTTTCCCCAACATGGAAAGCAAGATTTACTGAGTAAGTAGAAGAAGGAATGCTGTTACAATGTCTAGTTTCACTCAATCAAATCGAATAGAAGCAACCTTGGGTTAAATTTGACCTCTTCTAGGTGAACCTTAGCGTATGCAGTGTGTATCCTGAAAAGCTGCAAATCAATCACATTTTAACAAATCAAACCGTCTTTCTATTGACTTCCATTATATTATTGAAGTTGCTTTGTCTCTTTCCAATTGATCATCAATTAGCAGTGGCTTCCAACTCCAGCCTTTCTGTTAAATAGTTAACAGTCTGCTTAAACAAATGAGCAGTACTCCCAGCTAAACAAAAAATTATGAGTAGGAAATTCATAGACATTTATTTGTACACGAAAATATCTTTTAATAAGGTAAATGTGTCTAATAAGAGTGGATCTTCATATACCATTTATTTGGTTAAGGAAAGGCATTTGGCAAGGGATATTTTAAATGTCATTATTCTTGATAATTTGAACAAAGTGGAGGGTATAGGGTCACAGGGAGCAGTGTGAGCTTTGGGGTCACACCTGGACAGAGCCCACTCTGTTACGTCTCAGTTATGGACTGATCCTCTCTGACCCTTGGTTTTCTTAGTAACATGAATCTAGAAATTTGTTCTGCCCCACAGGGTTGCAGTGAAGAGTAATCTAGTGCACATACAGTTACCAGAATACTGGGCACTCAGTGAGCACTCAAATAAATGCCAGCTGGTGCTATTATCATCATGAACAGAGGCACAGGTATTTTGCCCATGCCAAACAGAGAGTGCGTATAAAGGTCCATTTGGAAAACCATTGAAAAATTTAAACCACTGTGGTATATTTTAAGCAAACATCGCTACTGGTTATATCTCCAAAGATAGGCTCAGCAGGATGAGAGCTGTTCTCACCTAAGTAGAGAAACTACAGGTTATCATAGTGAGCAAAGTGAGTCCCATTTTCAAACTCAACTCTTCAGTATCTGAAATTTTTATTAAAGGGTAATCATGATCTTAAGAGTAGCTTTTGACACTTACACAGCACATATTAAATATTGGGCACCAGAGTAAATACATGCATTAATTTGTTTAAATGTCACACTAACTCAGCAAGGGAATGTAGTTATTGTTAGCATGATTTTACAAAAATAGAAATCAAGATCTAGAGAGACGATAAGTGATAGATGATACCGAGTGAAGTAAGTGAGAGAGCCAGGATTTGAGCCTCGGCATACAGGAGACAAATTCTCTTGACAAAGGGAGACCCCGCAGAAATCGTCACACCCTCTATTTTGCAGGGGGAGAATTTGAGGGTGGTATTCACAGCACGCTTATGTTTGTAGTAGCTGCTCAACGTGGAAGGGTTGAGTGAGGATAGCCAGGAAGGGCAGCCGAGTGTTTTCTTTTCATTCCAATATTTATTCTCTGGTGACCAGCAACCATGGTACAGAGACTTCTCAAGAAAATCTATTCCCAAAAATCATCCTTATAGTCCTTGTAAACTTATTTGTATTTATCATTTCACATCTGACTGTGTGTTTGTTGGTATCTCTATAGAGTGCCCTCCAAAAGGGTGAGTGTCTCAAAATGTCCCCTGGGTAAGTAATCCCATTTCTTTTCTCCCTGAGTCCTTTTCATCACTGTTGTCATGGATTGCTGGAAATTTAGCCTTCTGCGTGCATCTTGCTTTTCTGAACTAATCCACATAGCTGTGAGCAGGCTTCAGAACTTAAGCAATGCTTTTGGATGGATAGATCTTCAGGAAAGGCACTTAGGTCAAAGGAATAAAGAAGATAACAGATTCCAAACCAGATAGGAAACTTCAGTCTGCCCGTAATGGAAACCCCTTCCCTAACAGACAAGAACAACAATCAACGACAGGAGTGTGGTCCTCACCCAGGACTGACGTTGCAGGAGTCTCGAGACGAGCTGGCTCCAGGCTCAGGCCTTTTCCGATCTATTCTTGGCTCGGTCTCCTCTCCCTCTCCTCCACTCTTAGGTAAGCAACCCTGCCCAGGGGAGCGATGTGTGTCAGTGGGGCCCAGAGCTTCGTGCTTGCTTACTCTGATTCAGCAGGGGTGAAAAGTCTACCTAAGAGAAATGACCAAGATAAACAACAATCCCACGTTTGAATTGTGTTGGCTTTAATTAGTCTGTTGCGAGCCATGGCTCTATGGACCCAGTCCTTGTGGAGAGGAAGATGGAAATAGGCACTCTTGGCTCAACATTTAAATTAAGGGCCAACACGTTTATTCACTAAAGGGCCAGACAGTTCATATTTTAGGCCTGTAGGTCCTGCCGTCTCTGTCACAACTTCTCAACATAGCCATGGTGGCCTGAAAGCTGCCAAAGAATTCAGAGGTGAAGGTGTCCAGGTTCAGCCTGCAGGCCACAGTTGGCCAATCGAGCTAAACAAATCAGGCCTAATACCGGGGCAGATCCCTTGCATTCTTGAAGTACTCCCTGCCAGGGGTATGTCTAATGTTACTCTAATAAACCCTGGGTCCCAGATGACCTAGTCACTTTCTAGAAGCTCAGTCCAAAAAGCACAAGCCAGTGATTTTTAAAAACAATTCCAATATTTGCTTAGGTCTCTCAAAAATCATTAAGCGGTGTTCAAGATATAAACCAGAACAACACTTCTCAAAACCTCTTTCCCTTTTCTCTCTCTCTTAGGTCAGAGTTTCCCATCTGACAAACCCCCAAACACATCATTACCAGGTGAGTTGCTTTTTCTCTCCTCCCTTTCTTTTGGGACTCATGTCCCTCCCAGATCTTTAACATGTAACCAGCGTAGTCTCTCTCTCCTCTCCTCTCCTGTCCCTGCTTCCCTCCCTCTGTCTCTCTCTCCTATCTCTCTTTCTTTCTCTTCCTCCCTCCCTCCTTCCCTCTCTCCCTTTCATTCTGCCTTCATTTCCTGTAGACTTGCAAATTACTTGTCCTAACTTTGCTCAGTTCTTCATCCCAGAACATTCTGAATCTGACAAGGGTTGCCCAGGATTGAGTGTTGGACAAGGGAGTAGAAAATAGCGCTGATACGTCACTATAGCTTGTCCTTTTCCAATGTACAGAAATTAAACATATGGTTTGTTAGAAATGGATTTCAGGGTAGTGGTGATCTTTTTGGGAGGGTGGAGTGGGAAAGCAATGGGAGGTAGAATTTTATTTGAATCTGAATAATTTCATTTCTTTCAAAAACTAAAATACCTGAAGGAAATGTGACAGAGCGATAACATTCATTGTGCTTGGGAAGTGGGTACACACCGGTGTCTCATTTTCTGTGCATTTGAAACATTTCATATTTAGAAATTAAATAAGTCAAAACACTGAAAGAAATAACATCTGTGAAAATGCTTTGTTAACTTACAGTCCTCCAGACCGGCAGATCTCAAACATTAGCGGAAACTGAGTTACCCAGAAGCTGCGCAGAGCGGAGACGGCTGGGGCCCCCCTGGAATTTCTCACCGGGCAGATCCCAGGGTGAGGGGGGAATCTGCATTCCTCACAAGTTCCTGGTGCTGCGGGCCCGGAGACTGCACTTGGAAAACCACTGAAGCAGCAGTTTCCACGTGCGCAAAGACCACGTACACCCCTCTCACTCCTGGCGTCTCCTTTGATCCCGGACGCTCGGGAAACACTGACCTAATGTTTACGCAAGTGCGTCCGTGGACGTGGGACGCAGAGTAAGTGTCCTTGCCACGAGAGTAGAAAGGCTCCTTCCCTTATCCTTAGAAGGGGACAAGTGGCTCTGATTGAGGACAACTGAGGGTCCTGGGAAGTGAGAACAGGGGACAGTCAAGAAGCAGAGGTGGCTTTTTTTCTGCTAGGAGGGTGTGGGGGCCAATGAATAAACCAAAAAGGAATAAATAAACCAAGCTGTCTCTTGCCACCCGGAGGTGCCTACAACCTCCTCGTTCCACAGCAAACTGCGGGCTGCAAGGTGCGGAAGCCTCACTCTACTCTCAGATGTGCCTTCTGTCACCGAGCTGAGGCCACCAGGTGACAGGTGCTCTCCTCTCTCAGGACTGCCACACGTGCTGCTTGCTTTGCTCTGCTGCCTCCCACTTAACCCTCACATCTCCGCTCAAGCAGCGCTCCCTCCGGAAAGTCGCCCTTCACCTCTCGGACCAAGTCAGAGACGCCAGCCACACATTCACGGAGAGCACGCTCTTTCCTTCGCAGCACTTCACAGTTTGCAGTTAGGCTTTGTGGCCCAGCCCCCGACTTGACAAGGGGCTAGGGCCTCATCTGTTTTTCACTTACCTTTGTATCTCCAGCTCATGGTCCTGTATGTAGTCCATACCCTGTGCTCAGTAAGTACTTGCTGACTGAATGAATGAGATATTAATATGGGCTCCTGCTATGGTCTGAATGTCTGTGCGTCTCCAAAACTTATATACGGAAGCACAATTCTCAGTGTGATAGTGTTAAGAGGTGGGGACCATTGAGTATTAAATCATGGGCCGGGGATATAGCTCGGTGGCATAGCGCCTGCGTGTAAGCACGAGGTCATGGGCTCGATTCCCGGTACCAAAACAAAAAAAACAAAAACAAACAAAAAAAACCAAAGAAACAAAACAACAACAACAACAACAAAAAAAAACAAGAACAAAACAAAACAAAACAAAACAAAATCATGAAGGTCCTCATGAAAGAGATTAGTGCTCTTTTAAAAGAGACCCCTAGAGCTAGCTTGCCTCTTTCACATGAGGACACAGAGAGAAGCATCACTGAAGAATCAGGAAGTTGGGTGCTTACCAGACACTCAGTTTCCTGCTGTCCCACTTTTTGAGTCGCTGGGGTTGGAACCCAGGGCTTCATGCGTACTAGGCGAGTGCTACACGTGGAGTTAGTCTGACGCTCTGCCAGCACCTTGAACTAGGACTTCCCAACATTCAGAAGCATGAGAAATACATTTCTGTTGTTTACACGCCACCCTCTAAACTCCTTTCCCTGTCCGTGCTGCTTTATCGTTCCACACTTGAAGTAACCATGCATAGACCCGTGTGCATGTCTCGTTCTTGAAGCCCAGTTTCAATTCTGGCATGTGCTTTTATCATTTGAAATACCCTCCCCCATTTTAGGTTATTCTTGACACTTTGCCTCTTCTGTCCCTAGATTCCCACGCTTAGAATAAAAGTAGGACAGGAATCAGTTCCCCAGGAGGAAGGAGAGAAGAGAGCAGTAATGACAATGCAAGTCCCGGAAGGGACACCGAGGCGAGGCCCTACTGGGTGGGAGTCTCCAATACAGCGGGGGAAGGGAGACCTGAGAGTATTAATAAGGCATAGAGTGAAGATCTAAGAGCCAGAAAGGTTTTTTATTATTCAAATATTGGTTGTTCAGTTTTCTTTCTAAAGACGACCAGGTGCTGGCTTCAAGAAGCCTTTCTTTAGCACCAGTTAAGCCTCAGGGCTGTCACGTTGAGCCGTGAGCCAGGGGTTGAGGGATTTGGGCTGTCCGAGCACAGCCTAGCACCTGGAAGCCCACTGGGTTTTGTTTTTATTTTTTTTAATCACTGTCCAGTTTATGAATCACTGTTTCTGCTCACCTTAGAAGCAGTCATTCTCGACTTTTCCTCTTCCAGACTGAGTTTGCACTGACTTTTATGTATCCCTTTGGTGTCTTCCCTACCTAATGAAAGCAGAGCATATTCATTTCAAGTTACTATGAACATATGGAGTAAAAAATAATAATATTCACCTTTCAGGGATAGCTTATATTCTTTCACGATGCTAATCCACACGCACACACCTCATAGTGTTTTTTTTAAAATAAAAACAATTTTATCATGTCCAGCACATTGTTCTGATATTAATTCTGTCTTCACACGCTGACTCGCCCCTTCATGCCTGTCCTTCTATGTAATCTTATTCTAGTTAATAGAGGTCTAGCACTGTATTCCACATCATTCCATAAGTATTTGATGCTTTTTCCCAGGAATGGCATTGACATTGCTTTACAATACTTTAAGACAAAAGGATGATGAGTGTTGCTGAGCACATAACTTTGTTTACCCAACAAACTTGTCCATTTTCTCATCTTCGCTCTGTGAAGACACTGCCTGCTGAAGTCCGCTCACAGGAGGTCATTACTTGATGATTACCAGTGGCTTTTTGAAGCAGAAACCCAAGGACCAGTCATCCTTTTATTCACCTCTTCATCAAACATTTAGTCCGCTTCTAAGAAGTGCCTTATGTTCTAAACACAATGGTGAAAATGGCCTTGCTTTTTAATAGGCAAATATTTATTGGAAGAAAAATAAATAGACAATTTCAGAGATGGAAGGAAGAAGTTGTCCACTGGCAGTTAAGAGAATGAGTTTTCCAAAAGAAAAAGTAGCAGGGTGACCACTTTGGGTGTGTGGGAAGAAACAAACAGGGCACATTGAAGGAGAGACGGGGTGCAGGGCAGGAGCTATGCGAGCTTGGGGAAAATGATACAAGGGAGAGCCTGCGAAGGAACAGGGCCATGTCAAGTAGGACTTCATGGGTCTCAGGAAGAGGCTGGCAGTATGGGAAGCCACCGAAGGAATTGCAACAGAGGAGTAAAAATCTACTGCGTGGGTTGAGACTGTTAATGCTGGATAGGGAGAGTTGGAGTGTAACGGATGGCCAGGGAGAAGGTTGTCGCTGGTGCCCAGTCTCCATCCAGTGTCAGGCAACCAAAGTGGCTCCACGAATCCAGGCAGTCCCACTGAGTCTCAGAGAGGAATTTCCAATTAACTTAAAAAGTCAGCAGCCTTCCCCGATAGACTAAAACCAGCCAGGCGAAAGAGTCAGCAAGTCGAGACAAGGACAACATCAAACAGCAGAGATGACATTAAATCATGGAGGATGGGACCCCTACCCCTGAGGGTGCTGAGTCATTGAAAGTTAAAGTACCAGACAGAGCCCCGGGCAGGATATTGACTTACCTTCTCAGTTCTTTCATCTCCGGGCAGTAAAGACCCTTGAGGTTGACTCAACACATGTCTGTGGGTTAAAGAAACAAAACAGGGCTCTGCTCTGACCTCTGACCTCTTTGAGGCAGGAAATAATATTTGTGAATCTGAGGGATCCACGCCGTGGCCAGAGGGAAGGTCAATACTGGGGTTACTCCGTTAGAAGTCTGGCTGTGTCAGTCCCCTGTACAGCTTACAACATGGCGTCCAGCATCTGTGCCTCACTGTCTTCGTGACTTGGTGTCACCAAAATGAAGAGGCACCTGGAAATCTGAACGACTGAAGCAAGGGAGCAGAAGTGTAGGAACTACTATGCCCTAAGAGAAACCGCTCTGGGCATCTAGCTGTCAGAAGTAGTAACACAAGTGTATAGGGATCCTGTGCAATTTTGTCCCAGATATGATTTCGAGTGTATTTTTCCAGTCTCACAAAGAACAAAATATGAAATTGTATACACCTATCTATCCATATTTGGCTCTACGTAATTTTGTATTGGGTTGAATCATGAGAGATGGCCAGTTTTGGTAAGTAGAAAGTGGCTTCAGATTGGCAGTTTCCTGTGGTTAGTTTTACAAAGATCTGAATTTTTGGAGTGGCAGGAGAGCGAGATTGCTACAAGAATGTTCTCTGGAGCTAGGCACAGTGATCTCCGGAGACAGTTCTGCTTCTTCCTTCTGTTTAACCTTAGGAAAGTTGCTTTAGGTCTCTGTGCCTCACGTTTTTCTGTTTGAAACGTGGGGATAATGATAGCACTTAGCTCAGTGCCGCTGTGTGAGTTAAATGAGATGCGTGTAATGCGCTTAGATCTGTGCCTATACAAGCCTTCTATGTGTGCTAGCTATTACTTTTTCAAGACACCTATTATTAACTTTGATGTATTTTTAAAGAATTTGTCTAGGGTATCCTTAAAAACTCCTTCTTTCTAGTTATGAGAGAAAATTCCAGGTGGTTTTTCTCCCAGTAATTTCCTAAAGTCTAAAGGAAATGTGCTCGAACCCATGGCAGGGCTTGGTGACAGCATGATGCTCAGTGACAGGCAGAATCATAGCTTTTCATGAGTCCCTGGATTTCCCGAATTTCTGCAGTCTTAGGTGAGTTATTCCCTCTTCCTTTATTGCTATTTATTTACATAGCATCTCTCTGCTCTTCTAATTATATCACTAACATATTTGTAAACTCATTCATTTCCCACCCCTTGCTTTTCCTTCTTTTCACTCTCTTCTAAATATAACCATGGAAACAAAACAATGTAGTTCCATAAACAAAGGGGACTCTGCAAGTAAAGGGTAAGCAGAAAGAACCCTAAGTCTGCCTTGAGTCAACTGCAATTTCTTGTCTTCATATTTTATAAAGCAGCCCATGGCTTTCACAATGGAAAGGGAGGGAACCTGATTAAATGGCACGCATTACTTGAAAAGGGAATTAAAAGCGATACAATGGTTTGCGCTAAACCACGTTAGTCAAAGAGAGATGCAAGCCCCAAGTTGCCTGGGTGGTTTCCAGTCTGAAAGCGGTTTCTGAGTGTGCAGTGACTCACTTGCTTAAGAAAGAATCGCTTGCTTGGATAATTGCCTCATCAGCTAGCCATTTGCCTTTTCCCCCCTGGAAAAACAGGGAGATATTTAAGGGTTGGGAATAAGGTAGGATGGAAAGGTAATTAGATGCATTTGGAAGTGAGTATACAAGTGAAAAGTGGAAATTGATAAAGATATTTGAAGCACTCAGCTTTTGGGTGGTTTTCTTTGGAATTGCTGAAAACGATAACAATAAAAATATTTATTGAACTCCTACTGGGTCCCAAATACTGCCTGAAGCTTGAGTTTAACATGTAGTCAAGTCAGCCAAAGCCCTGCCCTCCAGGTTTTATATGCTCTTGGAGGAAGAAGGAAAAACAAGGCAACGAATAGTTTCCATAATTTCATGTTCTGGAAATCCTACAGAGGAAATAATTGGTGGTAGGCAATCGAGGTCAATTTGAGGTCAGGAAAGGTCTCTCTGGGAGGTGGCATTTAGGCTGAAGGGTGAGCCAGGGAAGGAGCAGCCAGGAGAGGAGGCGTCTAGGCAGAGGTGAATTCCTTGCCAAATCTCTGAGCTGCCAAAGGTTTTGTGTTGGAGGAACAGGAAGGAGTCATGTGGTCAACGCAGACTTATACGCAATTTATTGTGAGCTTACTGAATCTCAAACCAGTAAGAGAACCAAAGTCAAAAATGAAAAATTACTTACCTTGGACATCTACTTTATGGGTAACAAAGCAAGGTGAAAACCTGATCTATGTAAATTGTCATCAAAGAACTTTATCCCGCCATTGTCAAAATTGAGCATGCTGAACACAAATGGTTCATGTTGGCAGCTTGTCGCCAGTGAGTCTGTGTGATTTTTCCAGAATGCTAACTTTAAAATAATTGGGGGTTTGAAGCTTGACTCCAGCTCTTACTAAACTTTGGCTCCTAGTTTGTCTCTTTCCTAAGCCTCATCTATGAAATCTCACGAGAGAGTTATAGAGGTTCTTAGATGGTGTTTAGACTGGTAGCTATTCAAATATGCAAAATGTTAAGCATCATCACTATTATTAATATTATAATTTTGTCAATATTTTCTCTGCCTCCATATTAACAGTCTCCTTTCTAGAAGGTTGCATTGTACATCATTTCATATTCCATCTACCAATGTAGAAGAGGCTGTATAGCATAATAAGTGGCTTTATTATCCAAAAATTTGCTCATTTATCACAGTACCAACTATATATCAAATACTATACAAGATTTGGAGGGAAAATAAACATGTTTAAAAACACAAATAATAAATTGTGTCCTGCTTGGTGTCAGCATCAGGAGAATGAGTCTTGAATCTGTGACTTATCAACTATGTGAATCTAGGAAGTTACTTAACCTCTTGGAGTCTTCAGCTTCACATCTGAACAAGGGCAATAATAATAAGCCATATGCTGCTTTGACATACATTAAGCTGCTTGATGCCTGGAAGTAGGAGTCTAGGATCTGTAATGTTGTCACATCTCCAGACTGTTCCATCGAATTGACCTCAGCATGCAACAAGCAATAATTTCAGGAGGTAGAAATAAGAGGTAAACAACTGGTAGAGAGTCACTGTAGGTCCGGCATAGTGGAGGTCTCAATTCCCACCTTCCCTGTCCTCCAGAATAAAGAGCTCAGAGAGATTCTGGAGCTGGTTCCAAAAGGAATACACAGAAATTTTCGTAACAGTTAAGGGGAGACTTACTCTCCAGATAGCAAAAACAGCCCATGCAAAGGCACAGAGGCTTGAAACATAACAGCTGATTAGGGAATCACAAAGTGACTCAGGACAGCTGTTTCGTGCATTGGAAGATAGGGAAATAGAAATTGAGAAGTAAGGGCAAAGAGGTCATATTTTCTTCCTAAATACTGTGCTCATTTTACTCATGATAAGCAGCTTGTCCCAGAGGAGCATCTAGGTCACTACCTGAAAAAATTTTTGAGCAAATTATTTTCTTTTCTTTTCAACAATTGAGAGTGAATCAAAAATGTTGCGTCGAAAGCTGAATGTAGAGATGACCCCATGGACGTCAGTTGTTAACTGCCAAAGCACCACGTGAGGTTGATTTCTATACTGGTCCAGGGATCCTAGCATTGGCTAGACCTCCGATCCTCATGAATAACATGGTGACATTCAAGTGCACCAAAGAGTGTTGAATGACTGAAAGATTATTTTGAGAAAAATCTTGTGAACATAGAATTTGTGTTGGTAGCCAAAGAAGAAGACACAATAATGAGTTGGAAAGTAAGCTGGAGAAAGTTTATTCTCGGGTATGGAAAGGAGAGTTCATCAGGGTTAGACAATTACCCAGGCATGTCAGAATGAAATCAGAGCAAAAATACTCCCCTGAAGAGGCAGCAGATGACGACGAACACATCCTCACCATGACACAGGCAGCCACTTGGCCAACATGACCTGAAATCCATGTACAACACCCATCTTGAATTTAATGATTTAATTTAAGGGCTGACACACAAACTGTTTTTCCAAGGGACTAGGAATGGCCCTCCCTTTTCCTCAACCAGAGTAATTATTCTCCCAACTTGAAGCAATAGTGGTAAAAGCACTTTTTGTTTCTCCAATCCTCCAGTTGAACCCTCAGGCTACGATTTTTCTTTTTTTGTAAGGTATTGTTCATGCACAGTGGCATAGAATTTCATTTGCTGGGTTTCAAGTATTAAGAGCACAACACAAAATCTAAGCAATTTTAGACATGTGTCAATCTCAAATAAAAAAGGCTTTGTGCTGGCACAGGATGTCAATGCTTGAATTAAAGAGAGAAGAATTTCCCTGAGCGAGAGCTGTACATGCTGACATAATACATTGTTAAGGCTCTGTGTTACGATACAACCAATATGTTTTAATAATTTATTGGTATTTATTTAACACACAAGACTGTCATACCAAATCTAAAGCAAGAGGTCTAGGCTCCTCATTGATTCATGCGCATGGTTCTTAACAGCATCGATAGATGTTTCCTATGACAATTCCCTGGTGTGTGATGACATTATAGGAGAGTATTTTGGAAACTTCATTAGGGGTGCATTTTGATATCACCTTCTGGGGACTCTCCGTGGAATACTGCTGAAAGGATTTGAATGAGGCTTTGTCTTTTTCCTTCTTTATTTATCAGACTTTATCTCCTGATAAAATCACTACTCTAAGAGTTAATCTCATTTGAACACTTCCTCAAAATCTAGCCAGCTAAGAGAACACCACAGGCTAAGGTGGAAAGTTGCTGAAAACAGAATTTAGGTTGATTCTTCTGGACTGCCTTAATCATTAATTCATCTATTTGAGAATTCATTCATCTTTATTTAACCATTACCTAATGAGGATAATGGTGACTATCAAAATCCAAAGGCTAATAATTTTTTCAAAGTGAGTATTTGATAATTATTAATTAATAATAGTGTCAACAATAACCTTAATTTTCCAGGTATTCCCCCTCAGGATTTACATTTTAATTGTGCTTGCCATAAGGACAAATGACTACCCCAGAATTAAACTTTGGTTTGCAAGTTTCAGATCACGGGAGCAAGGAGAAGCTGTCTTCATGTAAAAATAATCAGACTTTTTTTTTGAAGAGCCTCAAATGGCAGAGATGAAGAGAGAATAAATACAGCTGATGATATTTAGTGTGACATCAGTAATTCTCAAAGGTACTCCACACTATAGGGCTTACTGGTGTGGATGCTCATTGCTTTTATGGAGGTGACAAGCCTGACCTGTCAGGTACTAGTAACACCCAGGACAGACTAGAAATGTCACAAACTACTAACAGTTACTACACATGATATAAAAGGATGTGTCTAAAAGGAGGTGGCTCTTTAGAACTGGCTTAAACTTGTTTTGAAGTTCTAATTTCTTTAACAGATCCATCTTCCTCCTATATGGAACCTTAAATTAATTTATCGAAATTTAAAAAATTAGATTGGAATATTTTATTTTAGTATTATGGAAACCTAAATATAACTAATATTTGCCTAAAAAATGGGGATTTATTTGACATATGTACTTGAAAATTGCAAGTCCAAGCTTCAGGCACGGGTGAATCCAAGTGCTCAAGTGATGACCCTGGTTTCCCTTTGAGGTTCTCTTTCCTCTGAGTTGGATCCATTCCCAGAGAGAGTATTTGTCTCCCATCTGGAATTCCCAGAAGCATAACTTAACTATTATCAACTTTAATTGCAGTAGAATGAGTAGACTTGGAACTACCGGCCCCCAGGCCTGCAAGACAAGAGTCTGTCTTTTTTTTTTGTGGGTACCGGAGGTCGACCTCAGGACCTCACATGCCAGCAGGCGCCCGTGCCACTGAGCGATATCACCAGCCCTTTTTTCGTATGTGGGTTCCGGAAATCGAACTCGGGCCCTCGCGCTTGCCAGGCAGGGGCATACACCGCTGAGCCATCTCACCGGCCCAAGAGTCTGTCATTTAAGCTGCTCAGTTTGTAGTGCTTCTTATAGCAACCCTAGGAAACCCATACCTTCTTCCTTTCCATGATTCGTTGTGGTGTTCTGAGACCGATTCTGACTGGTCTCCTCTAGATTACCTTAATCTCTCCGAGAAGGTGGACAGTTGCTATGTATAACTCACGCGCCCATTCCAGGATTGGGGCATAGACTCAGTCCTACCCTAGCGATGCCTATAAAGAGCGAGCAAAGAGTAGTTCTCCAATGAAACATCAAGAACTATCACCAGAGCAAAGGAGGCAGGTAAAATCAAACCAAAACAAAATGTCCACTAAACGAGTTCCTCAGAGAAGAGAGAAAAATGAGGCGACGTTAGCTCAGTGTAGCGCTCCTTGCCACAACAGTCCTCATCTCCTGCTCCCAGTGGCCAGGAATCCCACGCTCGTCCATTGCCTGTCCTGCGTCTCCCTCGTGAGCCTTTGCTGAATCTCTGTGATGAACACCAGACTGCTCTGCATCGTCCCTCCTCCTATAACATGACCTATTGCAATAATAACACTGGTAATTCTTTTTGCATCACTCGTTATGTGCTAGCCACAATTGTAAGCTATTTCATTCATTTCATACTGATAATAACCCAATGAAAAAAATATTATCCCCATTTTACAGGCCAGGAAACCAAGGACCACAGATGTTAAGTAACTCTCCTGAAATCATACAACTAGTAAATGCTGGGTGACACAAATAAGATTCCAGTCCAATTCACTTGGCCCCAGAGATGATGCGCTTTACCGGTACATCACATGGCATCAAGTAGCCCTTTGTCTTCCTTATTTTTTCCCTTTCCTGTCTCCTTCTATGAGGACAGTACTGTATTTCTTAAATGTGGTGCAAATGTCGCTGGTGGAATTCACAGCGATTTTAGATTTTAAAAACCTGATATTTATTTATTTATTTATTTTTTAATGTGGGTATCGGGAGTCAAACTCAGGACCTTGCGCTTGCCAGCAGGTGCTTGTGCCGCTGAGCGATATCACCGGCCCCTTTTTTTCCTTTATGTGGGTACCGGGAGTCAAACTCAGGACCTCACACTTGCCAGGCAGGCGCTTACACTGCTGAGCCACCTCACTGGCCCTAAACACCTGATATTTAAAAACGGTCTGAAGTTATAAACAGTTTTTCATGGACATTTTCCCTTTATGGAAAGGGAGACTCCCCCCCCTTTTTTATTTTCAGAGGTGCTAGATACAGTCTTAAATAAACCTATTTAATTAAAAGATGATTAAAAATGTGAGAATATGATAATATATGTACTCCATGAATATAGCTAAGAATTGAAGATAGTGTGGAAATGATTGAAGTTTGAGACCTATGTACTTAGACTATAAGCTCTCTAAGGAATATATTTGTGTTAGCTAGCTTTCTGTCACTATAACAGATATTCAGAGTAAACAATTTATAAAGAGAAAAGGTTTATTTTGGCTTACAGCTTTAGAGTCCATGATGGGTTGGTCCTATTGCTTTGGGCTTACAGCTGAACATCATGGCGGAGCACATGGCAGAGCAAAACTCCTTACCTGATGGCTGGGAATGGAAAGAGAAAAAGAGGAAGGGACTGGAGGGCCACTACCCCCTTCAAGGGCATGCCCCCAGCTTCCTGAAGACCTCCCATTAGGCCCTTCCTTTTAAGGCCCACCACTACTCAGCAGCGCCTTGCTAGGTACCAAGCCTTACACATGTGTCTTTAAGGGGACATTCTGGATCCAAATTATATCGACAGTGTATCTTCTCTGTTCTTAATGGTATTTCCTGCTAGGTTCAGCACATACTACATACTCACTAAACATTTTCTGAATCATTTTGCATTGACTCAGTTACTGTCAATATAGAGTACAAACCAACACTGCCTCAAGTGAATTCCCTACGTTTAGTTATGTGTAATAGCAGAAATATTGATCTTCTCATTATTAAAGAATTTAGCCAAGCATAGTCATGGAGGCTGATATCTATCAGCTGTTATTTAGACAAAGTGAAATCAAAGTTGGGGTCTTAGTTCAATGACAAGGCATTAGACAGCTTTAGAACTTAGAAACATCTTATGCCTCTGATACATGTATTTTCCAAGAGTGGGAATTTTTTTTTAATGCGGGTACTGGGAGTCGAACTCAGGACCTCACTCTTGCCAAGCAGGCGCTTATGCCACTGAGCTATTTCACTGGCCCAAGAATGGGAAATTTTATGGATAATGGTTATTGCTTGTAACAAGAATCTTTAAATATCTAGCTCTTCTTCCCTTCTCAGAGTAACTTTAGAAGAGGGAGGGAGTCCACATGCAGGAACAGAAAATCTTCGCTAGGTTACAATGTTCAAATTTTAGGGTGAGGGAACTTAAAAAGCAAAGGGATTGTTCTTAAACTTCTCCTGCAACCATGTCTCTTTTACAGCCATATTCAAACTCAGGTTGGTAAGGCATAGTGGATAAGTATGTAAACTTGGGGAAGTTAATTAACTCCCATGTGCCTCCTTTTCTTTTCTGTAACATGTAGATTATAATGGACTTATCGAAAGGATAAAATGAGTTAATGCATATAAAGCACTTAATTTACTATTAGGTAAGCACTTAGTAATAATAGGTATAGTTTTGTTACTATTATTAATGCTGTTCATTAAACTCATGTTTTCTTAGATATATTAGAAGATCAAGCCCAGCTATGATGAGATCCTTTTTAATGTCAGATGCTTTAGGGATATCATTTAATTTAATGATATTTCAGGTCAGGTTCTCCAGAAAGCAGACTATGCAACTAAAATTAATGTGGAAGTTTACCAGAGAGTGCTTTTGGTTTTTACCTCTGTGGAGGAAGGGAAGGAATCAGGACTGGGAAGAGAGACTTTGAGCTGCTTGCAGTCACAGTAATCCTCTCAGCCAATCACACAGGAATCTCAGGACTGAGATGACCTTTCAGGGTTGTCTTGAGTTGGAACAAGAGGAGCTGGCCTTCTTATCCCCGTAAAAGATCCTACCTGAAAGGGAGGGTTATGACCTTGGGAGTTTCCTCTCTTCATCTGAGCTACTCACAGAAAAAACTCAGGGCTATCAGGTGTCAATACGTTTGTACTGATGAAGTTGGACCTTCAGTCTCAACTGGTGGTTCAGGGTGGTGTGGCAGAGTGCCCACTACAGTCCACCTCTTGAGTTTATATCCCCTTTCTCTATAAGTTCTATGTAAGTGACTCTAGGTTTCAGGGAAACTCTTTGCCTTGCACAACATTACAAAAAAAAAAAAAAAAAAGAGATTAGTGGGATAAACTGATTACCACTTAGCTATTTTTCAGTTCACAACTGACCTTCATGGTCTATTCTGTGTTTTTAGATGCCTTCACACTCAAAGCTAGAATCTCTACCAATTTAGGTGGCTCACCTAGTGTCATGACCCAGACTTTCATGTTTCATATTCAACCAAAATAATGGCCCCTTTCTTGCCTCTCATGTTTTTGACATAAGAAGTTCAAGGTAGCCAAGTGGCAGCTATAGCTTGAAGTTCAAGGGACTCTTGCTGTGTTGTCTGGTTGGATGATGTAGCAGTAGATCAAATATTACATAAGCCCTCAATTAGTGTTCCCAGTGAAGGATCCATGGGTAGGAAAGATAAACCCATAACTTTAATATCTGCATATTTCAGTAAAAATAAATTATTAGCCAGGGTAGAAGGGTTCTAAAATCTCAACTTACCACAAAATGGTGCGCTGGTCTCTCAAAGACATTGTGACATGTTAGGAATTCAGATTGGTCTGTCTTCTTGGCATGTTAGCCATTCAGCAGTGGTAGGTAGAATTTACTTTGTTGAGTCAAAGTCTAGCTGTTGGTGCTATGAATGGCCTCCATCCCGCTACCATGGTTACTCCATTCTTGAGCCCATATGACAATAGTGGAGGCTAATGACAGGCGGGCTGACATTGATTTGTTACATCATTCTGTCGTTTAATGTTGCTTTCATTATGGATGCTCTTGGGTAAGCATAACTGTAAAACACAAAAAATTCCTCTGCTTTATTCCAGATGCTTTACCCAAATCTCCCACTGGGAAATATTTTCCTCACAGTGATCTTTTTAGGTAACTCCTGAGTATGGCTGAAGTGCCTCTGCCTCCCATTTTTCACTTCCTGCCACATGCTGAGCTGGACCATTCATCAGCCAGTCACTTAGTTACTCCTTTTTCCTCTTTCTTCTGACTACCGTGGAGGTTGGAATGGTGAACTAAATGGAGACCTGGTAAGTTCCTTTTGTACTCATGGTCAATGTGGACATAACATGATACTTGGTCTATGATTTTTCACATTGAAGTCTGTTTTTCTTGCCAGTTCAAGGTCAATTAAGAATGGTGGTATTTAAAGGAAACAGCGAATCCCACCTATCTCCCACCAATTTCATAACCAATTAAGAAACTGACACTATATTCAAAAACATAACTATCACAAGGTATGATAGAATGGATTGAAGAATGTTGACTCCAAACTGCATGAACAGACAATTTGTTCAACTGATAATAACTGACCAACAACTCTATGATGGTCCTTATTCCAGATCTTGAGATTGTAGGGGTGATAAGAAGAATAAATCCTTGACTTCATGGAGTGTACATTCTAATATAATCTGTACTCTTCATACTTTTCCAGTCAGTACCTTAGAACCCAAACCCTAGTAGACAAATGGATTTTCAACATAACCAAGCTGTCTGAAGGATAAGATTGCCTCACTTTTTGGGCACTAATACTGGGGAAAGAGATGGGCTTCTAGATTGGTACCAAAAAGGCAGGTCTTGTCCCTCACTCAAGACAACAACATGATAGGAAGAGAAAGAAGAAAATACACTGATCCTAAGGGCTAGGTGACCTAAAATAGATAAGAAGGGATTCTAGGTCATGCTTATGAAAATGCATTACCCAATTTTTATCATGTTGGACATTGTTATATTTGATGGCATAGAGAAAGATTCTAGAAGTATTATTCTAATACTGCTCTTTCTAAGGAACAGAAACTTCCTTATAGAAACATAAAGAGGGGGCATAGGTTTTTAAAGTCTCAATCAGATGGCAGAAACATGTCAGTTATTTAAACCAACTGAATTAACTAGATTTGGCTAGGAACAGAATAAATATTCAATAAAGTCTTATGGATTGCTTAATTCCAATATTCACACATACACTGATAAATTTCAGGAAGAATCATAAAGATCAGGCAAACATCTCCCTGTTCTGGCTCAATCATGAGTCTCTGGCTCTTTTTTTTTTTTTTTATAATTATAGTATCCATAATATCAGTAAATACTTTGAGGTGAATGCTTTGTATTTGGCTGGATAATACCCACTGTGTGCCTTGTTAAAATTACATGGTTTCTTTCTGGATGGAAAACACTCTGTTTATAAAATGTCCTATTATCATGCTTCATGATGAATGAGCTGTATTTATTTGTTTCTTTCCTGGCTGTCTTTAGGAGATGATCT
The DNA here is from genome assembly GCA_028451465.1 of Erethizon dorsatum. Classification (NCBI taxonomy): domain Eukaryota; kingdom Metazoa; phylum Chordata; class Mammalia; order Rodentia; family Erethizontidae; genus Erethizon; species Erethizon dorsatum. Next base: position 21,102,593 of record CM051840.1, on the reverse strand, counting down.
AAGGTTAATGGTGGAAATGCTACCAAAATAAATGGTTTCATGTAGTCAAATATTTCATCGGAGCACTCTGTTTTAGGAAACTTGGGAAGAAAACAGATGAATATTTTTGGAACATTTGAATTCATTCCTTAACTTTAGGAGATACTTTTAAAAATATATTTTTCAGGTTACACACAGAGTCTACAATGCTTCCACTGACATGTCAATTAGAATATTACACATATTTTCTTCTGGAAAATCCTAAAAAGGATGTACAAGATGACTTCAGAATCCTGCATAAAATTGGCCATTTTCCACATGAAATGGTTCAATAGGATCATAATCTATTATGAGAGTGATATTCACCAGACCTGGTTTAAAACATTTCCTTAAATTGACATCTTGTTCTGAAAATAAACAGATATAATATATGCCACTAATGCTTACAAATTTGAATACTTTAAAAAAAATACGGTCATGTAAGTAAAATCTAGGACTTTCCTTCCCTGTCTCAGATTCTGACTTAGCTTTATGGATTCAGTTAAGATTTGCTTTGGGGTTGTGTGGAATCTCTCTCCTTCTTGGTCAATGATCTCAGATAATGGCTGCTCCTAAGTGTCACTGCTAGGATGAAATCAGTATTATTTTTCCCCTTGGGCTTCAGTCTTCAGGTCCAGCTAAATACAAATAACTATTTATCAGATAACTCCTTCCTACTAGGCTTTCCATACTCAGAATTATTTGCAAGCAGTGAAGTCATTCTTGGTCTTACAGTCACTATTGTTTTAGAGGTAAACAGATTTAAAATTCAACAAAGGACTTAAAATGGTGGCCCAATAAGAGAAGAAGTCTATACTGTAAGTCAAGATCTTTTAGTAAAAGAAACAAAAAAAAAGTTAATAGACACCAATGCTGATAAGGCAAAGAGTGAATTTACTTCCAGGTTCTGTAGGTGAACTTCAGCAGAGGAAATTAGGCATCTGATGTTTGTAAACTTAACTTTATTTTCCTCTTCTAGACTTTGAGTAATAATAGCTTCAGAACAGTTCAGAACTGACTTAAAAGAAAGACCTGTTGATGAACTGAGATTCCCTTAGAAAAGTTTGCTATGAAGGTTCTTACTGGATCTTTGAAGGGTTATACTGTATTTTAATCTTTTAATGTATTCTTAATTAACTGAAAATAAATTTAATTGCTTTGTATTACTGTTAGAGTAACTTTTTCACTTTTGAAATCAGAAAAAGAATAATAGAAAACAAAGAGAAAAATATTCACAATTGCACCTGCCTGTGTATCATCACCACTATTAATAAAGGATGTATGACCTCAATGATTTATATTTATTTAACAAAATATATATTGGGTTTCTGTGGCAAGTAGCTTTCCAGGTACTGGAAATAGAGACACTTGTATCATGCAGCCTTCCTGCAGCTTACATTCTAGGGAAGAAACAAAGAATAAACAAGTAATATATTAATGTATCAAATAAAGATAGTGTATGATAAGTGCTATAGAGGAAAAAATGGTACATGTGATTGAAAATAATGGTGCAATTGTAGAAGGGCAATTTTTATGACTAAAGGACTCTTTGAGGAGGTTATACCTGAAGAAAAACTAAACAGACACAACTCTTAGGCCATTTCAAGAGCTTGTCAGAGGGAACCACCGGTGCAAAGTCAAAAGGATGGGAATGACACGGACGGTTCAAGGGATAGTGCGAACAGCGGGGAGTAGAAAGGTGAAGTTAAGTGACAAGTGGAGGCTAGTTAAGATGGTTCTCTGCAGGGCACAGGAAGTGGCTTGGATTTTCTTCCAACTGATTTGCGTTTTTATAAGCTTAGTTTAGTTGCTGTGTGAAGACTTTAGAGGAGACATAAAGGAGACAATGTGATGAGTTTGGGAATATCTACAGCAGCCATGGGAAAGGTGACTGTGGCTTGGCTTGGGTGGGAGCAATGGTCACCATGAGAAAGTGTCATGGGGAAGATGGCTGTGGAGATACTGTTGATGGGATTTGCAGATGTTTTGGATATGGGAGATAGGGTGAATACAAGAGACTATACAGCTATTATAATACAATTGTTTTCCATTAATAGATGAATGGTCAAGTCAGCAATGGGAATCTCCCAACCTTCTTCATGGCCAAGTGGTATTCAAGAAACTCTCATCCTGTTGATTATTTCTCTAATCTCCAAATGATGAAAACTTACATAGTTATTGATTTAAAAAGAATTAAATAAATATCCTTGTCTATAGAACTTGTCTGATTATTTCCAAAAGGTATTTCTAAGTGTTGATTTGTTGGATCAAACAGTTATTCAGCTTTTGATTTGGGTGTATAGTTCCATTTCTCCTCTCTTCTTTACTTCAAGGCAATCATGTGCTGTTAAGACACAATTTCATAATTTTATCATGAGATATTGTTTTATTTTGTATTTTATTATCTTAAGCAATGGCTTTTCCAATAAAATGATGAATTTATAGACAGTACGTGAGGAAGAGGGAACTTTCCAAGTGATTTTGCAGAGAATACCATCTTTGGGTTGGAGGATTTTATTTCTTAGGCTAGGAGGCCAGGAATTCTGTCTGCCACTTGCCCACTTGTGGGTCAGTCTTGGCCACCACATTGCTGCTCATGGTAAGTGTCCTGGAGCAGGACCATTCTTTGCAGAGGTTTTTGAGGTGGCCTGACCTGTCTGGACTCAGCAGCAGGTGAGTGGATGTTTCTGGAAAAATGGAAGACAAGGATACTAATAAAGTCAACCTGTAAGTGATTTTCTAGAGTAAATGGTGTAGCCATGCAGAAGTGATTGCACTTGGATCCAAGCATGACCGCTTACTATACTTGCGTTCTCATCTGGGTTATTTCACTGCTCCGAGCCTCCATTTCATCATTCTCAAAAAATGAATTTAACTTCTACCTTATGTGGTTATATAAGGATGATATGACAACATTTTTGCTGCAGCTATTAGCTAATCATTTACCATGGAGCACACTCCGTACCACTTGCTCGGTATCTATGATCTCACTTATTCCTCACAATAACACCGAAGTGGGGAGCACTTACGTATTTTGTATTTCAGATGAAGAGAGTGAGGTGTGAGACATTTTGTGATTTGCTGAAAACCACAGTGCCAACAAATGACAAATCTGGAATTTAGAAGCCAGGAACCTGTTTGCAAATTGGTCTCAATTTTAGCCTTGATGGAGCCTGGGGGTCATGGGGTGGAAGCTTCTCTTTCATTCAGAACTTGGTAGAAACTGAAGAACAAATTGCCTTTTTTCCCCTTGTTTTCACATACCTGCTTTCCATGCAGATGTTCCTGGCTCATGGGATTAGAGTTTAAAATGATCTATTAGAATTTATTGTACCCCCATGGCAGGGATTCTGAATCTGGTGAGAGCTTTGAGATAATCCATTGATCAAATCACAGGAGTCTCCTTTTCTCCAGCTTTCCAATCTTGGCTCACAGAAAGAGAACTGTAGGTTTTATGGAAAGTCAAGAGGAGAACTTTTGCCCTTTTCTCCATCCCATGTACTGTACCAAGGGAGCCTCTTACTGATTGATGTGATTAGGCAAACTACTGGCACATGTGGTCTACACCCCTCCTGGGCTGGCCAGCCTGAAACTAAGCAGGCGTGTGCTCTTTCACATGGACACATTTCCACGGGGAGGATACGCCGAGGCTGAGCTAAGGCCAGACCTTGAGGCCTGCTCACCTTCCGTGATCTAGAGGACTCTTGCTATTCAGCTCCAGTATTGCTGACAAAGCAGTCATAGATGATTTGTAAACAAACATGCGTGACCTTGTTTCAATAAAGTTTTATTTAAAAAAAAAGCAGGTGGAAAGTTATATATGGGCCCATGCCCAACATATGGACAAAGTGAATGTCAGAATTTGGAATGGACCCTGGCAATGTTCTGACAAAGTGCAGGGCCTTCTCCATGTATTGTTTACCTCTTCTCCATGAACTGGTGGAGAGAAAAAACAGCCCAGCTGCCCACCCCATTCCTTATAGATTGGGTCATGTTGTGGAACATACTCAGCTCTGTTTACACTCATTCTTTTTATTATTAATTTCTGTTGGTCAAAATGGGTCAGTCTTCTTTAGAAATAAGAGACAGAGGCCACAGAGATGGGCCAGGAAAGTTTATTTCCTGACAACATACACCAAGATTGTTGGTCAGAGAGGCTTTATTGTTGAGATTGAACAGTGAGAATAAAGTGATAGTAACAGTTAAAGATATCCAGATAATATTCTAGAGCAGAGTTCAGCAAATGATGGGCATGGGCCAAATATAACTTTCCATCTGCTTTTTTTTTTTTTAATAAAACTTTATTGAAAGAAGGTCATGCATGTTTGTTTACAAATCATCTATGACTGCTTTGTCAGCAATACTGGAGTTGAATGATTGCAATGGTCACTATGCGGCCCACGAAGCCCCAAATATATTTATTATTAGGGCTTTGGAGTAAGTTTTCTGCCTCCTGTTCTAGATTCCAAGTGTGTTTCAAATGCTCATGTACCAATGCATCCGTGGGGAGTGTACTATGGGGTCTGGGCCGGGGAGTCAGGAGGCTTTCTAAACAAAGTCACATTTCATGCCAGTGTTGTTGGTCCTTGGGTCTCATTCTGAGCAGCAAGATCCTAGATCGGTGCTGTCCAGTGGGATGTCCTAGCTGCCTGCTCAGGAGGTCACCCAGACCCAAGTGGCAATTGCCACTTGGACTACTGCAACAGAGGAGTGGAATATTTAATGTATTTAGTTTCAACAATTTTAATTAGTCACATGCACTAGTGGCCACTGCATGGGATACATAGTCCCAGAGCCTAAATCTTACATCTGCTTGCTTGTTGCTAAAAAAAAAGCCAAACCACGCATGCTGGTTGAGGCTTTCCTCTTACATTTTTTTGTGTTTTAAATAGATAGGTATTAGCATTGCAGAGAAGTTTAGAGGATATTAAGTCTTGGCTTGCTCCCGGGGTGGGGGGGCAGAGATACTGCAATCTGGCCTGAGTATAATAGATCCCTTTGTTACATTTAAATACCATCATACTATCTTATATACAGCAAAGCATTGGGATGTTTTATGGTAACAATGCAGCAGCACAAAAACCCCAGACAACTCTAAAAAGGCGCTAATTATTATTATTAGTGTTTTGCGCTAACAATAAATGTCAAACGGAACCCTGAAAACAAATAACTACCTGTCACCAAGTGAATGAAAGGCAATTTTAGTAAAGTGAATTAAAACCCCAAACATCACCAAGCCCAACCAGGGAGAAGTGCCAAGGCGGCTTAGCATACTCCTTGCGGACGCTGATCCTGGAGTAACAGTGGTGAATGTCCTTGGGGCGAAGTCCTAAGGACCCACAGTGCCAGCTCATTAACACCCAGGGGACCTGGAAAGGGGCAGTAGATGGAGCTGAAGTGCAGGGCCATCTTTGGAAGAAGCCTTCCATCATAGCAAATGGAAATTGCAGACCATTAAGGATGGAAAATCTTTATTTATGGGCTGGGCTGCAGCCCGCTTGAGCGTTATCAGTGAAAAACTAAAGTTGGACAGTAGAGCATGGGTTTGTTTTCCTGACATAGTTCCCTTAGATTTTTCAAAGTGCATTCTGGGTGTCTCCCAAAGACTATTTTTTTAAAAATAAATCGTACATTTTATTTTTTCAAACTTCATTTATCTTTGATGCCTGATTGACATATTCAGGACAGTTCTAATCCTCTCTGCTGAAGTGAGCTCTGACAGTCACTGCTGCCGCAATCGACATCACGGAGGCCTCCCCAGGAGCAGGGGCTGCATGCCCAGGTGGATCGGGAAGGGGAACGTGGCGGCCTTCTCTCCGGACAGCTATCACAGCGGCGGGACCTGGCTTTTGGGTTCAGACAGAGGAGGCGTAGAGGCTTGAGCGCAGCTCTCCATGTTTATCACCAGATCGTCGGAGAGATGTTTGGGAGCGGGAAGAAACGGGGGCTTGCCTCTCTTCTTTTCTATTGTAAGAAAAGAAATATGAAGTGGAAGATGTTTCATGTGACTAAGAGAATCTTTGCTTACTCCACCTGCTTAAGACAGATCCTGTCTCTCACTCTCTCGCTCTCTCACTCTATTTCTCGTCTGTGTTACCACTGCACTATGTTTAAATCGATAATATGGTCACACATTCATTCTAAATTCAAAACCGTTTAAAATTAATCAGAATAAAAGCCTTCTCACTACGCCTCTTAACGGTCCTGCATCCCTCCTCTCCAACTTCTAATTAGTCAACTATTTTATGCCTATACAAATAAATGTACCCACCTTTAAGTATGTGCAGGTATATACACATACAAACCCTGTTTCTTTCCTTTTTATACAAATGGTAATATATCACACACATCATTTATCACTTTGTTTATTTTTTAACCCAAAGTTTGTTGTCTTGGGGCCCATTCCATAGTAGTTAATAAAGACATTTGCCATTTTTCTTTTTAAAGGGATCCAATGCTCTCCCATATATATAACTATACCATAAATGATTCATTAAGTATCCTGAATCTAGAGGCATTTACAGAGTTCACAAACTTGTTCTTACCAAGCAAACTTATAGTCAATAACTTTGAAAGCAAGTTATGCCTTACATGTGATGAGGTCTCTGCAGAATAAATACCTGGAAGTGCACTAGCTGGAGCCAGGAGTTCGCACTGGCAAGTATGATAAATATTGCCAACTTATCCTGTGTGGAGGTTGTGGAATTCACACTCCCCTCGTTCATAAGGTACAAGGCCTATTTTCCCACATACTCTCTCGCAGAGGGTGTCACCAACATTTTGGATTTGGGCAAATTAGAGAAGGAAAAACCATCTCTGAGTAGAATTTTAATTCACTTTTGGGCTGGTGAGATGGCTCAGCAGTGTAAGTGCCTGACTGGCAAGCACGAGGGCCCGAGTTGGATTCCCAGAACCCACATACGAAAAAAGGGCCCGTGATATTGCTCAGCAGCACGGGCGCCTGCTGTCACGCGAGGTCCTGAGGTCAACCCCCGGTACACACACACAAAAAAAAAAAAAAAAAAAAGAATTTTAATTCACTTTTCTTTTGAGTCAGGTATTAACTTTTTCCTACTGTACTTATGTATGAAATATGTTTATTCCTTTGTCAATTGTCTGAGCATTATTTGTGTCCCTTGTTCTGTTTGACTTTTCCAGTGAAGGCTTTATCTATGGTAAAATTAGCCCTCAGCCTGTTAATGAGCAACTCAAGCTTTGTTGTAAGTGTTAAAAGATGTGGGTTACTTTTATGGCCGTCAGGTAACATCATAGTTAAATTTAAATAGTCAGTGCTGAACTATTCATTCATTCATTGAGAACACATCCCCTGAGCACCAACTATGGGCCTGCCACTCCGCTGGGACGTATGACCAGTTCTGACCAGTTCTGTCTGCCAGTAAGGCAGACAGTTAGGGATCAAGCATAACCTTTTGGGGTGGTGGGAAGATGAGAGATGGACATCAAGAGGGCTCTCAGCTGATCCGGGGTGCCATGTATCCCAGAAGCTTCCTGGAGGTAGAGTTTACCAGCTGACACCTGAGGGACGAGGAGGAAGCAGTCAGGCAAGAAGTGGGGAGGAAGTCAGAAGACAGAGGGATGTTTTAAAAAACCTAGCCACCTCAAGAAATGGCTTGTGTGGAGGACAGAAAGAAAAATTGTCCGTGTATCAAGGAAGCGAGAAGAATTAAGTACAGTGGACAGTGTGAAGGTTGAGAGAAGTAGGGGTCAGTCTTCATAAGGGGCAAAATTGTGGGTATATTAAAGATCAGGACTAAGTATTTATTTACATTGATGCTGTGCAAGGGATGTTGATGAATGAAATAAAAAAACACTTCTTTAGTGGAGCTTACATTTTAATGGGGGGATACAAATAATAAACAAATGAACAGATAAACAAAGGGATAATCCTAATTTTTGTGTGTGCTGGGAAGGGAGTAGCCCGGGCACTCTAGAAAAGAGCAGTGGCGTGTCCTTCAGAGAGACCACTCAGGAAGCTTCTGTGAGCTGTGGTGACCGAGTAAGGATGGGCAGGAAGGGCAGGCTCAGGGGTGCAGAGCGCGCCTCAAGACCTTGCCCTCTCCATCTCCCGCTGGGCCCAGGGAGATCCAAAGCTCAAGACCCACTGCAGGGATAGTCATGCCAATGCTTGTCCTCTGAATAAGATGGGATGTGCTTAAAAGAACAGCAAGATCTGTTTCAAATTTGTGACAGGCATCTTTGGGAGATTTGGGTAAATCTGGAGGGACCACCTTTTCAGGTTTCTCCATGTCCACATACTGCCCAGGCTGGGGCTACCTGAAGGATGGTGAATGAAGAAAACCATCTTAAATGAAAAGTGGTGCGGTTCAGTGTAGCACCATGAGCCACGTCTTTGGCATTGGATGAGGAATGGGTTGGGTGCCTTCTAGGCTCGAGGCTCTTTTGACCCCGACTCCTGAGGAGGATTCGTGGCCTTCAGTGAGGACAGCTACGTAGCACTGTGCACCTTCACTGGCTCCCTCATTCCCTCAAGCCCCCAAAGTAAGTTACCCTAACACACATCATAGATGCTTCAGTAATGAAGAGGTGCTTGGATCACAGAAAAAAACAAAATAATGGAATATAAAAAAGTGTCTTCAAATTACAAATCTCATTTTGGTGGTCCTGGCACCTTTTGTGTTTATAAACAAAAATGAATTGATGATAAGAAAGATCAACAGAAGAAGTGAAAACCCCAAGATGGGAGTCTGTGAAACAAATGGAAGGTGAAATTTCCAGAAGTGAAGAGGCAATGATAACAGCAACAATGGTGACAGAGAGGTTTTGCTAGGTACCAGCCGCTGACACTAGACAGTTTTTACCTCTTATTTTATTTGATACCAGTGACAACACTGGGAGTCAGTAGTATGTATTATTTTTTTGTATCCTTAGATGAGGATGTTTCAAGCTAAAGAGTTTTAACCACTGGTCTAAAGTCCCAGTTTGTGAGGCACTGAGCGGGACTTTGAATCAGGACGCTCATAGACTCTCCTACTCCCAGCCCCAGCTAGCCTGCTCTCACAGGGGTACCATTTTAAAGCATCAACACTATTCTTAGTTCATGAGTCAGACAAAAGTCATCAAATGGTGACCAGGTTGACCACGGGCCACGTTTTCCTGACCTCCACCCTAGCCTGTGGGTTTTTTGAGTAGCAGCGACTGATTATTGAAGGAAAAAAGCAGGGACAGGGGAATGAAGGAAGAAGAGAGAAAGAAAATAATATGGAAATTTCATAAACTTTTAAATCCAACTTTAATAGTACAATTGAAGGTAATAATTTGATCATATGTATAAAACACTTTAATACTATGCTTCACTTTACAAAAAAATACTTTGAGAAATTTATCTGAGGCAAGCAAGTATTCAAAGGTGTATGTATATCATATATCTATTATTTACAACAAGAAAAAAATTCATAACCCTGAACATCCAGTGATAGAAGACTGATTAAATAATATTACAACAGAAAATTACATGTTTGTTAAGATGATTATGTAAATGTCTACCTACTAACATAAAAAGAAGTTCATGGTATATGAAAAGAAAAATCGTAGGTCACAAAATACTAGGTTTTGTCTGAACCCATTTTTGTAATAAATATATATGGGAAACCTGGAGGGCTACATAACAAAATATTTACATTGGCATTGCTGGATGGAACGATTATGAGTTTCTACACATTTTACGATACTTCCTGAAATGTATGCTATTAGAAGATGTTGCTTTTATCAGCACAAAAATGATAATTGTAAAAATAGAATGAACAAAGATAATTTGGGAGGCTCTCAACTTTGTGTCAAGTGTAAATAATTTCACCTAAAATTATCTGGAAAATAGGACACTTTTCAGCCTTTCAGAGTATCTGGATGCTTTCATCTGCCTTCTCCTGTGCTCCTCATAGAGTCATGTATTCTTTTCCTCGGTGGTTAATTTACAACCTCTCTCCCTCTTTGCTTCACTAACCTGCCAGCTTTCCTCCCTCTGACCCATTGGCGACTCCCAAAAACATGAGTTCTCTCAAAAGCATGGCACTTGGGAACAACACTGAGAGAGACACGGACTTTTTATTGCTTTCCTTCTGTTTTTCTTTCTCTAGATTCTCCTTTTTCCCTCTAACTGCACCGGCAGGGTCCAGGCAGGTACATACTCCCACGCTCGGTCAACCCCTAGAGTCACGTTCTCAGCACGACAGTGACAAGAGCCATCACGGTTGTGATTTATCTTCACAAGTTGCGGAGTCACTCTTGGTAGCATGTCTGTGCCTGAGGATAATGAGAAAGGCCCACCATCAATCTAAGGACAAAACCATGTGAGCAGTTACATTTAAATTTAGCCATTTCTCCCCTTAATTTATTTTTTATTTTCTGATCGAAAAGGAACCATTTAAGGGCCCTTGTGGTAAATACCCAAATAATTGTGTCATGTAGATGGAGGATTTTTCACCAGACTCTACAGTTGCTGCGGAGCAGCTGTCATTCTGAAGTTGCAAACTCTGCTCCAGCTCTGGTCTCTGAATGGCAATTTCTCCAGACCTCCGGAAGAGACTCATTTCAGTGGCTGTCTATGAAGTACTGAGGGGCAGGTTATTGCAGTCTGTAAATTGCAAGAAGATACAACGTCCACAACCGGGCAACATCTGGGACCTGGCTATGTCTCCCTAATAAACAGTGAAGGTGAGATGAAACACGTAAATATAATCTCCATCTGATGCGACAGAGCTGAGGTGTGGGGGAGAAAGCTTTGGGAAAAACAGACCTGAGTTTGAATCCAGCCACTTATCATCCAGCTGCTTGACTTTGGCCGAATTATGCATTCTTTTCACCTGCTCCTTCATCTACAAAATGGATTGTTTATGCCTATTTGCAGTTTGCTATGAAGGTGTGCCAGATTGTGTTTTCCAAAGATGCCATTTCCTGCCCCATGTTTCCTAGAACATATCTTCTGCCTCCATCCAGAAGTGGAGTGTAATTTTCCTTCCCTTGGAGTTGGGCAGACTGTGGTCTCACTTGTAATAAACAGAAATGGTGGAGGTGACTCCATATGCCTTTGGAATACAGAGCATGGATGGTGATTAAGCTTTAGCCTTGTTCAATGAGGCATTCAGACTTGGAACCTGAGCTACCATGTAAGAAGCCCCAATACTACAAAGCTGCCATGTTGAAAGGTAGCCCAAGCAGCCTTGTGGAGAAACCACACCTGGACATTATTGCCAATCAAAAGCTGAGGTCCTCCCTGCCACCAGCCAGAAGGTACCATCAACTACATGAGAGAAGACTCTCTAGCCATCAAGATCAAGTCCTCTTGCTAGGGAAACCTCAAACACTGTGAAGCAGAGAGTAGCCACCCTTCTGTGTCCTGTCGAACCTTCTCTATTTTGAGAGCACATGAAAATTGCTCCTTCATGCCATTAAGTTTTGGTGTGATTTATTATGCAGTAATGCTAAAATAATGGTAGGAAAGGAATGCTAAGAAAGCAAACTTCTTTAAAGGTTCACATTGCAGGATCCTCAATAAATGGCAATTCTAAAGATTTGCATTATTTTCTTCTTAAATAATTTTCAGGTACAGGAAAATGTTGGTTGCCAGGCATGGCAGGACATACCTATAATCCCAGCATTCTGGGAAGCTGGGCAGGAGGAACACAAATTTGAGGCCAGCCTGAGTAATTTAGCAAATTAATGTGATCCTGCCTTGAAATAAAAATTAAAAATGGTCTATGATGTAGCTTAGTGTGAAGGCCCTGGGTTCAATCCTCAGTATCAGTATTGAAAAAAAAGAAAGAAGAAAAGGAGGAAGGTAGAAAGAAAGGAGAAGGGGAAGGGGAAAGGAAGGGAAGAGGGGAAGAAAGAAAGGAAGAAAGAAAGAAAGAGGAAGAGAAAAAGAAAGAAAAAGAGAAAGAAGGAACAAAATGTCATTATAGGGGCCTCTATCTCTAAGGGGTGGAAGAGTATGGTACATTCAGCTTTCATGCATTTATCCAGCCCAGTGAGTGATATTTTTTGGATACTAACTGGGCATGTGGATTTTCACTGGACACAAATGTGCCAGACATCCGGCTGCATGCTGGGGATGGCACGTAGAATCCCCTGGGGCAAAAAGATAAACAAGTAAACAATGACCACATTGTGAAAAATGAAACAGGATAATGTGTTAGGACCTGGGGAAAGCCCTCTGAGAACTGGCGTTCGAGCAGAGAATTCTTCCTGCTTTGGGAGTCTTGAGAACTCTAGGTGTGCTTAGCAATTTTCCAGGAATTTTTAAAAAGTTTTTGCTTCCTAATCTCCATGTTTGCAAATTCTGTTTCTCTGGATCTAATGCAGTGGGCTTTGGGCCGCCTTGAGGAACGGATGGCATAAACACAAGCTTTTTGAAGCTAGGGACCTTTCTGCTTGGTCATGGCTATGCTGAGGTCTGTGCAGGGCTTACCTAATTAATAGTAGGCATTTGTTTCAGTGGTCTTACATTTATACAACACTTTCCAAGAATCTTCATACATTCTTTATGAAGAAACAAAGGAAAATTGTATCATAAAATTCTATGCTGTTATATTCACAAACATATATTTGATATGCAAAATTAAATGTGGCTTGGAGAACCAATTAAGTAGTACTAACTCCTTGAATTTTTATAGCACTTTTTTATATAGTTAAAATATTTACTTATTAAAGCAATAATAAATACACACAGTTTCATACAAGTGAAGCAATTTTGGCATCTCCCTGCCACCCTGCTCCTGCATCTTCTCCCCCTGTGACAGTCTCTCTGTCAATTTGCTGGCTTTTCTTCTGAACAACTTCCCATGGATTTGCATGCACAGGTATGTAGCTGAAAAAATACAAAATATTGCTTTGTGTTAGTACTTTTTGGTTATTAAAAGAATAGTCACATGGGGTGTGCAATGTTTTCGCAACTTACCTATTTCTCTAAAATATGTGTATCAGCGATTTGCATATGTAGGTTCACGAAAGTCCATCCTATCCTTTATAACCACCACATTGCATTTGACTTTTGCATGCTATTCAGCCATTGCCGTGATTGTGGACATGGCGCTTGCTTCCTGCTGTTGCATTTCCCACAAAGAATGAGGTGTACTGTTCTTGCACACATCTCTTATGTGCACAGGTGTTACGGTTTGTATCTAGATGTCACCTCAATGCCTCATGCACTCATAAAGGGGGCATTTGGGAGGTGACTGGGTCATGGGTGTGTGATACTCAGAAGTGGATTAATCCACTGGTGAGTTTATAGTTAAATGTGATGTTGGGAGGTGAAGCCTGGTTGGAGGAGGTGGGTCACTGGCTTGGAGAACCAATTAAGTAGTACTAATGCTTTGAATTTTTATAGCACTCTTTTTTATCTAGTTAAAATATTAACTATTTAAAGGGGCGTGCTCTAGAAGGGTCTATCTCCCTCTTTCATCCCTTGATCACTCTCTGCTTCCTGCTGCCATGCCATAAGCAAGGCTCCCCTGCCATGCCACCCACCTTGGAGCCAGCTATGGACTGGAACCTCTACAAACTGTGAACCAAAATAAACCATTCCTCCTTCATGTTGTGGGCATCGGGTGTTGTGTCCCAGTGAAGAGAAAATAACCAAGGAACTTGTGAAGATATCTCCAGCATGAACAGGAGGGGCAAATGACTTGATCAAGGTCACGAATATTTTTATTTTAAAGACATGTTTCCATTCTACCCGGTGACATGTGAGGATATTCACTTATCCATACTGTGTCATCAATTAAATATTTGCATACTCAAAATACTGAAGAATTTTCAACCTTCCAGAATATTCAACACTCAGTGGGGGTCCTGTAGGGAAAGTAAATGACCTTGTCCCAAGCAGGCTCTTTCTCCTTCTAACAGCCTGTGGGATGGGACGGACCAGTAGGATCTTTGCCTCATGGCTAGAAGTATTTCAGAGAGACAGATGAACATTCAACAAAGTAAAAATATTGGTTTTTCAGGCTGCCGTCCTTGGATGCTGGGAAAAAGGAGGGGTCCGGGGAGAGGCAAGAAGCAGAAAAACATGACACAGAAACAGGATTATTTCCTAATAAAAAAAAAAATCTCTCAAAGTTTTCCGCAAGGCCCTGTCAGCAGCTCCTCAAGCAACACGGCTTATTTTAAATTTTATTTAAATCAACAAATTGTACACTCTCGAATACAGAAACAGAATACAGGGAAAACACAAGCTGCCCTAACAGAGTAATGTCTAATAAACATTATGCTGCTCAGAGATATTTGCTGTTTAATCACCCCATGAAAGGACGCATTCAGCCAAAAGATGTCAGATAACATCTTGCTAAAGGCAATGGTGCCAGCTTTCCTGGTTGCGGAGTTCATGCAGCTAATTTTTTTCTTTTTCCCTCTTCCCCATTTGCTTTTTTTGTTGTTGTTTGTGTTTAGGAATATCAAGCTTGGAGATGCTCTGTCTCTTGGACCAGTCAGAAGACAAAGTGTCTGTGTGTGGAGTAATCACTACCATCACTAATTGCATAGTTTGTGTGTCAGGACTGACTACACATTTTGCAGTGCACAGTGCAAATGAAAATGGAGAGCCTCTTGCTCTATAAGTCTTCAGAGTTTCAAGATAGCAGCAGCAGAGCACAAAGCCTCACTGTGAGCCCTTCTCTGTGTGACCACCCAGGTGGCACATCCATGAGGCTGGTGCTGCCGTGCTAACTCCTGATATTTGTAGCCACCTCGGGGAAGGTCTCACTTTTTCAGTACCAGAGTCTCTCCCTTGTTCTCTGTTCCAAGAAAAGACAAATTGACCAAGTTGATGAGACTCCATGGATGAGCAACAAAGCAATGAAGATTTCAACAGAGCATGCTCTGTGTTCATTTTTTATGAGCTGGTTTTTAAGAAACTTACTCATAAATGTTCTTTACATGTTAAGGAAATTTGTCTTTTCTTAAATGAGTGGCAACTACTTTTTTCTACCTGTTTTTTAACTTTGCTTTCAGTGTATTTTTCCCCTCATAAAAAAGTCTTTATATTAGTTTCCTACAATGAATGTAATACCTTTGTGCAAATAGAGTGACTGAAAATCAAGGACATTTATTCTCATACAGTTATGAAGTCTAAAAGTCCAAAGTCAAGGTTTTAGCAGGAACGTGTTCCCTGAAAAGACTCTAGGGAGGAATCCTTCCCTGCCTCTTCCAGCTTCTGTCGGTTCTGTTCCTGGCAGTTCTTAGTGCCCCTTGGCTCATGGCAACATCTTTCTAATCTCTGACTTTGTCATCACGGAGTCCTTTCCCCTGACTGACTCTGGGTCCAGATTTCCCTCTTCTAAGGACAGTCATAATTGGATTAGAGCTCACCATTCTACTATAAATTCATCTTAATTTGACACCATCTGCTAAGACTTTCTTTCTAAATAAGGTCGCATTTATGGGGTGAGGCCTTGTATCTTTTTGAAGGGCACAATTCAACTGACAACGATATATGTCAAATTCATCATTTTTTCTCTACGACTCCTGGATTTGATGTCAGCTCTTTAGAAGAGTTTCTTTGTCCTGTGACTATGAGAAAGTTCTTCTGCACAATGCTAGTAAATAATAGTTTCATTTTAATAGTTTACATTTAAATACTTGAACATCTGGTATAAGTTTTTGTGTAGTATGTGAGGTAGGATTCCTTTTTTCTTCCAAATAGTGTTCAGATGCCTTAACATCATATATTGAATCTTTTCCAAACTGATTTTAAATATCGCTTCTGTCACATAATAAATTTCCATACTTCTTTCTGCCTATTTCTGGACTCGATTTTATTCCATTGATCTGCTTTATTTTGTACTAATGCCACCATATTTTAATTATGTTACTCTTTGAATATGTTGTAGAATTTTCCTATTTTTATTGATATAATTTTAATTCAACTTTAGAATTAGATCTTCCAATTTTAAAAAGTGGTAACTTTTCTCCTGAAATCATATCAAAGGTATATATTTACTTATAGAAAATTAAAGTCATCCTTACTCATTTTTTTTCAAGTTTTCAAAGTCCCTGAGTAAAAATTTAAAGTCTTCATAAAAATCTTTCCCATTGCTGTTGAAGCTTAATGTTAGGAAGGATTGGGCTGGTGAGATAGCTCAGCGGCATAAGCGCCTGCCTGGCAAGCGCGAGGGCCTGAGTTCAACTCCCAGAACCCACATACGAAAAAGGGGCCGGTGATATCGCTCAGCGGCACGGGCGCCTGCCGGCACACGAGGTCCTGAGGTCGACTCCTGGTACCCACAAAAAAGAAAAAAAAAAATGTTAGGGAGGATTATCTATGAAGAAAGGATACTGACTTTTATCAAAAGCCTTTCAGTGCGTGTGATGACACTGTCATTTTTCTTTTGATCTATTGATATAAGGCTTCTTAATACTGAATTATTCCTGAACGTTTAGAAGTAAGGGTTTGAATTTTTATTCTCACACTTAATAGCTTTGTTTCCCTGTGAACATGACATCATCTTGCTGAGACACTTTTCTGTAAAATGGGAACAATGGTAGAACTGTCATTTTTATCTGTTCAGAGTGTAGCCCATCTTGGTGAACAGTGACTCTATTTACCTTTAAGGAAGAAGACTACATGGTACGGGGGAGATCTGAACCCTCCCAAGCTCAGGGGCAGGAACTCCAGTCCCTACACTTCACCTGCCCCATGATAATGGTGTGTTTAAGGATCACACAAGCTGTGCCAACCACAGTGGGCTTTGGATTTTTCTGGACCTTATTGCTTTTCTAAGCATCTAGGATATGAGACTGAGGTGTTCACAGATGAATTGTCAAGACTTGGGAAGGATCCACCTGGGAATGAAAACCTAGAGGAAGTAAAAGATGAGGTGAAAGATGAGAGGGAGGGAGAGAGGGAGAGAGAGAGAAAGAGAGAGAAGAGAGAGAGAGAGCAAGCTTGGAATCAGTATTCTCTATTTACTGCCTGAATATTTAGTCATACAAGAAATACAAACATAACGAAAATAACAGCAGTTACGCTACCTAACTTTACAGAACACTGAACTGTGGACCAGCTATGGTTCAGGGCACTGGTCCTCATAATAACCCAAATGAGGTGGATGCTCATTGCTATATATCTTCAGATGAGAAAAGTGAGGCCTACTGAGTTTTAATATCTAGCTCCACGTCACACTGGCAGAGCCCAAGATGCAAACTAAGGCTACCTTGTCCCAGCACCCAAGTACTCACACCAGTGAGTTCTGTTGGAAGACCAAGAAGAGTTCCTGTTCTCAGCAACCATGGAATTTTAATTCCATAATCATAAAACCTACCTTGAAAAGTTGTTGAGAATCTTAAATGAGTTTATGTGTGATGAATCACTTAGCGCCATATCCGGAAGGTAGCAAGTGTCTGAACGCTTGATGTTGCTGCTGCAACTGAATCGCCTCATTGTCTTCAGAGAAGCGGAGAGGAGTGGAGATTGTAGCCCTTGGGGAAGAGTTTATGAGTCCTGCCTGGGATCAGAAATGAGGACTGCAGCTGGAATTGCAAGCGTACATGCATGGGGGGCCAGGAAGTTCACGTAAATCAGAGTTTGAGAATTTGGATACTGTCATTTTGCAACCACCAATTCTTCATTGTGGGGGGCTATGCTGTACATTTTCAGATGTTTAAGCAACGTCCTTATTGGCACCCGCTAGATGCCAATAATGTACCCCTCATCCCACACACCACCGTGTAACAGTCAGAAATGTCTGACTTATAGCTGCTTAGGTCCAGGAATAAAATTTACACTCCATTCACCAGAGAAAACTTCAAAGGAGAAGGCTGGGGAAAAGCACTCTTAAAAAGTACAATCAGGGTCAGAAGAAAAAAATTGTTTCTGTATACTAAGAGTATCATCCATCCTTCTCCAATGTTATCATTTATCACTATAACTATTGCCAGATGCTACACAGGCAGCATTTATTAGTAACCACAGAATATCAATTTTTAAAAAGTTATTCCATGCCAACCCCAATCTGGTGATAGAAAAATGAAAAAAAAAAACAAAAACAAAAAAACACCTCACCTTTCCATCTTTTTCTAAACCTGTGGTTACGTTCTCAGTTTGAGTCATGAAGGAGGACCTCATAGTCTCAGAATGAGTGGATCACAGCAATGGGTTTTCAGTTTGTTACTTTTTTGTTTGTTTGTTTGTTTTTGTTTTTCGAGACAGGGTTTCACTATGTCACGTTTTAAAAGTTGAACACCTGAGGACATTAGCACAAAGGACAGAGTAGAAGAAATGGAAGTACATACTATTCCAAGGTTCTTACTGAACATTAAATAATATATTATTGTTATTGAGCATTAAATAATATATTATTTGGTGTTTATTGTGTTAATTTAAAGATATATAATATAAGCCTAGAAATATTACTAAAAATAAAACAAATATGTATAGACAGGAAGCCAATATAGGATAGATGAAAATGTTTTTAAAAATCCAATTAATTCAAGAGAAGGCAAAAATAAAAGAGAAAAAAGGTGGTGAGGGAAAGCTGGATGGTAGGAAAGTAGAGAGCAAGATGATAAACTTAATCATGGCATAGCGACAATTTCATGAACAATAAATGGTCTCAACACTCCATTGACATATCAGAGGTTAACAATGTAAAACTGTATGTGTCTACAAAAACTGCCTTTAAAATGTAAATTCAGATAAGTTAAAAGTAAAAGAATAAATAAAAATACACCACACAAATGAAATGAGGAAACTGGGGTGAGTCTATGTCACGTTAAGTAGACCTCAAGGATAAAAAAGGGCTTTTTACAACAGTAAAATGGTTTGTTCACTAAGAAGGCAAAATAATCCCAACTACGCAAATACCTAATAGACAGAACTTCAAAACATATGTAGCAAAATCGACAGAATCAGATGGAAAAATAAAACACAACTAGAGTTGGAGACTTCAGTACTGCTCTCATTCTTTGGAAAAAGCATAAAATTAGTAAACCTCTTGCAAAATTTATCAGGAAGAGCAGAAATGAATTACCAGTATCAGGATTTTAAAGAGAGAAAAATCTCTAAAGACCCTTCAGACATTAAATAGATAATAGGTGAATATTATGAACAACTTTATGCCAATCAAGTTGACAACTTAGAGTAAGTGGACACATTTCTTGAAAGACACAAATTGCATAAAGTGGCGTAAGAAGAAATGGAAAAAATCAGAATAGCCCTAAATCTATGAAAGAACTTGAATTTGTAGTTAAAAATCTTCATAAAGAAAACTCTAGGGCCAGATTATTTCGCTCATAAATTCTGTAAAATATTTAGGGAATAAATACTACTAATCTTAAACACACTCAGAAAATAAAGAACATTTACCAACTCATTTCTTGAGGACATAGCACCATGATATAAAGAACAGAGATACAATAAGAAAAAACAACACTATGCATTAATATCTCATTAACATAAATCTAAATATTTTCCCCAGTGACCTCTGAATTTTTATTGGCCCCTTGTTCCCCAAGGGCATCCTGCTCCTGCTGCCTCAGCTCCTCAGCATTTGGGGTCACTGCCCTCCACGGTTCTGCAGGTGATGGTCCCTTAGGTGGTTTGGACCCAGTTTATAGCAGCCCCTGGCATCACTGAGATCAAAGTCCTCCCGTCTTCCAGCAGGGGGCGGTACACGGCGAGCTCATCTTCTAGCTTGTGCTCGATGTTTAGCAGTTTCCTACTTCTGGGCCTGGCGCTGCCCCTCTTCCCAGGTCTGCGCTAGCTCCAACTTCAGGCGCATCAGGACCGGATGGAGCTGCTCATCTGCAGGGTGTAGCAGGCCACCACGTTGCGTGGGTTGTTCTCCAAGTTTGTTTTCATAATTCGTAACAAGCCCAGTTAGAACTTTAAAGCCTTGGCCGTGTGTCTCAGCTCTGGGAGTGCCATCTTGACAGTTCGCATGGTTTTCCTGAGCCAGCAGCTCTTTACACTGGGCCTGGATATTCACCAGGATCTTGCTGAGGTCATAAGACTTGGTGGCATTCATCTCTCAGAGCAAACCCAATCTGGCCCTGGAGGCCTTTCACTCCCTCTTTGTGGTTCTTCTTTGTGAATAGCAGCTCCTCCTTGAACAGCCTCGGTGTCTCTCTCCAGCGGCAGACCTGGATATTGGTGTCACCGGTGACCTTGCAGAGGCCATGGAGGTCAGTCTTCACAGACTGGCACATGCCCAGCTCCATCTCAAATTTGAGTCCAAAGACATCAGCAACAAGACTAGTATTGCCAGTCTGTAGAATGGTGTGGACGCTGTCCACAGAATTTGCAAAGACCGTAACCCTCAGCTCCTTGGTGGCCTTGAAGTAATGTCCCCAGTCTCTGTCCTGGGGCCTCTTTATCTCCAGATGTTCTCGAATTTTGCTCTGCAGCCTTTGATTATCAGTCTCCAGAATCCTCACTCTGTCCAGGTAGAAGGCTAGGCAGTCCAGGTCTTGCATGATTTACTTCTTGGTCTATATGCCCACCAATCCTGCCAAACCCTTGGCCATCCCCTGCCAAGTCTCTGGACCCCCAGCTGCCCATAAGGTGGTGAAACCCCGCACAGAGATCTGAGAGCCTTGGCTGGCATAAAAACTGGTTGCAGCGCTGGCTGGCTGGACCTGGTGACTGGGTGCCTGGAGCGAGGACAGGGACCAGTATTTGGTGGAGAAATTAGTGGAGCCAGGGGTGAAGCTCATGCTATCAGGGGAGGAAGGTGAGAGACCAAGACTCAGGTTCTGGCCCTATAAATATAAAACTATTCTTAATAAATGTGTTCAAATGGAATCTATCATTATTTATCAGAACACTAATACACCATGACCAAGTAGGGTTTAATCCCAGAAATGAAACACTGGTTTATCATTTGAAGATTAAGGAAAATGGTTCATCCTATAAAAGAAACAAGAAAAAAGTACCATCAGCCATGGAGATGTAGAAAAAATTTAACTAAAATCAATACACATTCATGATTTAAAAAAAGACAAAAACAACTCTTAGCAGAATAGGAATAGAACTTCTATCAATCTGAAAAGGACCACTTAAGAACAATCTAAAGCCTCCATTATTCAGACTTAATGGTGAAGGGCTGAATATTTTCTTCTTAAGATCAATGATAAAGTAATGATGTATACTCTCGCTACTTCTTTTCAAATTTTCCTAAGATCCTAGACAGTGCAATAAGTAAGGGAAAGGTAATGAAAGCCATACAGACTAGAAAGAAAAAATTCTGAACCATTTTTATTTGTAGGCAGTATGATGATGAGCATAAAAAAATTAAGAACTGTACAAAAAGACACCAAAACTTATACATGAATTAAATCCAAGGCGACCAGGTTAATATATAAAAATCACTTGCATTTCTGTATGGTATCAACAACTGGTAAATGGCATTTAAAAGTACGATTTAAATAGCATAGAAATCCATGAAATATGTAAAAATAAATTCAGCACCTATGTGTAAATATCTAAGTGTCTGTCTGGGGTGAGAAACTGAAGGTGTAAGTAAGAACCAAAATGTATAACAAATATTGTGAAATAGGAAGTAACTGTTCCAAGGTAAAGGGGGATTGGGGGGGAATAGAAAGGGGAAAAAATGAGAAAAAAAAAAAGGATAACATGGAAACAAAGCTTCGTAAATAAAGAGTGGAAGAGAAGTTGAAGTGAGAGGAGGGGAATGGAAAGAAAAGAGGAAATAGGATATATCATGTACAGGTACAAATCCCCTACAATGAATGCGATCATTATGCATATCTAAATTGTGCCAATAAACTTAATTATAAAAAAAAAAACTACAATGATTTTTCACATACCCTTCAAAAAAAAGAATAAATTCAATAAAGTATGTGCAGGAACTGTACACCGAAAATTATAAAATACTAAGAGATATTAAAAAGATGTAAAAAATGGGAAGACGTACAGGATCGTATATCAAAAGACTTGATAGTGTTCAGATACATCAGATAAGAGGCTAATGTCCGAAACGCATGAGGAACTCAAACAACTCAATGAAAGAAAATAAGGAACCTCATTAGAAAACAGTCAAGGATTAGAACAGACATTTCTCAAAGGAAGAGATAAAAATGGACAACAGATATATTTAAAAAATGCTGGCATTTCTAATCACCAGGGAAATGCAAATTAAAACCACAATAAAATATCACCTCACATCTGTTAGGGTGCCTGTCATTGAAACGGTGAATGATAATGTTGATGGGAATGTGGAGTAAGGAGGACCCTCATTTTCTCTTGGTGGGAAGAGAAATTAATGCAAACACTTTGAAAAATACTGTGACGTTTGCTCAGGAATCTACGGTTCAGATCTACTTCTGAGATTGTGGCAAAAGTAGTGGCATTGATCCTCTGTTTCCTTTTCTCTTTCATTTTCTTCATTTTCCTCCCAATTTGTTTTACACTCCTTCACCACTCTCTACCTTCTTACTTCCTCTTCTTTCTTTTGCCGCTTTATTACACAAATACTATTATAGCAGTTACAGGGAAAACTAATATATAAAATTAGATTTAAAGAATTTAGATCAGGAAAACTAAACATCCAACAAACTATTAGAAAAGAGAAGACAAATAAATAGCCATATGGTCTTATTAAATTAATGTCTATGTTTCCAAGAAAGTAGATTTTTAAGGTGACTGATTTTTTTAAACCATGGACTTTTCTGCTCTAGTCCTCTTTGCAGCCCCTGAAATTATATGTAGAATTTTTTTGTTGGTGTGTACATTTTCTTTTGGAAAAGTCTTTATTTTCTTTAGATTCTCAAAATACTCATGAAAAATAATATAAAAGAAATATAAAGTAATGATGTTCTCTGTAGTTGTTTTGTCTTTATGAGGGTAGTCACAGGGTAAAATTTTATGGGCTATAATATCACTGAAAGTGGAATTTACATGCACTAGTGGGAAACCACAAAAAATTGCCCAAATGTGATAAGTAGTCCACAACACACAACATTAGTGGAATGCAAATTGATAAAAAGTTTTGTACATACCTTAGTTTTATCAATGATATTTTAATTAATTTATACTAAGGAAATAACCATGAAAGATTTAGCTGCAAGGGATGTTCATCACTGAATTGTTTATAATAATAAAAAACAGATCCCATATAAATGTTCAATAATAATGATTTGGTTTAAAATTATGGTACATTGATGCAATGATATAGTATGATATCTTTAAAAATAGTGTTGGAAAATATAAGTGACATGCAAAAAATTCATCCTATATCAAAAGTCTGCAAACTGTGATGATAGGACAACTCCTGTCAATCACTTATTTGTGTAAATAGTTTTGTTGGGGCAAGGCTGCTCCTTTCTTACTATCTGTGGTTGGCTGTTATAGTTTATATCTAAAATGTCCCCCAAAGTCTCATGTATTCAGAGGTGGGGCTTTCAGAAGATCGGTTGGATCTTGTGATCACTATACCCATCAGTGGATTAATCCCTTGCTGAGTCCATAGCTGAATGTGCTATTAGGATGTGGGGCTCTGTGGGAGGAGGTGGATCACTGTGGATGTGCCTTTGGAGGAAATCTTTTTCTCCCTGGTTCCTCTTGTTCTCTCTGCTGCCTGGCTACCATGCATGTATTGAGCAATTTTTCTCTGCTAGACCCTTCTGCCCTAACTTTTCTCCTTGGTACCCACCAACCATGGACTGAACCCTCTGAAACAATGAGCCAACATTAAACCTCTCCTTCTAAATTGTAGCTATGTTTTGTCATAGTGATGAAAAGTCGACTAATACACTGACTTGTCCTTTGTCCCAACTTTGTCCTGCAGCTACAGTGTTGAGCATTGCAACAAAGACTTTCTGGCCAGCAAAACCCAAACTACTCTCTGATCCTTTGGGGAAAAAACTTGCCAATCCCTGTTCTGTGTCATTAAGTGAAAACACAGTATGATCTCTTTCTTATAAAATAGACATACATGCACATAAACTAGGGTGGGAGAGGATTTTAAAGTAGATATACTAAGTGATAAATAGTGGTTATTTGAGGGTATAAAATAAAATAAGAGGTAATTTTATCCCTTTGTTTTTCAGCATTTTTCAGAATTTATACTGTAACTATTACCTTTGCCATCACATACGAAAAATACTTCAATTGAGTCGTACCATAAAATAAATGACACTCTATTTAGTGTTCAGCAGTGTCCTTCAGTCTTCCATTTTTTTCCTTGTGGCTACAATGATGGCAGAAGAGTCTCTAGTTATTCTGTTGAGTGGCTGTGAGGCCACCAATTACCCTGTAACCAAGTTCTATTCAGTATTATACCTGCGAGGATATAAGTAACAGAAAACGAAGAACGGGGCAACAGTACTGGAAGAAAATTAAGATCTGCAGATGTGACATTTCCTAGGAATCAGCCTGTCTTAGTTGTCCCGCAATTATTCACCATTTTGTTTACAAATGGGAAATAGCATTCTACTGTGCAGTGTCTTCCAAGAGACTGAAGTTAATTTGAAATAATCCTCCAGCAAAAGCACCAATAAAAGCATCTGGAACGCCCTGTTGCCATCCCCTCTGGCTACTGACACGACATTATTGATACACAAATCAAAGTTGACTGCTCTGGTAGCAGTGAGTCCCCTGGCAGCAAGAGCTTTCAACAGGGAAGGTGTTCCTTTCCTAAGACAGGACCAACTTAATACAGTTGCTTTATTGGAATAGCTTAGTGAAGACATTAAAGGATCCCAAACAGAAGGTGAAAGTCTCCTCCTATGTAGATGGAATGCACCAACAGAACATAATAAATAAATAAATAAGTAGGAAGAAGTTCAAAGCATGCTTAAGAATAGACTCATGAGACCTAAAGGAGCTACAAATATAATGTGATTTGAGGACTGTCACGAGATTTTACCTGTCAGAAAGCTATAATGGGAAACTTCCGCTCACCTGAAGTTTCCACCATTAGAGTCAATTTCTTCAGACCGTGTTTCACAAAAGGTCCTGCTCGAAGACAGATTTATAGAACTTCTGGGTCCAAATGGCTCTTAGCAGACATAAATCCATTTCTGAACTGGTATGTGAACCCACTCCTCATTATCCCCTCTCAGATGCTGCCGAGCCTTGGTATGAACTCCCCACCACCACCACCCTGCAACAAGGAACTCATCACCTCCAGAAAAACAACTTATTTCCTGTTGAGTGGGCTCTGATTATATAAAAGCCTTCCTCGCGGTAGAATGCAGTTGCCTCCTTTCTCTGATCACTAGCTTGTTTTATGCACTCCAGCAGGTATTTATAACACAGCCCTCCAGGCACTGTCCACACAAACACACTCCAGAGAAGCAAAGTTCCTGCTCTCATGGAGCTTATGCTCAGTGGGGGAGCTGACCAACATGCAAATCGTCTAATAAGCAAGTTTTCTTCAAAAATAGAAAAGGACAATGACCAGAGAGCATGGAGTGGAGCTACTTTAGGGGTAGGGAGTTACGAGTTGAGTTGTGCCCCCTCCAAATATGTTGAAGTCTTAACCTCTAATACCTTTGGATGAGACAGTATATGGCAATGGAGCTTTTGTGCATATAATCAAGATGCCATTAGTGTAGGTTCCATTCAAAGAGGATTGGAGTTCTTGTAAGAAGAGAAAAGACGTGTCCCATGGGAGCATCCTGAGGAGAGACAGAGAAAACCCAAGTGATGACGGAGCAGGTGATTACAGGGATGCATCCCCAAGCCAAGGAATACAATGAGCACTGAAATAGCACAAGCCAAGAGGAAAACATGGAACGAATATTCCTCTGGAGCTGCCAGAGAGAGTGTGGCCCTGCTGTCACCTTCATTGTGAACTTCTAGACTCCAGAACTGTAAGACAATAAAATTCTGTTTTTTAAAGACACCCAATATGTGGTACTTTGTTATAGCAGCCCTAAGAAACTTATAGGAGAGACAGAGCAAACCTGATCAAGACAGGACTTCTAAGGTCATGAGGCAGCTGCAGTCAGAAAAAGGACTCGTGCAAGAACAGGAAACTAAGTAGAGCAAAAGTCTTGGTGTTAGGATGAGCTTATAATGCTCTAGGAAGTGAAAAAGAATTCAGTGGGCTGAGAGCTCTGCACAAAGCAGGAAGTCATAGGAAATGAGCCTGAAAAATATGTCGGAACTAGATCCTGCTGGCAGCAGGTCGCAACCCACCCTATGCAATGAAATTCAGATGCCCAGGCTTTATCCCAGGGATTGGCACAGAATGGGCCTGTGTATGGATATGCCATTAAAAGATGCTAATATTTAAACAATTCTGAGAGGCACATATAGAGAACTAAGGTTCTGCTAAGAACCTTTAGATTGAATGGTTCAGGCAGTGGGAAGCTCATTTTGAAGCTCTAACTCCTTGTAGTATGACACTGTTCAGACATTTGAAGACAGCTGCCGTATGTTCTCCCATGCCCGGTGCCGTGCCTCTCTTCCCCTCCTCTTCTTTTCTTCAAGCTGAACATTACAAGTTCCTTGTACACAATTTGGCTTAATAAATATTTGTTGTAGACTTAGCAGGAAGCCATGAAAGCAAAACATCTCAATGTGCTTTAACATGACACCACACATTTGTCTGTTAGATTGGCTAGTTCAGCAGTCACCAGCCTTCTCTTTTGTCCCATGAGGTTTACATCCCACTTTACCCTTCTTCCATGCAGGGGGCACAGCACACGGTCAGTGGTGGGACGGATCTGAGCACTGCCCTTTCCTACAGCTGAGATTTTGCTCACTCTCCTGCCAGTCGAGATCAATCAAGCTGACTGGTTACTAGAAAAGACTCAACTGCTCCAGGTATGTTGAGTTGGGGAAGAAGAAAGACTCCAGGACTCATGCATTCATCAAGCCTACCTCATATGGCAGACCTGCTGCAGTGAGGTCTTGTCATTTCGTTAGCAGGGACAAGAGGGCTCCAGCAGGGCCAGCAGTTGCTGGGTGCGGGGACCACCAAGAACGATGGCTGTGAAGAGCCAGGGCCGAAGCTTTCTTCAATTTCCTTGGACTGAGAATAAAGCTGACCAAGGGATGCTCTTCCTGAGGTGAAGAGTTTTAAAGCTTTGACACCAACGTGTCTGCCTAGTCAGTGGGGGAAAACCCATGGCACTGTGTTATTTGTTTTTCTTTTAAGACAAAAGATGTTCATGTATGAGTTTTGTTTGTTTGTTTGTTTTTGTTTTTTCTAAACTGAAACCTCAGTACTGAGATTTAATTGCAGTGTTGGCACTTTGCCATGAATAAGTGGGTTTTGGGTTGCACTTTGGGCATTCGTCTCTGAAAGGTTCGCCATCACTGGCCTAGAGGATCCTTGCTTTGGGCTCTAAGATGCTGTTGGAAGCCGCTTGTGAAAGCAGATACGTAGGAAGACATTCTGCTGTGTATTTGCCTATCCTTATCCTTTCCAGGGACTGACAAGGCTCCCCTGGCAAACAGACTCACCTGGCAACAAACACTGAAAGATCAGAGCTCCAAATTGCAAGTTGTGGCTACCTACCTGTCTTTGTCCTCATTGTTACATAGAACTCTTCACTCTAAAGTCCTTGCTCATTGCCGTCCATAAAAGAACTTATTCAGAACGGAGTAGTAATATTCAAATGTATTGGAGAACTCCGTACTATTACACTTGAGTGTGTAAGTGTTTATAACTTGGGTCTATTCTGATTAAGTCATGCTTGGTGTTAAATATTTTGAATATTATCTTTTTATTTAGGGTGCATATGAAGACACAAGAATGGAACAGCATATCTGTGAAGGACAATTACTGGATTGTGTCTGTCTAACTTTTAATGAGTACTCTTCTGGTTGCCACCTTCTCAGACCCACAGGAGCAGACACTTGGAAACTCCTTTATGTGGTGACTTTGGCCCTGCCCCTACCCCAGCCACACTGGTTGAGGACTAGGTCCCTTCTCCAGGCCAGGAGAAATTCAGTTCCCTCTGTCTTTCTGTCCTCTTTCTTCTCTCTCTCCTCTCTTTAGTGTAAAATGTGGACATTATTATGAAGCCTATTGGATGATGTGGAAATTGGAAAACTAAACAAGATAAACTACAATAAAGGAAAAGAATGTACCGGGTGCTGTTAAGTTATATATAATGTACTGCAAATGGTATTGGGACCAGATGAAATCACCAATACTGTATTTGACTAGAATTGACAATTAATAAGGATGATATGAAGTATATTTCCACCTGACCTATGATTAGTCTTCACAATTTTTACTGATAATAGAGTTTTTTTCTTTCTTTCTTTTTTTTTTTTTTTTTTTAATGTGGGTTCCGGGAATCAAACTCAGGTTCTCGTGCTTGCCAGGCAGGCACTTAAGCCGCTGAGCCATCTCACTGGCCCGATAATAGAGTTTTGGTATGTTTTCTCTCACAGAAGTAAACAATATGACTTTTTCACATAAATTATTGACCTCTTTTTTATGTGAATTTTAACAGGGACATGGAGGGGAAAACATCTTTCAAGACTTAGGAAGAAGCCTTGTTAACTAAGTGATTTAGATTTTTTGTTTTGGGTATCTGAAGTGGGCTAGGGGGAGTCTGAAACCAATTTTAAATGAAGCACGATTAGAAGCTATGATCAAGCTAACCTCCAACAGCACCATAAAGTCTTACAGCAGACTGAAGAATCTCTGCGAAAGTCTCCCAGAATCTGGGTATAAAAGGGAAAATAAAAACGGGATAGCAGGCACCACACCAATGGATAGGAGGTCACCCTCTGAGATGGCTGGAATGAAGCTTATTGTTTAAGATTCAAAAATAGCAGAGACACATTTTCCAGGGGGCATTGTATAACCTGTGATAGTAAATGAATATTTGTTGAAACGAAAGAGATCTGGACAAGGGTTAGAAGTTGAGGAAGCTCCCGAGCATATGAGGAATCAATCAGTAAGAATGTTCTGGGCCAGGTGTGGTGGAGCACGCCTGCGGTCCCATTCCAGGCCAGCCAGGGCCATTTGGTGGTTTAATGAGACCCAGTCTCAAAATGAAAAGGGCCAAGGATGTAGCTTGGTGTGAAAGTCTTGGGTTAAATCCACAGTACTGGAAAAGAAAAGAGAGAAAGAGAGAGAGAATTTTCTGGTACCTACATGAGGTCTGCAGAAGGCATAATGCGACACTCCTTTTCAAAGTCACGTGAGAAAACAAGAGCAGAATCATCTTGTCATGAAATTTTCCCAAGCTTGATTTATGAATGGTTCTTTAACTGTGTGCTGCTTTGGTGGCTTCTTGGTCACTTTACAATGACCAGGACTATGTCACTACTGGAGGAGTCGCTGAACTCTAGCTTCTGGGCCGATTCTAACCTATACCCTGTTTTGTAGTTCATGAACTAAGAAAAAAAAGTATATATAAATGTATGTATATATATGAAAAAATGAAAAGAATATTTCTTGGCATGTGAACATTCCACACAATTCCAAATTCATTTCATAAAGTTTATCGAAATAGACCTAAACTCATTCATTTACGTATTGTCTATGGCTGTGTTTGTGCTAGGACGGAGTTGATTACCACACGGCCTGCGATGCTTAAAACATTTACTATCTGGCTCTTTACAGATAAAAGTATGTGAGCTCTCATGCTAGAGGGCTATTACCTTTGTTTCCAGATGTCTTTTCTGGCAGGATGTTGTTGGGGCACCTAAATGGCAAATGCTAGGTCTTTATCAAAATTCTACAAAATTCTATGCTTGTTGTTAATAAATATCAAAATTTGCACTAAGGTTGTGAATTGTTGGAGCAGACAAAGAACTGACACTTTTTTCAACTACTGAGAGTTAATTTTATTGACCAAAAGTATGCAATAGTTGTGGAAAGTCCAGTGCACTTAGATCATTTTATTACAGATACCCTGGGAGAGGCAGAAAGGAGACAGGGAGCAAAATCTCATGGGCATTTTAGTTCCTGGTTCCAGACCTTTCCTAAGACACCGTTGCTTTACTGCCTTGTACCCCGTGAAGCACCAAATATTTTAAAAATAAATCCCTTTTGTTTTGCTTAAGCCACATCTAGCAGATTTTTATCACTTTTGCCCAAATAGAGTCTTTATTTATATACTCCTGATGATCCACAGAAGGGGATAGAGATGCTAGAGTAGAAGTCTTTCATTTTATGGAGCCATAAGATCTTCCTGAATTATTTAGGTAGCTATCCACCAGCACTTATAGCCAGGTATGTCCCAGAAATCTTAGTTATTAAGGTGACATTTTATAATCTTTGCATTGGACAACAACACAGCAAAACACTAATACATTTTAGGTAAGCCTGGAGAGTATGTAGTGTATTGATGGGTCATAAATAACACCCAGCATAGCTATTTTTAAGAAGGGATAAGCCACCAGACACCGAAGACAACCCAAATGCCTCATCTATTATTCACAGATCATTCCAAAGATTCAGCAGGTGTTCAAACAAACCTTCCAGAAATGTAGCAAGGATCAGTGCAAACACCCTGGAAGGAACAAGTGCTTTACTTTGCCTGCTGTGCCGTGTTCTCTTTCTAGCATTTTCCTTCCTTCCTGGGCAAAGCTGTCCCCGAAAGCCACCCTCTGCTGGCATTTCCCACCAGTCTCACTTTTAGATGACAATACCAGTAACTGCTTGAAAGATGTGCAGGCCTGTGCTCTTTGCAATGACATGCCAGATCAATAAACACCTTCATCCAAGCCCATCCCAGTTAGAGGATAAATGGGTCCCTGTTTTAATTATTAAACAAGAATTGGCAAGAGTCAACCGACAGGCACTTTGCAAGATGAAAATTATTTCCAATACAAAATTGAATTGGGTGTAACTTACTCCTGACTCAATCATCTTCATCATTTCACCTAGGACCAGATGAGAACTGAAAACAGTCTGCTAACCAACAGACACACTGACTTTTAGAGTCGCTGTGAGGGAAAACATTTGCGAATTTTCCACTGAGACATCATTTTGCATTTTTGTACCGACTTTCAACATCATTCGTCTTTTGATGAACTCCATGGTTCCTCTTGATAGGAACACCTGTGAGCCCAGGGAATTCTTTTCTCAGCCTTCTCTAGCGTTGGAAGCAAATCAGTTTCCGAAGGCTGTGCTACATAGAGCACTCACTTTTCCTGCACTAATCCTAATAAATCCAGGGGATAGTGATGTGCAAAATGGAAGGACCCAGGCCTGCCTCAGTATAATAGGGCTTTTATGCTGACATGCTCCATTAGGGGCCACCACGCACATCTTCCTCCATAAACAACCTTACTGCTCAAGTAATAAAGTCATTTATGGAGAGAAGTCAGCCAAAAGACCAGGGCTCAGGAGAGGTTCTCAGAGAGGGGTGGCACCAAGTTAGGTTAAAAGAGAGCATGGAGTTAAATCCAAATGCTTTAACCTGAGACCCTGGTTCTCTGGGTTCCTGCGGGCCCATTACCACACTTTTACTTCATGGGTCCAGAGAGAAAGGCTCATTTGTGCTGTCCCAAATGAGGAAAGGGGATTTGCTAACTTTAGAGCCAATTAAATTCTTTCAGAATACTAGAGTTTTCCCTTTTTCTGAAACACAAGAATTTCTGATCAAACAGGAGTTTTTCCACTTTTAATTAGCCCCTTGTGTTCTGAGAAGATGAGCAAGGGTGAAAGTTCTTTTAAAAGAAGTCTCTTATTTAAAGTCACCAGTGCAAGGATTTTAAAATTTTAGCTCGAGTGATTATTAATGGAAGACATCATAAAGCTGTGGGTGTTTCTCTACATTGTGTAGTGGGGGTCACTCTGTGGCTTATCGAGGACCTTGCAAATTCAGGAGATACAGAGGGGTACTGCCACTGGGTGGATGTGAGCTGAAAGAGAAAGCTTCCTGCAGAATGGGGTGCCTCAGAAAGGGATTAGAATTTCCTAAGATGTTTAGCTGACCCTTACTACATACCAGCCGCCCTTACCAAGACTCAACATATACTAGGTATCATTTGTGTGTACACAAATGCTTTTAGTATATACAGAGTAATTCATTTTTACACATATTTGTGCTTTGGTAACCACTAAGATATCAAACCCTCCCATGAGATCAGATTTAAACTCAAGTCAGTTACTGCACAGAAGGCCTTTCCTCTGCATCTCACAAAGGAGGGTGGGGATAGGTAGTGCCATTAGTACTGACCAGCCTGCAACCTGACCATATGTATTTGGGCCAGGAGCCTGGGGTGGGGGCTGTCCTTACACCATAAAAGGCAAGACATGTTATCAACAGCCCTGAGGAAGTACATGCTTCCCAGTAAGCACATCTCGGGCAGATGTGGGCTGTACACCCAACTTCAGTTCCTGACAGAAGAAGGTTCCTTCCAGTAGGGGGTAGGAAGATGCTAATCACATCCTTTCCCAGGCTCCCTTGCAGTTAGTTCACATGATTGTGTCCCAGCCAATGGGAACAAAGAGCATTGCTGCTGTGGCCTTCTGGGAAAGATTCTCTCTTCCACAAAAGAGAGATATGCAAAGACATCATGTCCTTTTGCAATGAGGGGTAGTGTGGAGAGTCGTGTCAGCTATCCACAGAGGAAGACGATTCCTAAGCAAGTAGGAAGATGAAGGGTGAGTCCTTGACAGCTTGATTGAATCTCTGAATCTGGGGTCAGCAAGCTTGTATTTTGAAGGGCTAGATAGTTAAATATTTTAAGCTTTGTGGGCCACATATGGTCACTGTTGCTGCTGTTCCTTGAGCAACCTTTCTTAATTTTCAGGCTAAGGAGAAAAAAATGGCTTGCAGGGTAGAGTTACTCATGGGCCATAGTTTGTTGACCACTTCTCTAAACCAACTATCTCTTGAGTGCTTGTTAAGGAAGATGTTTTCTAAAAAAGCATAACCAAAAAACTATTTCTAAGCTACTCTAAGTCAGATATTCTATTATTTGCAACTAAAAAAAATTCTCCCAATGATATTGCAGTACATCTACTTTCTCAGACTTACTCTGCATTCTAAGGAAAAGGAAATAATATTGAAAGAAGTATTGAGATCAAAGAGAAGTATGCCACAATTGTTGAGGATTATTTTCTAAAAGTGTGGTGGCTGCTGCTGCCTTGGAAGGACAGGACCAAATGGCCTATGGAAAGTCAGGGTCAAGAGTTGGGGGTATATAGCTCTTTGAAATATTAAGAGGCAAGAAAGGATTAGGAAAAACTCTTAAAAGCAGGGTCCACCTGAACAATTCAAATGGGTTAGAGTCTGCATCTCTTGTTCTTTTCAGTGCTGTTGCTGATGGTTCGTTTCATGTGTCAAGCTAGTTAGGCTACAGTATAACAGATATTCAGTCAAATGCTAATTTAGGTATTGCTATGCGGGCAGTTTGTAACGTGTTTAACATCTACAATCAATTGACTCTAAATAAAGGAGATCGTTTTCCAGCTGTGGGACTTAGGGAAGTCCCTAAGAATGAAGTTGCCCAGGTTACTCTGAGGAAGAAGAAACTCCACCCCGAGACTGTCCCTGATCCCCTGACCATGAGTTTCCAGCCTGCCCTCTTGTCTTATGGATGCAGGATGGTCTCACCATTACAGAAAAGGAAGGAAAAAAGAAATACAGAAATATATACAATTTACCGTCCATCTTCCCGGATCCCGTATTTGCTAATTCTGTCCTACTCACTGAAATTTATTGCTAAAATCAAAATCAATACTCAGAGTGTTTTTATAGTCATATGTCAATATGAAGAGAGTAGCAAGAGACTGAAGTCACCCAACATGCATGCGCGTGGCCGTGGTTGAACAAGGCACTACTCTGCCTTTTTGTTTCAGCCCTTGTTCTGTAAACAAATCTTCTGTTAGCAGTTTAAGGCCAGTTTCCCATTTTTGTCCTTTTTGTTGGTGATTTTGCTGTTTCCAGTGCTCTCAATCATTGTTCCAAAATGCTGTCTAGTGCTGTAAGCACAAAAAGGCTGTGGTGGGCCTTACAGGGAAAATAGATGTGTTACAAACGTCCTCAGAGGTATGAGTAATAGTGCTGATGGTTGTGAGTGTTAACTAATCAGCAGTGTATTCTAAAGTAGGTATCTTTAAACAGAAATGCACCTAAAACAAGGTCATGTACTGATCATTTGGTAGAAATGGTATGGCCATAAGCTCCTAAGAACCTAACCATATGTGTCTTCTAGGAACAATGTCACAAATTCAGTATTTGTGACAACTTCACAGAACATAACTACCATAAGCAAAGAGAATATGGGATGTGTGTGCGTGTGTGCACGTGCCTGTATGTGTGTATACACTCACCCCTGGATGTCTACAGGGATTGACTTCGGAACCTCCTTGGCGAATAAAATCCATAGTTGTTCAGATCTCAGGTCCCTTATATAAAATTACATATGTGTGTGTGTGTATTGTATATATATGACTTATACACACACACATATATATGATTTATACTCATTCTCCTATATACTCTAAATCTCTCGAGAGGAGTTATCTAATACAATGTAAATGCTATATAAATAGTTATTATACTGTGTTACTTAGGGGTAATGATAAGAGCTTTTGTGTATATTCAATACAGATGCTATTTTTTCTCAGATATTTTCAATTCTCAATCGGCTGAATCTGAAGATTTGGAAACTGCAGTTACGCAGGACTGACTGTACATACATATGCCCCGCTTTTCTAGAGAACCCGGAAACACCAGTTCACCAAGCAAGAGCTCAAGGCAGGTCCATTAGGAAACTTCCTAGGGGCTCTTTGTTCCCTCAGGACAGGTCTGCGTGTGACATCACAGACCTCCAACGCTTGCTGTGCTCCTGGC
The DNA here is from genome assembly GCA_028451465.1 of Erethizon dorsatum. Classification (NCBI taxonomy): domain Eukaryota; kingdom Metazoa; phylum Chordata; class Mammalia; order Rodentia; family Erethizontidae; genus Erethizon; species Erethizon dorsatum. The sequence goes on along the minus strand of CM051840.1, from coordinate 21,067,856 downwards.
CCTTGCAGGCCTGTGCAGCCTCGACCTTTCCTATCTGTGACACAGGAATGTTGTTCAGCCAAATTCAACCTCATATGGTCCCTGGATGTACCACCTTATTTTCCTCTTCCACACCTTAGTCACTCTGATTGTGAAACTTCTACCCACTTTCCAGCTTCATTTCACATTTACCTGCCCCTCACCTCCCTGTACCAGGTATCCTAGCCTTGGGCCAGCATCCCTGCACTCCAGCCTTCCATCAGCATCCCTGTCCCCTGCCCTGTACCAGTACCCTCGGATTCTTGCAGCATGTTCATCCCAAGCCCGTTTGCACGTTACGTCCTTCCCCGGAAGTGTTATTGTGTCATCGCTTGAATGGTACAACTTTTACATTCTCCATAACCCAATTCACATACAACTTCCACCGGGAAACCTTCCCTTTCCTCCCTTGCTATGTTCTCCTTGCATTGCTTGCCTCCCTCTACAGCCCTTGTTGCAATTGCAATTTTTATAAGTTTCAGTTCTTTAATCAGTGCAGCATTTCTTAATAATTTGTTCCATGGATCTCTATAGCAGTGTAGGAAAGCCATAATAATGTTATCAAATGCATGATATAAAGTACCTAGGGTTACAAAGAAACTTGAATTTCAATATAATTGGATATCAAAATATTTTTTTAAATGTAGCATAGTAATAAAAGTGCTTCTTTATTACACAGCAAATAACAAGATCTAGTGGAATGTCTAATAACTACTGTAATTTTGAAGTAGCGATAAGTACAAATGATATTTTAAGAATCTTCTGCAATTGTAATGGGATATAAAAATCTGGTGAACAAAGTCACAGATATTGATAATTCTACAGGGTTTGTTGCCAATTTAATAATGGGAGGAAATGGTAAACATTAGTTAAGGATTGCTAAAATAAAGATTTGTGTTTTAGCCAGGTTAGATTCCCTGTGCCCTTGCTGAATTCTATCTATGTATTCTGGATTAAAGAGTTCAGATTTATATTTGAACTCCAGTTTCTAACACAAGCTCTGAAAGAGCAGAGCTACACCTGATTTTGCTGACCATTGTATTCCTGGCCACTTATGATGCAGTAAATACTCAATAAGCAGCTATGAAAGGGCATAATAGAAGAAAAGGGCTCCATTTTCTGCTTGGTTGAGCGACCTTTTAGCTACATACTTTAAAACTCAGGACTATCTCCTTCAGATGATTGTCCGTACTCACCTTCCGTAGACCCATTGAGTTGGTTCTCCTCCTGCAGACACGCATTGTCTCATCATGTAATGTTCCCTTCTGCCTTGCTTCTTGCTGAATCTGTCAGTTTAGTTCTCTCTCCTCATTCTACACTTCCAATGGAAGACATTACAAGGGCCAGAGTTGTATCTTAATTATCTCTCCATCTCCCTGTATTTATCTCTCTGTATTAAAATGTTTTTTTTTTAATAGAGGGAGCAGGACAAAGTTTCGTACTTGAAGGAATTTTTAATAGTTGAAAGGAATTTCATTCTCTGCTAGTCCAAGAGGCGCCATCTTTGCTGTTACTCCCATGTCATGTGGACCTCAGGCTCCTCTCTGACCCGTTTCTTGTTTTTTTTTTTATGTGGATACCGGGGGTCGACCTCAGGACCTTGCACTTGCCAGCAAGTGCTTGTGCTGCTGAGCAATATCACCGGCCCTTTTTTTCCTTTATGTGCGTACCGGGAGTCAAACTCAGGACCTCACGCTTGCTGGGCAGGCACTTATGCTGCTGAGCTATCTCACCAGCCCTGACCTTTACCTTTTGCTCTCTCTCAGTCCCTTCTCATTGGGCCCACAGGTTATTGCTCATTCAGTTGCCCATTCATAGACTGACTCAAAAACCAACCCCGTGAGCATGAACAAGGATATAAATTTGATAAATCTTAATATTCACCCTCTTTTCATCAGTTGCTGAGAAAATAGGGACAGACATGGGTTTTGGAATGTGAGCAGGTATTAGAAGAATCAGTCATCTTACTCACTGCTCACATCCCATCCAACAAGAGAGCGCCCAGAAGACCTCAGTCAGTATCCCAGAGTCTCTCTGCTTGAGAAGATGCTTCTGCAGGGGGCCAGGGACATCAGAGGACTCTCTTAACCTCCTGTTCCTCTTGTCTCTGTGAAGCCAGCCAGAGGGATGGACAATGGCCGAATGTAACTTATATGTGTTCTACGTGTCCATGAATTTGTTCAACTAGTGCATTTGTGGGAGGGAGAAGTGGGAGGAAGAGGGAAATAATTTGGGACCCAAATGGAGTTAAAGAATTTGCTTTTGATGAAGGGTTGCTTACAGACCAAGTTGAAAATCACTCTTGGCCCAATTATTACATCTGAGTATTGTGTCATTTTTAACTTAATATTTTCTCATTAAAACAGTCACATTTGTTTCATAGAAGTTCCAAATAAAAATTCTAATATTTGTTAAAACAAGTTTCTGTGCATGACCCCAGATCTTTGTGTGCTTTAGTGTCAGCAAGTCCACACCATGTTCCACATTCTTTTAGCTCACACCCTGCTATGTGAACAGAATATTTTTTAAATCACCAGAAAGTGTTTCATATGTATTCTAGGAAACAGTTTTATTTTGTCCATATTAAATATTTTATAAATGGTATCAGATCATTCATAACCATCTGCCCAGTTTACTTTGTGGGTGCTCAACTTTCTGTCTTAGGGATTTAGCTGTAACAGTAAAGGCAATCTTTGTTTAGTCATTCTAACTGCTGTATGGATGAACCAGTATTTATCTATTTCTTTGTAGATATGCATTTAGATTTTTCTAATATCTCACCATTATAGGCAAAAAATATTCCTTTTTACATAGTCTTTGTGTACATTTTTGAGAATTCTCTTAATACATGTGTCCTAGAATGGAATTTCTGAGTCATAAGAATATATGCTTTTTTTTTTTTTTTTTTAATGTGGGTACCGGGAATTGAACTCAGGACCTTGCACTTGCCAGGCAAGTGGTTATGCCGCTGAGTTATATTACTGACCCAGAATATATTCATTTTAAATAGCATCAGATATAGTCACTAACGTGTGTGCCATTCATACTCCCATTAGCAATATACAAGAGTGGACAAAATTTCACTACCTTGACGGTATTTGTTATTATCAAAATTTTGCTGATTTTAAGGGCCTGAAATAGTGGACCACTATAGTTTTCATTTGCATGACTCTGATTGGTACCCTCTGTGAATTGTAGCTACTGTTATGTGCTTTGATGTGTTAAGAACATTGCCACAATCAGTCGGTCCCATAGACTTCTAAGTTAGGTATGATGGCCATATTTCACAAATTACTCTCAACCACACAGCTAGCATTCGAACCCAGGTCATTCTAGGCCTTAAACCTCACTCCCTTGTAGTATAGTCTCTTCTCTCTCCTGTGATATAAGGGCAGCCACGTGTTATTAAAGATTGAAGCTCAGTGCATGAAATCATTAGTTGTTACTCAGAACTTCCCTCATTACCCCATCTAATTAGCTAACTTGTAAATCCAAGAGCGAGACTCTTCTTTCTCCTGGCACCTAGCACAAGTCTGTACACATATTAGGTTCACAGTATGTGGTTTTTGATAGCAAAGACAATGATGGTGATAATAAAACCCTAATAGATGTCACATGGATTTTAGAGTCGTGTGGCTTAAATGCTTTCTATTTATGGAATTAAGCTTTACACAGATTAGCGTCTAATGAATGCTGTTATTCCACATTCTCTCGGAGCCTCCCTTGCTGTCTGGAATTTTCTCTGTCTCCTCCTGCCACCCCTACCCCCATTCCCACACCCCCAGTTTGATGGAACTCCAGTTTTGTTTTGGTTTTTGTTCTGCTTTTTTTTTTTTTTTATCTTCCAGGACAAATATGTTTGGGGTGTTGCTCATGAACAGGCTGGAGAGAGATCCACCAGCATTTCTGTTGGAGTTAAGGCCATAACCAGATCGAGTTCTTTGCGGGTGGATGATTTTGTCAACAGCGTTGACTCATTTTTATTTCAAACTGGACACATCTGCTGAGGGACCTGGCAAGGGGGATTTCTCTTTATCATTCAGAACTATCCGCAAGACTGTCTTGCATACAGAGATTTGGATGTGATTCAGGGCTGTGTCCCAGCTGTCTGAATGAGGTCTAGGGAATCAGACTTTCCATAATACACTCCGGATTAGTCATTCGGTGAGCAGGTGAGTATTCGCTTTTGCAATTGTGCCTCCCTAAATAATCTAGATAGACATAAAAACAGTGAATTCAGCTGCTTGTGAATAGTACGGATATTTGAGCTTTTGTGCAGTACCAATCCCCAGCAATATTTTTTTGTATTAAATACTATGAATCCACTTCACCTGTCAGCACTATTCAAAACACGAAATGCTACATGAATAGAAAGGATGTTCTAGTATCTTTCGGATGATTACTGTTGCTAGGAAAACCACTTCCTGATATCTTTGTGCTTGCTGTATGTGTCTCTCTTTGTGTACAGCTTACAGTGACAAGCAAATTCATAGCATGGTATTGGGGAGGAATTGGGAAAGTTTAGAAACGTTTAAAGAAAGCTGCTTAAAGTTAAAAAGGGGATGTCATCTAAAATAATAGTTAAGAGTTATGGCTGCTTTCAAGTGCAGGATTATAGCTATCAAAAGGAGAGCCATGGTGCTGCATCTGCCTGCGTGACCGTGGTGCAGACTTCAGGGCCATTTCCAGCCATCATTTTCTGGAACATCAGAACTGGATTATGCTTCTTTGGTGCCTGAGGAAATGACCGTCTTCTGCTCCTTGCGAATACTCTGCCAATTATTGTTTCTATAGTGCCAGCTCTGCTTAAAGTTGCAATTTGACAAGACTGATGGGAGGGGACCATGTGAACTCTCTTGGGATGTAGCTTAGAACAAAATCGGAGCCAGGTAAGACAGGCTCGTTCATCCGCCCCGGATAAGGCATTCTTCCCAACTGTGCAACAGAAGGGAGATGAGTCCTCTCATCCTGGAAACATCTGGGAAATGTCCACAGCAAATACGGCCTCAGCCCTAGCACCTGGCAAAGGCCTCCCAAAGCACATATGAGAAGAAGGAGAAGTAACAGTGGTAACATCACATCGAGAGCAGGGCCCTGCTGGAGACTCCAGTCATCTTGGTAGAACTTCCGGGACAACAGTGGTTGCCAAGGGACCTAGGGCAAGGGTATCACCTCTGTGGGCGTCCCTGTGCTCATCTGTAAGGTGAGGATGACGTATTTGTCTCCTTAAAAATCCTATCAGGGGGGCTCAGTGGTATGCTGCATGCGTATACCTCATTATAGCACGTGACATATACACTATTAAAGGTTTTACTAAATGTGCGTAACCCAGCATGTAGTCTCGTTCTTCACATCGTTGTCACTTGTTCTTAAATCAGCCAGCCCGCTGGTTCCCCACAGGCTCATGTTCTAGATGTTGACTGACGATTTTTTTTTAATAGGTAAAAATAATCCTGTTGGCAAGGGATGCTATTTTTTTTTAAACAAAAATGTAAAAATAGTAATAATGACAATGATAAAACTAACCCTTCTCATTTTCTGTAAGGCACACTGCTTTCCTTAAGTCCTCTCACTAGCCCTCTCCCTGCCACAACCACCAAAGGACAGCAAGAAAAGGGAAACTGAGGCTCAAATAAAAGTGAATGGCTCGTCTAAAGCTCCCAGTGAAAATGGATGACAGCAACTCCTCCGCCTGGGTCTTCTGACTTTGCAACCTGTCCTCGTTCCTTATGCAGTGCTGCTGGAGAGGTGCAGAGTAGGAAACTGGGCAGATGCAAGAATGGCTGAAGCCATTTCAATCGTTAGGACCCTTAGCCTTGTCTGAAACTCCATCCTGACTTTGTCACTAATGTTCACATCTTGACTCCAGGGAAGTTAGGGATAAATAGTCCAAAATTATAATGGGGCACTGGAATAGTAGTGAGGGCCTTCAAATCAAGGGCCTTTTGGTCCACATTTAAGTTCCCCAGCGAACATGGAACACTCTCTTTGCTGGGCCATTGGACACAGGGACACATTGTGATATTATGGGGACTGCATGAATTTTTTTTCCCAGCATTGGTGATTGAATCCAGGGCCTTCACACTGATCTATACTTCCAACCTTTGTTTTTTTATTTTGATACAAGATCTCACTACGTTGCCCAAGTAGGGTTAGAACTTTCAAATCCTCCTGCCTCAGCCTCCCAGAATGCTGGGATTACAAGCCTGCACTGCCATACCCAGCAATTTTTATGATACCCAAAACTGTACTTGTCTAAATATCATTTATCTGCTTGCCCCCTCTCTCAGGAATAGAGAAAAAATATTTTTGTCCATGAAGAGCAAGCCCACCAAATGACTGTCTGCTCTTAGGACCAGATCTGGAGTTAATTTTTCCTGTTAGCCTGGTCTCCCCTAGGACTCCACTCACATGGGACTCAGTACTGAGTATTTGGGGCAGCAAAGGAAAAAGAGCTGGAGCCTGGGTTGCAGGTGTTGTGTAATCATTGAGAGGAGCATGGAAACAAAACAGGAAGGAGGAATTCATAGAGACAACCGGGCTTCCCCTTCTGCCTGGGGCAAAAGCTGACTCATGCTCCTTCTGAGATCTGGAATATCGGGTAGAAAGCCCTTTGTGTTTAGCCTGGGATGGCATGTGCAAGTCACCCTTACTCCATATTTGGTGCCACATTTGGAGTGTTTGCCTGGGAATTCCTGGGAAAATCAAGACACATATCCCCAGCTTCCAGTCCCGTATCCCTGCATACACAGATGCACAACTCCAGGCCTCGTTCCGAGACTGTCCCTTGCGGGTGTCATCCTGGCATGGAAGATAAACTCTGTGTGGTGCTTGATGGATGCATCCGTTGGGGCTGGGTACACAGGGACAGTGACAGCTCCTAGGCAAGTTGGGGCTGTGATCGACGGGATCCAGTTTATCTCCAGGCTTCCACGAAGCCCAGCTGTCTGGGTGAATCCTTCCTTAAAATTAATTTGCAGTAAAGAGAAGGAGGAAATCCCATCACATCCTGACAACTGCTCGTTTGCATTTACAACTAACATTTTTTGAGCGCTTCCTGTATGCCAGCCACTATGCCTTGCACTTTCTGTACATTATCCCTGGTTTGGAAACTATTTTTTTAAACAAAGCTGAGGCAGGAAGTTCACTCAAGCTTAGGAGTTTGACACCAGCATGGCACGACCCCATTTCAAAAACTAATAAAGTAAAATAAAACTAAAAAATGTTTTAAGCTTGGGTGCAGGGTTTATCCCCACTATGCTACATAAAGGCAGATACTTAATTTTTAAATATTAAAATAATTAAAATGCAACCTTGTAATTCTACTCCCAAGAGGTTTTCCTAAGGGAATAATCAAATAATCAAATTCCATAAAAATGTTGTATATAGGATAAATGTGGCAGCCAGTTTTGTAACATAGAGTAATTTAAAAAAAATGATCATCAGTTGGAGATGTGTGTGTTTGTACATATATATGCATGTATGTGTCTGTAGGTGTATGTGTGTGTATGTATATAAACATACATGCACAAATGTACTGACATTTACAAGTTTGAATATGTAAAAGGTTGTATTTATAGTACATATAGAGGAATATTTAAAATATTAAGATAGGGCCGGTGAGATGGCTCAGCGGCGTAAGCACCTGCCTGGCAAGCACGGGGTCCTGAGTTCGACTCCCGGAACCCACATATGAAAAAAGGGCCGGTGATATCACTCAGTGGCACGGGCGCCTGCTGGCGCGTGAGGTCCTGAGGTCAACTCCCAGTACCCACAAAAAATAAATAAATAAAATAGTAAGATATATTTCAAATGAAAAAGACTGATTTATTAAATGTCATTTCTCTGTTCCATGGCATAGGGAAGGCAATTCACGGATGAAGATGTGATCTGTCTACTCCATAGGCTTCTGTATATTTTAAAAAATAATAAGCATCTATTTATGTTGTAACCAGGTCCCCCCAGAAGGACGATGCTCTTGGGGAGAGGGAACAACATTTTGTACATAATTTGTGCAGCAGTCACATGCCAGCCACCTGATTACCACCTCTTAGGAGGGAATTTTTTTTTTTTTTTTTTTTTGGGGGTACCGGGGGGTCGACCTCAGGACCTCGCGCACCAGCAGGCGCCCGTGCCGCTGAGCGATATCACCCGCCCCTTTTTCGTATGTGGGTTCCGGGAGTCGAACTCGGGCCCTTGTGCTTGCCGGGCAGGCGCTTAAGCCGCTGAGCCATCTCACCGGCCCTTAGGAGGGAATTTACTAGTTGCACAGGTGTCTAAATTTCTGATACCAAACTCATTTTATTCTCTTCATTTGCTTGATTTCTTGTTTTCATTCAGGGAATTTAACATATCAAATGGTGATTAAAATATTAAAGCAGTCTTGGAAGTAGAAGAGCAAGTAACATGTGTCAAATGAAGTGGTCATTATGCTCATTTTTTGGAGCCCAATAATCTATAAGAAGGTGCCAGACTTAAGGTAAATATATAACTTATTTTGCTGAGATCAGGTGTCAACCAAAACTCTTACAGGTGAAGACATGCGGGGTATTGGGACTCTTTTTGCTGTCTTTCCTTCGCCAAATACTTGAATGTGCATCAAGGACCAGAACACCTCATCTCTCCGCAAAGCTCTCAATGGACCACTGAGGCACAGTAGGGCTACATGGATTAGGGTGGTTTCATGCCTGAGTCACAAACAAGGGTGAAAATGTAGAACAAGTGCTTTAAGTTTTCTATACCTTAGGTTCCTTACCTCTAGGATGGGAACACTATTTCTTTTCTTTTCTTTTTTTTTTTTTGTGGGTACCGGGGGTCGACCTCAGGACCTCATGTGCCAGCAGGCACCCGTGCCACTGAGCGATATCACCGGCCCTTTTTTTTTTTTCGTATGTGGGTTGCGGGAGTCGAACTCAGGCCCTTGCGCTTGCCAGGCAGGCGCGTACGCCGCTGAGCCATCTCACCGGCCCCCACTATTTCTTTTGAAACTATTAGTGGTTCCATGTTTTATATACTAGCCAATGAGTAGTGTCTGACTACTTAGTTGGATTTGTATCTGTTCAGTAAACATTCACTAAGTAGTTAAGTGGTAGCATGGACTCTCCCAGACTCGGGGGAATGAAAGAGAAATGAAAATCCACCTCAGGCCCCAAGACCTTTACAATCGAGAAAACAATTATTTATTTTCATATTTATTTATAGTTTTATTTTCTGAAATATTCCACCACATTACAATCAGTCCTAAGGTTTGCTGCAAAGAATGTATTCATGCTACTAAAATATTAAAGTCTGTACATGCTTTTCAATTTTTGCAAATTTGAAGAGTTTAAATGTTATGCATATTACACAATCATTCTACCACTGTCACTTTCTCCTTTTTCAGGCTTATTGATATAAATCAACATATCATACAATTAGCCTAATATATTTTCTTCAGTGGTGAAAAAGGTAAGGAGTTAGATGTAGTCCAGGGAAATGATGTAGAACCCAAAGCTTTCCATACTGGTCTTGTATCTTTACTTGTTATTATACACTTTTATGAATATCAAATTATCCAACTACAGATAATCTTTTTTGTGGGTGTTGGGGATGGTGGGCAAAAAATATCAGAGCATATTATTGCAACTGTACACAGTGCATCATGAGTGTTAGGGCAAGAAAAATAGTAATGCAATCCACTTATCTAGTGGAATGCTCTACGGAGTTTACCAATATACTCCTTTCTCGGAGCTTTCAAAGAGTATGGATGCAGACAAATAGAGGGGTCTAATTTATTTCATACATAGAAGAATTAATTGCAATTATCCACCACAAACACAACAGGGATCATGCGACGATTGGTGGATTGCAAGGGCAATGGCCCACTCTCACCTAGCTCCACTGCTTGGAGAGGACTCCTGGAAGAGACAGGGCCTGGGGAAAGGGCTTGATGAAAGGGAAGGAGTGTGCCAAGACCCAGGTCGCAAGGAATTCCAGGCTGGGGAAGGAGGAGACAATTTTCCTGCCTGGTCTAATGTGCCTCATTACAGAGAAACACACTTAATGATGACAGCTTGTAGAGCAACATTTCCTCTCTAGTCCATGAGCCATTTTAATCAAAATGTAAAGAACCCAGAAACATTAACCCACTCCATTTGCTACTTTATCTTGGCCCCTTTCCTGTAAGAGTGGCTCATTGTAGACAGTCACTCTCCACCTCTGCCCTGCCTCTGGGAGGGAGCCAACATGAAGAAGAGGAAACTGAGAAAGAGGTCAAGAATTAAAGAGCTGAGCACCACTGGGCCCTTGGTGGTGAGTGTGAGCAAATAGCTATGTGCCTGCTATGCATCAACATCTTGCAGCACTTGTAGAGCAAACATTATGAGGATGGGGATTTTAGTCTAGACCTGGGCAATCCAAGTTGGTAACCATTAGCTACATGTGGCCATTTTGATGAAATGAAATGAACTAAAATTTAAATTTCAGTCTCTCCGGTTCACTGACTGCATTTCAAGCGCTCAAGAGGTACACGTGACCAGTGGCTACCATCTTGGATTAGGCTGATATGGAATATCGCCATCATCACAGAAGGTTAAATCTCCTTCCTAGTACAAATGAAATCAATACTTATGGATGACTGAATGTGCAGGAGTTCAGACGGATGCAGCTGCTAGAAAGTGGATGCTAACCCCAGGGAAACTGACATCTATCACACGTAAGTAAAGTTTCATGTATTTTCTTGGTCACTCAATAATACTCCTCTTAATCCTCAAATATCTGTGCAAAACCTCAAAAAAATTGGTAGGCAGACTTTCACTGTTTTACCCTGAAAGTTGTGTGAATATGTTTTAAGCACATTTATTCTTCTGTTGAGAAAGGTAATTTAATTGCACTGAGACAGAAAATTTAATTAATAGTGTTGTAATTTAACAATCTATGTGTAAATTTTCCTACTTTAAAAACAGAGTGAAGATCTTTGAGATCAGAGACCATCTTTTACTCATATTTTTGTATCTTCTTTAGCTTAGTTACTCAGCAAATATTTATAATTATTAATTGATACTAATCCATTGCAGGACTTCCTGGATTACTAAGAGTATGGGTTTTCTATGACAAATTCTACTTGTCAAGAAAAGGCCAAAAGGACCTTGAAGCTCACACCAGCAATTTCCATCTTTTTCTTATACCGCCTAAAAGATTAAGCATCAGAAACAAGACGTGTTTTGGTATTTTTCAGAAGTTGATTCTGAGGCTTTCAAAAAATTACATTTTGTTTTTTGGAGGCGGGGGGAGAGTATAGGAGGGTGTCAAGTTCCCCACTTTCCATACTGATCTTTGTAAAAGGAAAATGAAGATCTAGCTTAAAGTGCTTTCACCAAACAAGAGCAGAATGAAATGGAGAAACTTAATGGATCTCTTTCCTTGAATAAAATGACAGATAAAATATCTATTTTGCTCACATATTTTTCATTTACAGACAGTTCATTTCAGTAAATATCTTACCACCTGCACTTGTCTATTTCCCAAGATTTTTTGGGAAATTTCCAATAAGTTCAGTTGGACTCTATAGTTGGTATTTACGAGGCTGTGCTTACAGGGAAATTGCAGCAAGGATACTATCAGTGCAATGTTTTCTGTGTCTTTCTAGAACATATAGTTGGCAAGCTCTCAAAATCCTTATCAGGTCATAACTCAAAGATACATATGGCACAGCTGGGTTAATATTTGCAAAGACTCTTCTGCCCCCAGCCTTTCTCTAATGTGTCTCAATGCCAGCCTACTGGGGAACCCTTCTCCCAGAATACTTCTCCAAAATAGGCTCAGCTATTCCCTAGAAGTGAGTTGGGAGGTTTCTAAATCCCCCAAACCAATGATTCTCATCCTCAGTTCAGTTGACAATTGGGCTAGATACTTCTCTACAATGGGGGCATGCTGTGCATTGTAAGATGTTTAGCAGCATCCTCTGCTTCCATCTCTGAGATGCCAGTAGCACCCCCCACCCAGCCAGGACAGCCAAAAACATCTTCAGTTATTGCTAAATGTCCCCTGGAAGCAGTATTACCTCCAGTTGATGACCATTGTCTTAAATCATCACTGTGATGCACCAGGTCAGAACACAGTGCAGGTTTCCACTGAGTAACTTACGCTCTCAAGCTTCTGAGATACTCATTACTTTCCCCTACTCGTCACACACAAAAGGCGAATGGTATCTGTGCATTCTTACAATCTGCTGGTGACTGGTGCGAAGTTTTAATAAGAAATCTCAAGTTGAGATGGCCAGAAACTTTCTTATTAGGCTGATGGAGGAAGTGTCATGACCTCAATGTTCATACATCCTGGGAAATATCCACCCTTAGTTTAGAATTATTCTGAAAACCACATTTGCTAGCAGAAGAACAGGCCAGAAAACACCATAGCAAGGGCAATGCCCCAAACTTTGAAGCTTCTGCTGACTTATTTCTTTCACAAATATTTCATACTTGTTGACTGATCAAATGAGTGACAGCTATGTACGAGTCCTCCGCTAAGGCTGGAAATGTAATAATGAGCTCAAATAACCATGGTCTGTGCCATCATGGAATGAATAGGGCAGTGGGAAGATGGCACAGTGAACATGTAGCTACAAACTGAGATGACACACCTCAGAGGACCTAAGAGAGTGACAGCAAAGACATGTGACATGTATTATATTCCCTGGGGATGACACTTGAGCAGAGACCTGAAAGATGAATACAAGTCAGCTTGGTGACCTGAGGGAGGAGGATTTTTAAACAGGTACAAAAGCTTGCAGGAGAGGAGCAGTCAGATGCCTAAGAGAAACTGGGACAAGCCTGAAAAAGCAGGGGGTCAGAGCATCAGAACCCAGGGCAAAGCTTTGCAAGAGGAGCCTGCATGCTCCATGCAGTCCCATGCAGCGAGCTGTCCTGTCCCCTGTTGGGGGCCAGTGCCAATGGCTTCAAACAGTTGATGGAATGATCAGGTATGAGTCTTGCTGAGATCTCTAGTTGCAGTGGGGAGAATGAATTCAGGGAGTTGAATAAAATGAGGTAGGGAATAAATTCGGGTGGTTGTTCAGAGGAGAGAAGATTGCTTAGGCTAGGAGTGTCCAATAGAGGAGAGAAGAAAACCAATGAGTGTCACTTGCAAGGTGGACCCACGGAGTGTGGTGGCTGACTGGTTATTTTAATGGTACCCCTTTTTGTGAGTTGGCTTCCTTGCGGATCCAGTGTTTAAGCTGCCGCCTGTCATCTCTAGAAGGAATCTGAGAAGAAACTATGCAATTATTCAGGAGGCTCCTTAGTTTATTCAACTGGATGTTTGGTGGTGTCATTTGTCCAGAGAATGAATACTACAGGAGAAAAGAGTTTGTGCTGGAGAACTGTGAGCTTTGTAGAAGATGATGAAAATGAGGTGACTTTAAAGTATTATAGGAATAAGAGACCTGGTTTGCAACTCTGCAAGGTAGGGGCTTTCTCAAGGACTAGAGGAAGTAACGAGGTGTGGCCATTGTGCAAAACTTCCCATAGTCTGTTAGTGCCTAATGTAAAATGTGAACAACCATTTAGCAGAGACTGATTATTTTTAGCAAATAACAACAGAAATATATAAAAAATGGTGTTTGTCAGCCTTAACCTCCTTCTTTTCCCCATCTCAGGAAAACCTGCGATTCAAGAAGGAATCTTGTGCACTGATTTTTGCATGGATCCCTGGTAGGGAAAGGACACTTACAGCATTAGGAGTGTTCTGTCTGTTGTGGATGGAAACAATTCTCTTGTCACACTGTGTCCCAGCCAGGACATCTGTAGGGGAGAGTCTCCTTTTTTTCACCTTGCATCTGCTCAGTATCTTAATCCCAAATTGTGGGAGCGAAACTCTGGCAACCTTTAAGGATATAATTTGCTTCCTATTACATTATTTCTTCCCCTATAGGAGAGACCAAGTGTTTGTCATTTATGAGTGTCATGTCATTACATTCCATATTGCAGTGTAATGATGTGAAATGATTAAATGACAAAATGCCAGCTCACTGCCAAAAATTTAAAGTGGCATACTTTTATTTGTAGATTGGAAAGCTATTATTAATTCTTATATTGACTTTGCCAGATGAAATAATGCAAGCAGACTGTTGCATACAGAAATGGGTGATAGGCGAGGCTCTGAGCCCCAATTCCAATGGAAATAGAAAGATGACTCTGGTTCTGGAGCCTTCTTCAGGTCATATGTCCAGAGCCGGACTATTAGTTTGGAACAGGCTGTCGCCTCATGAATGCAGAGTGGCAGGCATCAAAATATAACCTGACTGGAATTTTTATTGAGAAGAAAAATGGGAATTGAGAACAGGCGGCTAAGAAAATAAAGTGGCCTACACTCCTTTCACTGCCTCCTCCTTCACCGCTTCTTTATCCTAGTACTTACGGGGAGATTGAATTTTGTTCTTTTTTTTCTTTCAAGGGAACAAAAGCTGTTTCATTTACATCACCAAATTACCAAAAGAATCCGCAGTTGGTACAATCACAATTGTGTCTTTTTTCCCTCCTTGGGCTATAAAATCTCATGTGACGATCATTGAAAGAGGGTTAAAATTTTCATTGTCAGTGCTAGATGTTTTTTAAGCTTTTAAAGTTCAGACCTGTGTGACCTCAAGTTCTTGAGAATTTGTGAAGAAACCTGTTCTCATCTGCCTTTTCTCCCTGCCATTTGTGCCTTCCCTAATTCCAATAAAAACCTCCTTGCAACCATATTTGAGTGATTTTCTTCTGTTGTTTCTTTTTTTTCCCTCTCTCCTTTGAGCATTTTTATTCTTTTGTTTGTGGGGACAAGAGAAAAGCCATATGTCTTGATTTCTTCTACTGGGTCTTCCATATAAGAAATAGCCTTGGCTTTGGAATTCTCTACCCTGGAACACAGAAAGGCATTCAACTTTGTTTGGATTTTTTTAATCCTTTTAAGCTTTATCCTTTAATGAACACTAACATTTTATATTTTATCTTCATTTGATTACATTATCATTATTATTATTACATTGCTATTATTACTGCTTTTGTTTAGAACTTTTTTGGGAAGTACTAGAGATTAAACCCGGAGACTTTGCACTGAACTATATTCATAGCCCTTTTTAATTTTTTCTTTTATTTTTGAGACAGGGTCTCACTAAGTTTTTTTAAGTTGCCCCCACAGAGTTTCAAGTTAGGATACTCCTCCCTCAGTTTCTCAGAGTGCTGGGATTACAGGCACATGCTATCACACCTGGATTCTAGAATATTCTTTTGTTGTAAACCACTTTTGGTTGAAAGTTGATAAATGGGAAGAAAACATAATCAAGGTACATAATGGTGTTTTGTTCTTTATTACATGTGAACACCTCCAAGGCCACAAACCTGTTGCTCCATCATTCGAAAACAGGAAAGCACAAACACTGATTAGCTCCTAGATTTATTGACAATAGCTGCGTGCTTGCCAAGATGGCCAGTAACCTTTGCATTTGCTCTGACAAAGGGGTTCTGTTGCCTTGCTCCTGGTGTGTTTGCAGGGACACAGAGGACCTACTCTTCATGGAAAGGGACTCAAAAATGGACAACTGCTCAGACGAAAAAACTGTCAGGAGCTCATTTGGCCTGTGGGAAATCCTTCAAAGTGCCATGGCTAGAAAGATGCCACTGTCAGACAGGTCACTGTGTAGGAAATGGCTTGCCATTCTATTGGAATTTTCAACAAATCAGAGCATCATCACTCAGGCCTTGCACAGGCTTCATCGAAAGTACAAACTGCCCAAAAGCTTGTGCCTGCACTGCTGCAATCAGGAAATGCTACTCTGTTTGAACTGTTTTTTTTTTTTTTTTTTCATGACTTCTTTTGAGTCTTTCAATTGTACATCTCTTTGGCGCTAGCTCTTGTTTGGCAGGTAGTGAGAACTAAAGGTTCTCTTGGAAGACAATACGCTGAAAAGCACTGGAAGATTTTTCTTTATCTATAAATGGCTTTGTTGTTCTGTCCTAAATCATGAATGCATAAAATGGCTGCCAAGAACAGCTCAAATGGCTGCGTCAAGGACTCTGAAATAATAGGCTTGGTCCACCCACATCTGCAAAGGAGATCGTATGATATCTGTCCTGACCCACACAAACAGAGCACTGGGTTAATCTATGACCTTTGTCACATTGTTATGGCGTGTGGATACGATTTGTTTTCATAAGTCAACTCTGCTGTTCAATCAGTCATGCACCTTCCCTGAAATCAAGGTTTCTCTTTGATGACATTTGTTTGCTCACTTTCTCAGTCATTTAACACACCTTTACGTGCTCATCTGAGTGCTTGAGGCAAGCAGTGGACAGGTTAGACACCATTTTGCAGGTCATGAGTCTTAGATTCTAGTAAGAACAATAGAGAGAAAACAAGCAAATAAGCATGAAAACTTCAGATGTAGAAAAGCGCTATGAGGAAGTAAGCCACAAGGCAGCGTAATTGAGACTGAGTGAAGGGAGGGCAAAAATGCATGGTGTCACAACAGAGGGCTTCCCAAAGGAGTGACGTTTGAACAAAGAATGCAAGTTGCATGCCAATCATCTTAAAATCAAGGAAGCACATTTCAAGACATAGTGGTGCCAGGTAAAAGACTTTCATAAGGAACAAACTTTGGAAGGACCAGTCTAGTGGGACAAGATGGCATTAAACTACAAGGAAGATAAGGATTGAGGTCAGAGAAGTCAGCAGGGATCAACTCGTGGAAAGATTTTCAAACCCCAATGCAACCCCAGGCTTGTCTGCCCTTATCTCTTGTTTATATATTTTGCTTTTAGAGAAAGTCACATATATTGCTCTACTTTCAAGACAATAAGATATACCAGTGCAATATAAGCCGTGGTATTCTGGGACATAACTAGGTTGCTAAATGTTGATTAATGTGTAAAATTTACCTTTGCTTTACTAAGGGACCCATATTCTTATGGCAAAATCTTCTCCTTGCAACAAAGGAGAATAAAGAATGTACACTGTGGAGTGGAGCAGAGTAGAAGTTACACCAATAGTAAATGAGAAGCCCCATTCCATTTCCCCTGCCTTGAATGAGGATGTGCTGCCAAAAGCTGTAGCGGCCATCTTAAAATCAAGACCGGAAGAGGAAGACCATCTCAGAGGTTCTCACCCCAGCACTAGATATCCTTGGATGAATGAACCATGACACCCACCTCCAGATTTCTTTTTGTGTGAGAAGAAGGAAAAATCCAACTCGTTAAAAAATAATGTAATAAGTAAGAGGCTTAGAACATAATTAAGTTTGCCAAAAGAAGAGCAAGTATTTATGGAAAATGTGAGAATTTTTTCTCGTGGGTTTTTAAGAGAACTCAGTTGGGGCAGAAACAGCTTTACTCATGAGTGGCCCAGTGCAAACAAGGCCAGGGGGATTGAATAATGATGACTTTGAAGAATGGTAATACTGGAGAAAGGATCAACTGATAATTATTACTATGTATTTTACCATGCCTTTGAGTTCTTTATTCTCAAGAATTTGACCAATCTTCCAGTAATCTAAAGAGTTTTTTTGAAATTGTAAGAGCCTCTGATATAGCCAGTGAGCAGAGGAAATATCCTTCCCAAGCAGCAAATTTTTAACCGTTGTCTGGCATAGTGACACTCATTATTGATTTCTAAAATTCTGCCATTTAAAATCTCAGTCCAGACACAAAAGTTAACATTATTCTACCTGTTTCAGCCTGCTCATTCCCAAATGGCCTCAGCTTCTCATACTGGCTTAGATTCCCTGCCTACATTAGGGACTCATGCCTCTCAGGTTCCACATCTTACTTTCCAAATCCCAACTTGCCTCTAAGAACTCAGAGTCGATTGTGAAACATACAAAGGTTGGCCAAAGATTGTGCTTTTCATTTATATGTGGGTGAGGGAGTACAAGTAGCAGACAGCCTTGTTGAAGTTAAATTTTGTGAAGAAATTCACTAGATAAAAGAGATAAAATGGGAATGTTATGGTTGAAAGAAAGGGTGATTCCAGTGTGCCACGGGCCCCATCTCTCCTGCTCCACTTGTCCACTCTAGGAACAGTGTGCTCAGAATGGAGACATACCCAGTCAAGAAGGCTTTGAAGGAGGGGAATGAAAACACTCAGACACCTCCAAAAAGGGGGGTTATGGAAACACACATAGAAATACGCCATGGCAGAGAAGGCATCTGGTTCCAATGTGGATTAAGTGCTATTTGTTGAAAGTCCAGGCTTTTAATATTCATTACCTCCACTTCTTACTGGGGGACAGTGATTAAGAGATGGAATTTGGTGTCAAAAAGGCAATGTTCAAAGTGCAGCTCTACCACTTACCAACTGTGCCATATTAGGCAGTTCACTCAACCTTTCTGAACATTAGCACTCTACCTGTAAGATGCAGATAATCACCAAGGATACTTAGAGAGTTTTAATTATTTGTCCAACATCACCTATAATTAGGGAATCTTGTTCAAACCTTGTCTTCTGACTCTAAGTCCAGTACTCTCTCTTCTAAGAACACCTTGCTGTAAATTCACAAATGATGTGAAATTTGAGGGAAAAAAAATGAGGAATGACCAAAGGAAGGTAGGAAAGAAGGAAGGGAAGGAGGAAGGAAAGAAGGAAAGGAAGAAAGGAAGAAGAGAAGAGAGGAAGGGAAGAAGGAAGGAGAGAAAGAAGGGGAATAAAAACAGCAATTCAGCAGCTATAGCTATCTAAATATTACTTGAAGGAAAAGTGATCGAAAACTGGTACAAATTTTTACCATGAGCCTTTTATTGGATTAAAGCGATATTCCCTACCTTTTCCTGAAAGAATGACTTTTTAAAACTTTTTGGCAAATTTTTATAATTACTAAGAAATAAGTACTGAGAAATCAAGCAATTTACAACAGAATGGGTGTGGGAGTAGCAAGGGGTCTCAAAATTTCCAAAATAAGTGATTGAGATGATGTGCTATATCTTTGATTTGACTGTTGGGCAGTGTGCATTCTGGGAAAGTCTTCACTGCTGAATGGATGATATTAGGGAAAATGTATTCCAGGCATTTGATATGTGCTTGCCATGTGCCTGGGAGGGGCACTCAGGAGAGCTAATAAAGCTAATGCTCACAATCCTTTGCTGCCAGTTAATCAAATTAATTACATTGGAGAGGCAAGTTTTGATGACAAAAGACAGACAAGAAATTGATAGGCCTGGTGGGGTTACAAAACAAGAAGGTCAGAAAATAAACTACAGAAAACTAGGAGCTAGGAGTCTGAATTATGTTTGAGGCTACTATAACAAAATGCCACATGCTAAGTAATTTATAATGGGCAGGCATGTATTAGATCATGGTTCTTGAGGCTGGAAAGTCCAAGATCAAGGAACCAGCATCTAGCAAAGGCCTTCTTGTTGCATTGTAGAAGATGAGAGATGAGAGGACAGGAGATCTAACTCCCAGACTTATGCCCCTCTACATTTGGCATGAGTGTATCCATGAGGATGGAACCATCATGACCTAAACACCTCTCATTAAGCCCCGCCTCCCAACACTATTGCACTGGGGCTTAAGTTTCCAAACCTGCTTTTGGGGGCATACCTTCAAACCACAGCACTAGCCCATCCAGAAGAAAATAAACTTCACATTTTCTCCTTCTTAACTGCAGAGAGCTTGGAACTCTGCTCTTTCTCACAACCCTTACCTGATCTCAACCACTCACATCTAAAGTCCTCTCCAGGACAAAGCTGTGAGTATCACCAAAAAAACCTATTCATTCTCCACTAGTTTTCCTAAATCAAAGAGCCTAAGTGAAATGGGGTGGGACCTTCCAATCCCTCCTTCATAATGACAACAGCCAAAAAGCAGTCACTTAGCAAAATCCTTACCAAGGGATGAAATTGACATCAATTATCTTGCATTTTCAATGTTCTTTCAAAAGAGGTATGGCTCACTTCACTTTTGTAAGTAATTTTAATGAACTCTACACCCCAAAATACTAGACTCTTACTTTCCAAAATTTATTTTGAAAGAGATAGGTCTCAAACAAGTAATTTTCAATATTATTACTATTACTACATTCCTATATATTTGATAACAATAGAAGCACATTTTTATTGGAAGAAATGTTACATTAAGATTGGATTTCACATTTGGCTGACTTCGGTGGGTTGACCAAAAATAGCAATTGGCTTACGTATCCTTCCATTTTTAGGGAAGGTGAAGATATGGATTTAGACACTTGATTTTCTTAGCTTAGGGAGCACTGTAGGCTAAACTGCTTTGGCCCTGAGGGACTCTTTGCTATTGGCAGCCCTGGGCAGGGTGAGATTTTTAAAATTCATTTCTGATATCCAGTTGACATGGATTTTTAAAAAAGTGTTTAAAATTGCACTGGTCGCTACTTCAGCCCTCAAAGAATCCTACTCTCACTGGTTTCTGGTTCTTACTCCTTCTTCTCTGGTTTCTCTAACTTCACATTGAGTCCATTTTCCAGCTTGGATGTTTGTAGACAGGAAGGAAATATATGAGAAATCTGGAAACAGGGAAAGCCAGGCTTGTATGTAGAGCTCTGGAGCGAGCTACACCCTGACATTCTTCACACCAGCAGCCCGTGGGGAAGAAGAGGAGCTAATAGTCAAATAGCACAAAAGCGAAGGAGAGGCAAGTGTACTTGTGGATGGGTAATGCATAGGAGGAAATGTGGTTGGGTAATGCACTCAAGTTGGGTCAGATAAAGCTCTGCATACAGCCAGGACGGATGCAAACCAATGTTGTGTTTTCCATTTGCAACTCCCCTGTGGAGCTGGCATCCTTATAAGACGGGGATGATGAATGGACTGTATCTCATCTTCCAACCCGTGCTTGGAAACCAACGAAGAAGAGATAGGACTAGATTGCTCCCAGAAGCTAAAAGTCTTTGCCCCATTATGTAGAAGTACTTTATTAGGCTTCAGAACGTGTTATTAGGCTAATGAATGTGCTCTTGGGGTAAGAGTTGGAAAAATAACATGTCTTTGTCTTAAACAAAAAGCACTGGAAGGGTATAGTGAAAAATTTGCTGGTTGAGGAGCTTATAAAATTTGAGTTTCTCTTTATGAGCCTGAAATTTACTCGTTATATGATCTTACGTACATCACTCAGGTTCTCTGGATCTTTCTCATGCATCTGTGAAAGGGGAATTATGGTTGTCATCCTGCTTACCTTAAAGGGTCCTTATGAGGATTGAATTAATTCAGGTATATGAAAATCTTGTGAATTAAAAGCATAACGCTATAACTAACTTAAAGATAATAATACGTAATGCATTGACCATTGTTACCCTCATATTATGTTGTTTTGAAAATTTGTTCTTTTTTTTATTTGTTTTTTCTTCTCTTTAAAAAAAAAAAAAAAAGAAAACTAGGGTTGGAGGTCCCATTTGACCCAGCTATTCCTCTTCTGGGTATCTTCCCAGAAGAATTAAAAACATTGTACCATAGCGATATATGTGCGCCCATGTTTATAGCAGCACAATTTGTAATAGCCAGATCTTGGAAGCAACACAAATGCCCATCAACCAAGGAATGGATAAAAAAGATGTGGTATTTTTATACAATAGAATACTATTCAGCCATAAAGAAGGATAAACTGGAGACTTTTATAGGTAAATGGATGCAACTCGAGAAGATACTCATAAGTGAAATTAACTGGATGCACATATGCAAACATCGTATTGTCTCCCTAGTGTGAGAAACTGAAAGAGTAAATAAGATCCAAAATGTACAATAGATATGATGAATCAGAAAGAAACTGGTTAAAAGGAAAGAGAGTCTGGGATGGGGGAATGGGGAAAAGAAAGAAGGGAAAAGAAAAAAATTGTATTTATATCTAAGATGGTTAAGATAGATACACTACTAATTTTGCTTAGTTCATTGAAGAGAAAGCTTTATGCCAGTAATGTTTAGACAAGTGAATGCTGATATCTTGAGGGTAACTAATTTAAAGATAACAATACATTGTTACCCTCCTATTATGTTGTTTTGAAATTTTGTTCTTTTTTGTTTTATTTTTTTCTTCTCTTTAAAAAAAAAGCATAACGCTTCTCTTTAAAAAAAAAAAAGCATAACGCTAACAAAAGCTATCGTTATCATCAGGTTCTATTTTTTCTGGTTTCCATCCCTGACTTTGTAATTCCTCAGAGAGGAGGAAAGTGGTAGAGCAAGAGTATGTATCATCCTCACAAAGGAAAGACAGGAGTATCACCCTGTACCTGTCTTCCCTAATAGCAGGGCAATATTAGGGGAAGAGCCTGGTTTGAGGGGTCGATGAGTGTAAAGACCACTTAATAAATGTGGATGCCATTATGTTTGAGAGGGCTGGCAGTTGACTGCGTTCTTAACATCAAGAACAAATCTTTTGTGTGTATGTGAGACTTTTGTGATGTGGAACTATAAATCATGACCAGGTATTGCCAGGAAAATGTGGACTAATTTTCATACACAGGAAAAATCTTTTGTAAGCTTGAAAACGTACAATAAAGAATTATGAATAATTGGTGGGTGCATATATATGCACGTATACAAGCAAATATATTTGCAGATGATATATAATATATTAGAATATATACTATATGTGTATGTAGATGACATATGTATGTGGACATATTTGTATTTGGATTGACAAGTGGGGATCAGCCACACATCCCTCTTCTCTAGAGGGAGATTCAGTGGAATAATCTTCATATCTCAATTAGGAACCTTTAAATAACTATTAAAACTCAGTGGTCTGACTCCCACCTTATTAACTAATCAGACATAATCTAACCATAGATTTTGCTAAACTCATTTGACAATTTCAGTTGGGACCAAAAAATATAGCATTAAAGTGTTATGAGTATTTCCATGTGAATAGTCAATCTTTCAATGAGAAGAGGAGGGAGGGAAGAGTCACATTTCAAGGGAGATTTTGCCTAAATAAACCAAAAGAACTCACTGTGAGATATTTAATGCCTTTCAACTTTGTGTACAAATGAAGTACCACTCTTGGATAGTACATGGAGATGCTAGGCTGGTGGGAAGCCAGTGTGAAGATGAATCTTCTATTTTTCAAAAAAATGTGTGTGGATCTTCCTGAGGTCAACTTAGAGTTCTTTTAGAAATGCTGATGCAGGATGCTGTATAATGTCATGGTCATTTGCCCTTCACCAATGGAATATTTCCTCATCCAAGAACCAAAACTATTTCCTCTATGAATTAACTCACCATTGGATCACATGGGAAGGCAGTTGGTGTCCAACAATTATTTATTCAGCGTATACTTACATGCTGTGTCTCAAAGCAGCAGAGACAGAGATGAGCAAAAAGACAAAATGAAACTGACAGCTTTAGAGATGTTCTTCAGACCATTTGGATCAGAGCAGGAATCCGCGCCTGCAAAGTATTTACAGCAGTCCAAAGAGCCCAGAAGAGGAACTAGAGAACTTGAAATGAGATTTCTGCCCTTACCTGCTGGCATATTCACTGCCAAAATTTCTACTGTGCAATAAGAATGATACTGGGCAGGAAGAGAAGTAAGCTAGTGAAGCCCTTCCATCTCTCCATTCTCAACCTCCCGCCTGTCCTCCTTCTCTGCCCTGCTCCCGCTGGTCTGCTCCCTGCTGTTGCTGGACAAGTCTGCACTTGGGACGCCTTGTATGCGTGGGGCTCTTGCTGGAACTGCTCTTCCCCTCAGTCCGTGCATGACTCCAATGCTCATGTATTCAAATCTCCGCTAAAATGTCACCTCTGCCAAGGGTGTCCAACTGCCCCATCTGGAGTGGCAATTGGATCCCTTAAGTTATCCCATTTTTTTTTCTCTATAGCATTTGCCACAACCTGGTGTGATGATTGATTCATTTTTCTGCCTCCCTGCGCCAGCTCTGGAATGTAAACTCCGTGAAGGAAAAGACTCCTGTGTTCCCAAAGCACTGCATCTTCACAGCACAGCAGAACACCCTGTCTCAACAACAAGAACAACAGCAGCTAAAACTCCTCTCCATACAACAACTGTGTCTGAACCAAACAGCACTTCAGCTTTTGCTTCTGTACCAAGCCTATCATATTTTTCAGATGTGAGAAGGAACCTACTTAACAGTATTAACGCCACCCAATAATAAATCTTGGGATGGCATTGCAGCTTTACCAAGTCATGCTTACGTAGGATTCTTCTAAAATTCTGTTCCTTGTCTTGGATGTAGCTTGAGATTTCGTGGTTACAAGGTGACCGGTGCACTTCCAATAGGAGCGACATCCAAAGTGTTTAATGGGTGATTATCGAGCGTGGGAAGTCTCTACTGCTTCAGAATTTTCCCTTCAGAATTTAGGAAAGTCTGGGGGCTTGGGCAAGGAACTAAGGCAAAGAAGGGCACTTGGAGAACTCAGGAAAGTTGTCATTTAACAACCAATATGGATGTGTTTCAGCACCATCGCTGAATGTATGTCCTGTCTATGGAGTTCAAAAAGAAGGAGGAGGAAAGAAGGGGATGGAGTTCCCCTTAGAGCAGGACTGTAGGCTTTCTATCTGGGAGAACATACTTCCTAGAGACCAATGCTCAAGTCTCATTGGGCAAAAGCCAGCCACATGACCCCTGCTAATTGCAGATGGGCAAGTGGTTGAGTTTTCCATCTTTAACCCAGGAAGGCAAGAGAGAAAAGCTTTTGGAAAGCCAGTTCCCAGTTTCTGCTTCAGCTTACCATTATGGCTTGGGAAGGGCACGATAAAAGACCAATTCATCTATCCTAGAGGTGGACAAATTGAGAATGAAGATCTCAGAAAGCAAAAAGCCCAACTTAAAGTAATGCATTATATTTTGAACACTGAATGTTTGACAATACATTTCATGGCTCATTTCCTGCTACTTGTGAACGCTAGTAAACACTCAGAGACCGAATTCACATTTTTCATGTCAAATATCCTTACAGTTCTCCCTCCTCCAGCTTGTCACCAGTTAAACAGACCCCTCTGAGGACAGTCTGTTCACACTGTAATCTTCTGTGACACTAAACCTTAATCTGTCTTAAAATTTCTATTGTTTTTCACTAAAAGGTTCTTCCAGAAAAATGTTAGAGAGCACATTCATTTTCATGGCTGAGAATAAATTGCATAATCAGAAGTACTCCAGCCAATGCTGAATAGCCCTTCCCAGTCCAAATTTAAGATTATCATGGAGATTATTCATTGCCATTTTTCTAGCTAGTTTAATGCCATTATTTTTCTCTGGCCTAGGCAGAATTTACCCTTCCCTGAAATGAGCTCATCTCATGATAAGATATTAGAGGAGGAAAGACAATGTAGGCGAAGTCAGCAACACTGAACTCCATACTTCCACTGCCAGGTCTGGAATTCAGGGGCTATCAAATCTTCCATTAGAAGGGTCAGTCCATTTTTTAACAGGGTTGAGTAACTTTACAGATAGTGGTCTTCTCTTAAAATGCAAGTTTTTCTTTTTTTTTTGGTACTGGAGTTGAACCCAGGGTCTTTGCACTGAGCTATATCCTCAGCTCTTTCTTTCTTTCTTTCTTTCTTTCTTTCTTTCTTTCTTTCTTTCTTTCTTTCTTTCTTTCTTTCTTTCTTTCTTCCTCCCTTCCTTCCTTCCTTCTTTCTTCTTTCTTTCCTTCTCTGTTTACTTATTTATTTATTTAAAATTTTGAGACACTAAGTTGCTAAGTTACTCAGACTGGCCTTGAAACTTTGATCCTCCTGTCTCAGCCTCTTCGATTCCAACTCCCCAGCTCCATCTTCAGCCTATTTTTGACCCAAATCTCACTGACTAGCCAGGTGACTGTTTTGTTGTCCCATCCTTTTACAGGTTTTCTCTGTCCCCAAGGCTGAGTATGGACCCTCTTCTAAACCCCCTAGCTCTCCACTGTCATTCCTAAAATCCTGCCAAGTAAGTATCATTACACTTGTGCAATGCTATCTAACAGAAACACAAACCAAGCCACATCTGTAATTTGAAATGTCTAGTAGCCATATTCCACAAAGGGCAAAGAAGCAGGGGAAATTAATTTCAATACCACATCTTATTTAAGTGAATATAGTCAGCCCTTCATATCTGTAACTTCTGCATCCTCAGAATCAATGGATCAAGAATTTAAAATATTCAGAGGAAAAAAAATCACCTCTTTACCAAACACATGTAGGCTTTTTACTTATCATTTTCCCTAAATACAGCATAACAACTATTAACATAGTATTTACTTTGCAATAGGTATTACGAATCTAAAGCTGATTTAAAGTATATAGGAAGATGTACATAGATTTTATGTAAATGTGACACCTTGTTATATAAGGGGTTTGAACATCTTTGTATTTTAGCATCTTCAGGGAAGTCCTAGAAACAATTCCCCTTGAATGCTGAGGGATAACTATGTATGCAAAGTGGTATCAGTTTGACAATCAATATAAAAAATATTAACAGGATATTTTACATCCCTTTTATAATTCTAGGAAATGTTTTACACTTTCAGCACCTCTGCATTCGTGCACCCCAGCCACATTCAAGTGCTGGATTGCTGTATGCGGCTACTGGCTTCATTACCAGACAGTACATCCCCACGGTATTTGGATGTACGTGTGTGTTCCTTCCCCTGTGCTCAAGAGCAGGGATTATATTTATCTTTTACCACTATATGCCTAGCACCCAGTGTATAGTGGAAGCTTAATAAATGTTTGATGCAAAAATAATTGAACAATCCTATCTCTGCCATTACTTAACTGTATGACTTTGGGTTAGTTGATTTCTCTGGAGCGCCTACCTTATTAAAGAGGAAGGTGTCCTATTTTATGATTGCTAAGGTCCCCATACATGTAAACATTCCAGGTCACTTAATTCAGGTACCTTCCCCAAAGCATTTAAACTGATGATCTTGATTTTCATCAATAGTTCAAGCCCGGGGCCCACCCAAATTTGCAATGTTCTACTTTGCCACATTTCCCCAATTGGCCTTTAAACCTCAGGGATATTTAGGGTTATGAAATTGTTCTTTCTTTTAAAGCAGTGTTTATTGTTTTTCTTTGATGACAGAAATAAAATATCTTCATAATAGAAAATTTAGACAACACAGCTAAGCAATCATGACAAATTGCTTATATTGCTACTACACAGTGATAAATGTACTTAACATTTGTGTGTCTGTCCTTGTGGTTTTCTTTTTCTGTTTAATGGTAACATGCATATACAGGGGCATTTGGTGATCCTTTGAGCACAATGGAGATCATTTATATATTTAAATAGTCTATAGAATATTTAGAATGCTCTATATTATATATTATTTTCAAGTCATCCTCTGTATCTAAGGATATTTTGGAAACATACACACAACACATCACATGTTCTTTTCAAACATAGTTTTTCTAGGTACCACATAAGCTTCATAAGAATGCACAGAGCTGCTACCTTAAGGAGATGGAAGAGTAAACCAGGTAGGTGTCTAGGGGAACACATTGCCCAATGGAGGGAACAACAGGTGCAAAAGCTCAGTGGTGAGAGCAGCCCTTGTGCCAGCAAGGAAGAAGGAGGTGGAAAGCGAGGGCAGAGCCATGATGGAAGGCCAGAGCATGCAGTGCAGTGACTGTGGCTACTTAAATAACTTTGGCTCATTCTGCTGGGGTAAAAGGGAAGTGGCAGTAAGGTTTTCAGTGCCATAACTGGTATCTGTCATAGTAAGTATGGGGATACTGGCATTTATTGGGTAGGGTGCAGAGATGTTGATGCCACATTCCCAAGACAGTCCCCCACATAAAATAATTTTGTATACCCAAAGGTCCATAGTGCCAGGGTTGAGAAACCTGCTCTATGAGAGGAGGAGCATTCACCAGGACCAGTTAAGAAATTGTGGAAAAAAAATCCAGGCCCAAGAAAATGGTGCCTTGGACTCAGGTAGGCATAGTGGAGATGAAACTCAGTAGTCAGGTTCAGTGTCGGGTTTGAAGATGGAGATTCGGGATTTGCTAGGAACAGGATGTGGAAGATGGGGAAACAAAAGCAGTCAGAGTGAACTTAAGATTTGGGGCCTGAGAATGAGTTGAGATGGAGGGCAGTGCAGAAGGAAGTTTGTGAGTTGAGATGTGGCATATGGATAGTAGAGATTTTAGAGCTGGGCTCGAACAGGCTAGCAGATTGGTTGGAAGTAAGAAGTAAATAGGAATGATCCATGGAACATGACTTCAGGGTGGGGCCTGGGAAACGACTGGGTGGTGGAGTCCAATGGAGATGGAAGAGAGTCTAGCTTGTGACTGGAAGAGCATAACCTTGGCTTTGGACTCATCCACTGGTAACAATTCTGGCTCTTCCATTTCCTTACCTGCCTCTCTGAGCATCAGCTTCAGTCATGGCGGGAAACCACATTGTAAAGTTTAAGTCTTTTACACACAAATGTTATTTTCAAAATCCCATCACTTGCTGGGCATGGTGGTACACATCTGTAATCCCAGCACTCAGGAGCCTGAGGCAGGAGGATGGCTGCAAGTTCGAGGCCAGCTTGGGCTACAAAATGAGTTCAAGGCCAGCCTAAACTGCATAGTGAGACTCTGTCTCAAAAAGACAAAAAAAAAAAAAATCATTTAATTGAGCTTTGGGTCTATCCAATATCCTGGAAAGCCATAATATACGTGCTGTCACAATCTGCCCTTCAAGAGTCTGATGAGAGTTGACTCCCTACCTTCAGGGAAAATGCATTTTTATTTAGGGTGTTTAAAAATTAAGTTTATAGCAATTGAGCTTCCCTTTATTTAACCTCAGAACACATTAATTCTTTGAACTGCACTGTTAAGAACATTTTAAGAGTTATTTTTGGTATCAGTAAAAGGCCTTCAAAGCCAGAGAGTACACAGGATGTACTATTCTCGAAGAAGACCAACTCTAGGTAATTCTGGAAAAGTATTATTATAATGTATTAAAGTGTAGATAGGGTTCACTATTAACATTCATTAAAAGACTCACTGATAACACTGTACTCTTAAGAGTTCATGTTCCCCACTTCATCTCTCACAGAATCCTATGTGTCTGAATTTCTCCCCATTTTGTAGGCAGAGAAAGTGAGGCTTAGACAAAGGAAATGACACACTCAAGGACCAATGGGGAGAAGAAAATGCAAGATTTCTCATAACTGAGACAAAGTACCTGGCACCACAACTCGGAGGAGAGATTTATTCACTTACTGTTTTTGCAGGATTCAGTCCGTGGTTGGCTGGTTCCAGGGTAGAAATGGCATGATGGAAGGATTGGAAGGAGAAAAGCTGCTTACCCCATGGCAGTCAGCAAGCAAAGAGAGAAAGGAGGACCTAGGGACAAGAATATACCCTTCCAGGTCACATCTCCAGTGACACATCTCTTCTGCTTAGGTACCACCTCTGAGCACATGAGGCTTTTGGGGGACACTTTAGACTCAAATGACATAGGATGAGTGAAAGATGGAGTATGAAGGAATCTTAAAGATCTTATGTTTGCCATAATCTTCACTTTGTGAATGAACCAATGGAAGCCTCCATGAGGCTAAGTAAGTTAAGGATATATGAGTAGAAGGCAGAAGAGGTGCCCAAGAGCAAGTATTAAATGTGTAAGAGGATTTTGTGTACTTAGGATCTACAAGTAATTCAATACCAAAACATAAAGATGGAAGAAAGGGAGACAGCAGAGTGATGAGGTTGATAGATTTGAGATAAATAAATTGCACAAAATCTCTCTTCAGGGCCTAGACTTGATCCTTCTCTCCAGGATTTCTCAGACCACGTTCTGCAAATGCTAGTTCCCTGGGAAGTTACTAAGTATTCCATGAAAGTGTCCATGGTCATAAAAATTTTATGGTCATGAACATTAGGAAAATGCAGGAATCCCAGGGTCTGGTATATGCAATGGACACTCTAACTCTCCAAAATACAGCTAGAATGCACAGCAGTTCCGCGAATTTATTTGACCCCATGACCTTCTGTCCTTGTGGAGCTTATGTGGAATTTGACATTCTCGCATCCCAGAGAACACCAGTTTAAGACAAGCTGGGGTGTGGGGCAGTTTTAAATAGAGATCTAAAATGAACAGTGAGGCATGATGAGAATCACTTTTAAAAAGTTAGAATTTGGCATAAAAATCTGATTTTGTCAGCATTTTCTCATTTCATTCCCAGTTTGCTGTACTGTTTCACACCTACTATTTGCAGTAGGTGTCTGATAAGAGGTTGTGTGAAGTGATGGGAAAAAGAGGGACAGGCTTACAAAGTTTCAGGAATCCCTAGGAGGCTCTATGGAGCTGGAAGTCTCCTTGCATGTTTGTTTTGCCCATATAGGGAGAGGCCAAATATAGACATGAACTCAGTTCTGCAGTCTGTCCAGCCAGGCCTTAATCACAGGAGGGCAACTAGTTACCTGGGGAAAAAGAACTCCAGAGAAAATAATGTTGGGAATAATGGTACCTGGAAAGGGCTCTTCCCCTGGTGTTACAAGGTCTAGATTGAGGTTCCAGCTTTGCTGGTTTCTGCCCAAGAGGCAGTGAACACTGGCTTTTCCATCTTTCAATATTACGGTTTTCTTTTCAGTTTTATTTTAACCTGCCTTATCTGTTGGGGATAATGGAATGTGACAATGTGCATGAACCTGAAAGGTCTGATATAGAAACAAAGTATTGCTTTTGTAATTGCTATCTAATTATTGCATCAACAAAACATCTGATGGGGAAGCCAGACTGGCCAAGTGAGCACCAGGGGTTGGCATGTGGGGTGACACCGTCCACAGAGCATAGCCCGAGTGTCGGAGTCAGAGACCTCAAGATCAAGGCCTGGCTCTGCCAAATCCTCATTTTTCCATAGGTATAAAACAAGAATTTTAATACTAACTCCCTGATAAGCTTGTGGTGAGAATTAAATATTTCAAGTAAGGTGCTGAGTGAGCATTCGATAAATGTAAACTATTATAAATTTTGTATTTTTATCATCATTTAGAGATTTTCTGAAAGAATTGGAAGAGACCAGGAAAGTTTTGAGAGGCAACCTCTAAGAAAAAGGCACCACTCCTGCTCGGATCTGAGAATCCCTCTCACACTCGAAAGTCCTCACAGCAAGTAGAAAATGAAACTTGAGAAAGAGAGAGAAAAATGATTTCAAATCATTTTCTATAAAGTACTGACATGAGTGGGCATGGGAAAATTTCCTTCAGGAATCTTGAGGGTGCTGTTTGTAATTTATTTTCAAGTTGGGATAAGGTGGCTGGCTTAGCCGAAAAGCACTCGGAGTCAGGCACCTGAATGGTACCCGTGGTGGAGCTCTGATACCACAACCCGCAGCTGCTTCCTAGTCACGGGCTCTTTAATTGACAGGACGTATGTACTGCCGCATAATAGATGTGTAAGATGAATGCTGGGCACTGTTTTTCTCCTGTGCATTTGAAGTGTATGTGGATGCAAACCATTTAGGAGATAATTGCTCTGACCTCCTAGCAGAAGTCGCCATTTTGGCAGCAGTGAGAAGGGAGACAGGAGACAATGAGGCTGTGATGTGGAATGCAAGATTTCTCCAGTTCTGCACTGGAGCTAGAGACATAACAAAAAAAAAAAAAAAAAAGAAAGAAAGAAAGAAAGAAAGAAAGAAAGAAAGAAAGAAAGAAAGAAAGAAAGAAAGAAAAAAAAAAGTCTCTCTTTTTGTTGCTAGTCTTTTCAGACTCCAAAGAAAAAAATTCTTTAAAAGTCTGTCTCATTAGTTAGCTAAGTTACAGGAACTGAGTTAAGAGTCTCTCCACCCCTTTATATTATTATATAAGGGGTTAGCAAACTATGGCCCGTGGGCCAAATCTACCCACTTTTACAAACTCTGCTTTTTGGGAGAACATACCTACGCTCATTTATTTATTTATTTATTTATTTATTTATTTATTTATTTATGTGGGTACCAGGAGTCGAACTCAGGACCTCCCGCTTGCCAGGCAGGCACTTAATGCCACTGAGCCACATCACTGGCCCACTCATTTATGTATAGATGCTTCATGCTTTAGTGGCAGAAATAAGTAGCTCTGCAAGTACCACAGAAGCCACAAAAGCTAAAGTATTTTCTATCTTGTTCTTCATAAAAAGAAAGCTTGCTAACTGCTGGTCTGTACTCACAGAACAATTAAGGCCATTTCCATCTCTTTGCCTAAAATTCTTCAATGAAATAATATTGCCACCATGTCAAGTCCAGATATTGGACATGGTTTAAAAGATCTACAAAGCGGACTTTCCCACCATGCTGGATTCATCTCTCCACTGTCTCCTCCCCTGTTTTCTCCTTTTCTGCAAATACACAAGAGGATATTTGATGTTTTTCCTCCAAGGGGTCACGCCACACTCAGCTCTGGGCCTTTCATGTGTTGTTTCATCTACTGAGATCATTCTTCCCTACCATCCCTTGTCTCTTCACCAAGGCAGTTTTACATTTTTCTTACTGCTGGGAGGCTCTGATGTTGCTATCTTTACTCTCTTTCTTCAGGTGTAAGTTCTATTTCTCTTTCTACTGTGGCTTTTATCTTTAGCACCAGCTGATTATTGAGTGTTCTCTATTTGTGTACTTGAAATTATTCATTTTCTTAGGCTACCCACTGAATTAGGACTTGGCGTTGTGTCTTTGATTTTAGTAAGGGATGGTGGCAGAGAATTTTTGTAGCTGCTCTTCTGAATATTCACACCCCATTCCTGCTATGCTCAGTCAAATTCCTGTATTCTCTGTTGTAGCCTGCAGTAAGACACCTCCCTAGCTATTACTTGGTTTAAGAGGCAGGGTTGCAGGTATGAATGGTCTTGAGTTGGTATTCAGTGAATTACCTTGCCACTTGACCATGGACTCTCTCCTGTTTCTGCTTTTTTTACCCTTGGGAGTGGAACACCCTTAATAGAAATCCAGTCTCAAGAACTATTTCTTATTTGCATGTGAAATTACATATTTCTTTTCTTTAAAATTCATTATTTTCTGCCATTTCTAAGTGTTTAATGAAGTAAGATTAAACTTACAGTGTGCACTCAGTCTGTCATCTGGAAAGAGGGATATTAATTTGTTCTTTTTTTTTTCTTTTTTTTGCAGGCCATAACCTGCATGAGGGTGCAGACCATAGGATAGCTATCTTTTTCACCTGTAAGTATTGACACCTACCAAAATCTAAAGAGTAGCAGGTGTTCAGCAAATATTTATTGAATGGAACAATAAATGGAGAGCAGTAGAGTTTTGATAATTCATGTTTACTGCCAAGAGCCCACAACACAATTTAGCCTAGAGTCAAGTTTGAAAAAAAACTGAAATACAGGTTCTGTGAGAATATCTGTTAAGTAGATCACGAAGAAGGTAAAAATACAGTCGTGTCCCCTTTCAGGCTTTATCTACACAGAGGTAATTTCATGGCATGTTAGTCAACTTCATGTTATGATAACAAAATATCTGAAACAATTAACTTATGAAGAGAAAAAATTTGGGCTCATAATGTTGGAGTTCTGGTTCTTGATTGATTGGTCCTATTCTGTGGGCTGTGGTGAGGAATTTCCATCATGGTGGGAATGTGTGGCTGGGGAAAACCATTCAGTTCACAGCCAAAGAATGCAAAAGAGGAAGAGATGAGGGTCGCACAATTCCCTCCATGGGTGAGTCTGCAATAACCTAGGTACTTACTGGAGGCCCCCACCTCTCAAAAATCCCCACCACTGGGGCCAGGGATATAGCTCAGTGGCACAAGCACCTGCCTGGCAAGTACAAGGTCCTGAGTTTGATTCCTGGTACCAAAAAAAAAAAAAAAAAAAAAAAAAAAATCCCCACCACTTCCTTGTAGCTCCATCCTGGAGACCAACCCTTTAATACACGAACATTTAGAGGACATTCAAGATACAAAATATAACACGTGGATATTCTTAGGGTGATTATATTTCAATCATGGAAACCTCAACTTAACCCTGTCCAAAATATACATTGAAACCCAATCAAGCATGCTAATATTGACAATACCACACCCCATATCTGTACCCACACTTCAACATTTGCCTATTTTGAATTTCTTTCTGATGGGCCTCTGTTCTCAGCTAAATAATTTTCTGCACCAACTTTATATTTTTCTAAATTTTGAGTCACTGTTGTGACATTGAATGATATTGAGGTATAAATCTATTAATGTGATTTATCTTAAAAGTTATATATTTATATAGAGAGAAAATGCAGAAAACAACCATGTAATTAGAACATCAAATCCCTGAGGTGTGATTTCATGCTTAAGTAGCATATTTGAATTCCAACAGCATTAGAGGAAGAATTCAGGATAATTTAGGTAGATATTCAATGGCATAGAACATAACTCCCTACTCACTGGGCTTGGGCTACCGAAGGACCTTTTCCCCCCAAAGCATACAGTATGAAAAAGAGGGTCGGAAGGGAAGGATATTTTCTCAGCTGAGAAACCCAGTAAGTACTCCCTCAGCCAAGTGCCCGAGCCAAGACTCACCAATGACGGTGTGTATCCTTGGTACAGCGTGATGGAAAGAACACTTCACCTCTGTGGCCTTCCTCCTTGAGACTCACAGCTTGAATTTCACTATGAGAAAAACATCAAGTAAATCCCAAGGGGGGAAATTCTGTAAAACTCCTGACTAGTTTTCCCCCTAAACTGCCAAGGTCATCAAAAAAAGGCCTGGAAACTATATGCTGTGGTTTGAATGCATGTTCCCCTCCAAAATTCAAGTTGACACCTAATTGCCAGGGTGATGCTATTAAGAGGTGAAAGCCTATTGGGAAGTGAATAAATTATGAGGGCTCTGCTTGGAAGCAGGTACCCTCACCAGATGACTAATCTGCCAACATCTGAGTCTTGGACTTCCCAGCTTTCAGAATAGTTAAGGAATCATTTTGTATTTCTTATAAATTACCCAATTTTGTTATAGCAGCAGATACAGACTGATTCTCTGCCACAGCCAAGAGGAAACTATGTAGACATGATGACTAAGAGTAATACAGTGTCCTGGATGGGAGACTGGGACAGAACTTTAGGCAAAAAGAAAGAATATCTGAATCAACTACTGACTTCAGTTAACTACATTGTATCAACATTGCTACATTAGTTGTGACAAATACAGAGTCTGCCACGAAAATGTATACAACGGGCAAAGAAAAACTTGTACAAATATTTTAATGCTAAATTTATTGAGACATCATGAGATTCATACCAGTTACCTTTGGCCTCTACAATTACAAGAGATACTCAAAGTGTAGCCATTCAGTTCCAGACACATATTACCATGGCAAACAGCTGAAGTGTGCATATATTTTTTGGGGCAGACTGTATCATACTAAAATGATAGATACAGGTAAAACTGAGTGTGAGGTAAATGGAAACTCTGTGCTATCTTTACAACTTTTTTGTAAATCTAAATTTTTCTAAAATGAAAAGTTTATTTTATTTTATTTTCAAACTTTATTTTTTTTAAAGACAACAAGTAAACATTCTCATGTATTAACAAACTCAAGCATTAGAGAATGTACAAATACCTTTTGGAGAAAAATATTACTCAGTATAAGATTAAGCCACGTGAAAGCTAGGTAAAAATAGAAGACTAAGGAATGGAATAGTCACAGTGAAATTGCATTTTCATACTAGGGAGACAATACGATGTTTACAAATGTGCATCCGGTTTATTTCGCTTGTGAGTATTTTCTCGAGTTGCATCCATTTACCTATAAAAGTTTCCAGTTTATCCTTCTTTATGGCTGAGTAGTACTCCATTGTATAAAAATACCACATCTTTTTTATCCATTCCTCGGTTAATAGGCATTTGGGTTGTTCCCACGATCTAGCTATTACAAATTGTGCTGCTATAAACATGGGTGCACATATATCACTGTGGTACGATGTTTTTAATTCTTCTGGGAAGATACCCAGAAGGGGAATAGCTGGGTCAAATGGGACCTCCAATCCCAGTTTTTCGAGGAGTCTCCACACGGATTTCCACAGTGGTTGCACCAGTTGACACTCCCACCAACAGTGGAGAAGGGTTCCTTTTTCCCCACAGCCCCTCCAGCATTTGTTATTAGTTGACTTCTTGATAACAGCCATTCTTTCTAGGGTGAGATGGAATCTCAGTGTTGTTTTCATTTGCATCTCTCGGATGACTAGTGATGTTGAACATTTTTTCATATATTTATTTGCTATTTGTATTTCTTCATCTGAGAAGTGTTTATTCATCTCAGATGCCCATTTTTGGATTGGGTCTTTAAATTTGGGAGGTCTGATTTTTTTGAGTTCTTTGTATGTTCTCAATAGTAATCCTTTGTCTGAGGAACAGTTTTTCCCACATTGTGGGTTGTCTCTTCACTCTGTTGGTGGTTTCTCTTGCTGTGCAAAAGTTTTTTAATAAGATGAGATCCCAGTTGTTGATTCTTTGTGATACCTCCTGTGCGATGGGGGTTTTATTCATAAAGTCTTTGCCTACACCAATGTCTTCAAGAGTTTTACCTATTCTATTTTCCAGGAGATTTAATGTTTCTGTTTTAATATTGAGTTCTTTGATCCATTTTGAATCTAGTTTAGTGCACGGTGAAAGATATGGGTCTAATTTTAATCTTTGGCATGTGTAGAGCCAATTTTTCCAGCACCATTTATTAAAGAGACTATCTTTCTTCCAGTGAATGTGTTTGGCACCTTTGTCAAAGATAAGGTGGCTTAGTATGTCTGGAGTCATTTCTGCATCTTCTATTCTACTCCATTGATCTTCAGGTCTGTTTTTTTGCCAATACCATGCTGTTTTTATCACAGTGGCTTTATAGTATAATTTCAAATCAGGGATTGTGATGCTCCCTGCTTTGCTTTTGTTGCCCAGAATTGCCTTTGCTGTTCTAGGTCTCTTCTGGTTCCAGATGAATTTTAGGATTGTTTTCTGTAATTCTGTGAGATATGTTGTTGGAATTTTGATCAGAATTGCATTAAATCTGTATAACAGTTTTGGAAGTATGGCCATTTTCACTATATTGGTTCTTCCGACCCAAGAGCAAGGGATATCTTTCCATTTTCTGATATCCTCTTCAATCTCCTTTTTCAGAGTACTGTAGTTTTCAGTGTAGAGGTCTTTTACTTCCTTTGTGAGATTGATTCCTAGGTATTTCATTTTTTTAGATGTGATTGTGAAAGGTGTTGTTTCCCTAATTTCTCTCTCAGTGAGTTTGTTACTGGTGTACAGGAAGGCTATTGATTCTTGAGTGTTGACTTTGTATCCAGCTACACTACTGAATTTGCTTATTAAATCTAGCAATTTTTTAGTGGAGTTTTTGGGTCATCTACATAGAGTATCATGTCATCTGCAAATAATGATAATTTAACTTCTTCCTTTCCAATCCTAAATCCTTTTATTTCTTTCTCTTGTCTAATTGCTCTGGCTAAAGTTTCCAGGACTATGTTGAATAAGAGTGGGGACAGTGGACATCCTTGTCTGGTTCCTGATTTTAGAGAGAAGGCTTTCAGTTTTTGTCCATTTACTATGATATTGGCTGTTGGTTTGTCATAGATAGCTTTTATCAGATTGAGATAAAGACCATCTATTCCAATTTTCTGTAGGGTTTTTATCATGAAAAGGTGCTGAACTTTGTCAAAAGCTTTTTCTGCATCTATTGAGATGATCATATGATTTTTGTCCTTGGTTCTGTTAATATGGTGTATTACATTTATTGATTTACGTATGTTGAACCATCCCTGCATCCCTGGGATGAATCCAACTTGGTCATGGTGTATAATCTTCTTGATGATTTGCTGCATTCTGTTTGCCAGTATCTTATTGAGGATTTTTGCATCTATGTTCATTAGAGATTGGTCTGTAGTTTTCTTTCTTAGTTGGGTCCTTCTCTGGTTTTGGTATCAGGGTAATGCTTGCTTCCAGGAATGAATTTGGGAGTATTGCTTCCCTTTCAATTTCATTAAAGAGTTTGAGAAGTAGTGGTGTTAAGTCTTCTCTAAATTTCTTGTAGAATTCGGCAGTGAATCCATCAGGGCCTGGGCTTTTCTTTGTTTGGAAGTTTTTAATTACATCTTCGATTTCATTGATTGTTATTGGTTTATTTAGGGTTTTTATATCTTCTTGGTTGAGTTTTGGTAATTCATATGTATCTAGGAATCTGTCCATTTCTTCTGCATTTTCCATCTTATTAGAATACAGGTTTTCAAAGTAGGTATAGATGATCTTCTGGATTTCTGCAGGGTCCATCGTGATATCACCTTTTTCATTCTTAAATGCGTGGATTTGAGTACTTTCTTCCCTTTTTTAATAAGGTTGGATAAGGGTTTGTCAATTTTATTTAATCTTTCAAAGAACCAACTCTTTGATTTGTTGATTCTTTGTATTGTTTTTTAGTCTCCAATACGTTAATTTCTGCTCTGATCTTTATAATTTCCTCTCTTGTACGAGCTTTTGGCTTAGCCTGCTCTTCTTTTTCTAGAAGTTTGAGGTTCACCATTAGGTTGTTTATTTGTGCTTGCTCTGTTTTCCTGATATAGGAATTTAATGCTATAAATTTCCCTCTTAGGACTGCTTTCACTGTATCCCATAAGTTTCGGTATGTTGTACTGTCATTATCATTCAGTTGCAGAAACTGTCTAATTGCTTCTTTAATTCCATCTGTGACCCATTGGTTGTTCAGTAGGGTGCTATTTAATTTCCATGTGTTTAGCAAATTCTTGTGGTTTCTTTTGCCATTGATTTCCAATTTCATTGAACTATGCTCTGATAATATACATGGGATAATTTCAATTCCTTTGCATTTACTTAAGCAGGTTCTATGAGCTACTATGTGGTCTATTTTGGAGAATGTCCCATGTGCAGCTGAGAAGTATGTGTATTCTGATGTTGTGGGGTGGAACACTCTGTAGACATCTACTAAGTTCATTTGTTCCAAAGTTTGGTTCAGTTGTAATATTTCATTGTTGATTTTTTGTCTAGTTGATCTGTCTTTTTGTGGCAGTGGAGTATTGAGATCCCCCAATACAACTGTATTAGTGCTTATTTGATTTTTCATGTCCATTAATATTTGTTTTATATAGTTGGGTGCACTGGTATTTGTTGCATATATATTTCTGATTGTTATCTCTTCCTCTTGGATTATTCCCTTTACAAGGATGTAGTGACCTTCTTTATCTCTATGAATCATTCTTGGCTTGAAATTCACTTTGTCTGCAAAAAAAATAGCTACCCCTGCTTTTTTCTGGGTTCCTGTCGCATGGAATATTGTTTTCCATCCTTTGACTTTCAGTCTATGAATTTCTTTTTTAATTAAATGTGTTTCTTGTATACAGCATATTGTTGGATCTTGCTTCTTGATCCAATTCGCCAGTCTGTGCCTTTTGATTGGTGAATTGAGACCATTAACATTAATGGTTAAAACTGATATGTATTGACTTATCCTTGTCATGTTATTTTCTTGTTGTTGGCTCTCCCTCTTTTAATTTTTGTTTTCCCTCCCTCTCTTTAATCATTTGCTCTGCCTGGTGGATTCCTTCTGTTGGGGTTTCTGGAGTTATAGTCCTTGTTATCCCTTTCTAGAATGTCCTTCAAAACATTTTGGAGTGCTAGTTTGGTGGTTATAAATTTTCTCAGATGTTCTTTGTCATGGAAGTATTTTATTTCTCCATCAGTTTTGAAAGATAGTTTTGCGGGGTACATCAATCTGGGTTGAAGATTATTTTCCTTTAGAACTTGAAATACATCATTCCAAGCTCTTCTTGACTTGAGGGTTTGTGCTGAAAAGTCCGCTGTGATTCTGATGGGCTTTCCTTTATAGGTGATTTGTTTCTTTTCTCTAACAGCTTTTAAGATTCTACTCTTATGTTGAATTTCTGGGATCTTGACTATGATATG
The DNA here is from genome assembly GCA_028451465.1 of Erethizon dorsatum. Taxonomy (NCBI): domain Eukaryota; kingdom Metazoa; phylum Chordata; class Mammalia; order Rodentia; family Erethizontidae; genus Erethizon; species Erethizon dorsatum. The sequence continues at coordinate 21,028,045 of CM051840.1, read as the reverse complement.
CCTGGCTGAAGATTTTTTTTGATCGTGGCTAATTGGAGTTCTATAAGCCTCACTTATCTGAACGTCAAATTCTTTTTCTCTACCAGGGAAATTTTCTGTGATAATGTCTGTGAACAGTGTTCTGATGTCATTTATGCTATCTCCTGCTTTTTCATTGACTCCAATCAATCTTAAGTTATTCTTCTTTGCATCATCTAGCAGCTGCTGGATTGATTTTTCATTGTCCCTTGCTGTTTTTAAGAATTCTTTCTTTTCATGATCACTAATTGCAAGCCTGTCTTCTATATCTGAGATCCTGTCCTCACATTGGCTTAATCTGCTACATATACTTTCAATGGAATTTTGGTTCTCCTGGATATCTGCTTGAATCTGCTTTATGGATTCCATTTCTTTCCTATGCTGAGCATTCATGGCTTCCATCATTTTCTTAAGCTCGTCTATTTTTTTGTCTGTGTCTGCTCTAGCATCCTTAAGCATGGTCTTCATTGTGGACATTATCTCTGCAGTTATCTGAGAAATTATTTCTGATTTAAATTTTTCCAGAGCCTCATTCAGCTGCTTTGTTGCTACCACTTCAGAGATGTCAGGTGGGTGGCTTTCGATTTGTCCCACCTCACTGCCCCCTGGGTTTGCCTTTGGTGAACTGGATGTGTGGGGTTGCATCTTGTTTAAGTGTCATCTCATTTTCTTTTCTTTCTTTAGTTTAATTCCTGGGATTCTGTTTGTAAATTGCCTATGGTAGCTTGCTTTATTGCTAGTATTTCAAACTCTTAGGAGATTCTTGGAATACCAGGAAGAAAAGTGCCAGTCAGTGTGTCCTTCTCGTCTGGTGCTTCTCTGTACTGCGGCGTCTCACGTTCCTCTGTGGAGGTCCCCGCTGGAGCCGTGGATGGGGTGACGGCCGCCCTGAGTTTCAAGTTCAGCTGCTACACCCCCCACAATGGCGCCCGGCTAGTCGCTCTCTCGCGCGGGATGGCTGGGCATCAGCACTCACTGCCAGTCAGTGTGTCCTTCACGGCCGCTGCTTCTCTGCACCGCCGCTTCTCGCGTTCCTCCGTGGAGGCCCCCGGGGGCGCTGGCAGTCACCACGTGTCTGTAGATTTGAACCGCTTCAGTAGCGTCGGGATTCCCGACACAGGGAAATGGCGCTGGCGGCCACCTCCTTCTTCTTTGTTGGAGTTTCTCTCTTCACTTTCTCCGTGGGCCCCAAACTGTGCTTCAGATCTTTCCTGGGTCCATGGGAGCCACTTCCCTCTTTCTTGTCCTCCTCCGGTCACTATATTCCAGTGTCCGGATGGCGACTTTTGGAGAGGTTCACTGCCTGCTTCTTACAGATCCGCCATCTTTTTTCCAGCCTCCACCATCTTTTTTCCAGCCCCATTTTCGAAAAGTTTATTTTAAAAGGGGGGGGAAAAAGAACAAAAATCTAGGGGCCAGTGAGATGGCTCAGCGGCTTAAGCGCCTGCCCGGCAAGCGCGAGGGCCCGAGTTCGACTCCCGGAACCCACATACGTAAAAGGGGCCGGTGATATCGCTCAGCGGCACGGGCGCCTGCTGGCGTGCGAGGTCCTGAGGTCGACCCCCCGGTACCCACAAAAAAAAAAAAAGAACAAAAATCTACATTCAGTTCACTTTAGAATGAGCAGTCAATATCTAATAATAGCAAGTTCGGGGCCCCCTGTACAGTTGGGCCTCTCATCATCTCTAATCTCATTCTTCATTTTCTGGTTCTTTCTAAAGACCCCAATTCTGATCCGAACTTTTCTGTTTATGCAAGTTCGCAATCCTTAAGGACACAACATGGAATTCTGTTTCATGCATGTTTTAATACACTGTCTGAGGTTTGCTTTCACCTATCACAGTTTGGCATGAAAGGAGATACTTAAATGATTACCAGCATAATGATGTTCAGAATGCAGACTTAGTAACGTTCCATGTTCAGTAATTCTTTTCCAAGACAGCCCTTTCTAGTAGAAGCTGTAGCAGGGAGCACGGACATCACAGTTCTGTCCCTATCACCCTCCTAGGTGGGGCAGAGGAATGAGGAAGTGGTTGTGGGAGAAAGAGGAGAAAGGGGAAAGAGGAGACAGGAGAGAGAAAGAGAAGGGGAGGAAGGGGTGGCAGCCGTGAAGCTAGCAGGTTGCTGTGATAGCATTCTGAGGTCATTTATGTTTGGGAACTTAATTCTGTAAAATTAAAAACTTAATTTCTGTAAGGCACAACTTTTTTTTAGGATTTTTAATTTTATTTATTTATTTACATTTTAGGCATATATAATGATCACATTCATCATAGAGAATTTGTATCTGTACGTGATACAACTTGATTTTTTTTTCCATTCCCCTCTCTACCCTTCAACTCCTCCTCCCTTCCCCATTTACAAAAACTTTGTTTCCTGTTTTTCCTTTTTTCATTTTTTTTTATTTTTCTCTTTTTTCCTTTTCCCCTTTCCCCTTCCTTGTTCCCCTCCCCAGTTGAACACTTTCTTCCTATTTCACAATATCTATTATACACTTTGGTCCTTATTTACATTTTTGATTTCTCACACCAGAGAAACAATATGGTATTTACATAGGTGTGTCCGATTTATTTCATTTAAGAATATGGTCTCAAGGTGCATCCATTTACCTAGAAGTGTCTCAAGCTTATCCTTCTTTATGGCAGAGTAGCATTCCATTGTATAAAAAAACCACATCTTCTTTATCCATTTACCAGTTGATGGACATTTGGGCTGTTTCTAAAATTTAGCTATTACAAACTGCGCCACTATAAACATAGGTGTGCATATATCGCTGTGATATGATGCTTTTAATTCTTTCAGAAAGATACCAAAAAGGGGAATAGCTGGGTTAAATGGGACCTCTAATCCAAGCCTTTTGAGGAATCTGCACACTGATTTCCGCAGTGGTTGCACCAGTCTACACTCTGACCAACAGTGGAGAAGGGTTCCTTTTTCCCCCCAGCATTTGTTATTGGTTGATTTCTTTATGATAGCCATTCTTCCTGGGGTGAGACGGAATCTCAAGTGTTGTTTCAATTTGCATCTCTCAAATGACCAAAGATGTTGAACGTTTTTTCCTATGTTTATTTGCTGTTTGTACTTCTTCACCTGAGAAGTGTATATTCATCTCAGATAGGGTACAACTTCTTAGATCCTTTGAAATGTTAATCTCAGGTTATTTATTTTTGTTGTGGGCGGTGGGGGTGGTGATGGAGTCATGCCTATTAGGGTCCCAAGATTTAATAGAAGAGAATTTCCAAAACACTGTCATAGAGCATCAAGGGCCCTGTGTAATGATGACAATATCATCACAAATATTCGAGCATGAGTTACGTGAAACAACAGCATAGGCACAAGCCTGCTTCTCTCCAGCTTAGCTGTGTGAGCTCCTACTTTGCTTTTATGAAGCACTGATGTCCTGTGAGTCACATCAGGCCAAACTTATGTGCAAAGTAGTTTATTTTCTTCATCTCCAAAGTCAGCTGGACTTACCAGGGGTAAGTGCTCAGAAGCCCCTTCCTCCCTACTGCTGTGTGTAGCTTTTCCTTGTGCCTTTTGGGACCTCAACTGTGCCAGCATGGAGCTGGCCTCCTCCAATGGGAGTGGTCAGTACACTTGTGCCCAGATTCAGTCCTCCACTTTCCAGTTAACCAGAGGCCAGCTGGGCTTGTGGCTCATCCTTTCTGTGCTCATAATAGGGCAGACTTTCTGCAAGATAAGTTAGTCTTTCTATTTGGTCTTTTCCTCACCCTTTTCTACCTCTGAGTCTATGTCTTCTCAAGCATTCAGCTTGACGTACATTACTAACAACTCCATTTACATCTCTCAATGAACATTGGGAACTTTCTCAAACAAAAGTGATTTTCCTTTTGGTCATTATTGCATTCTCAACACAATCTAATTGGAGAAAGGGTAGAAATATTTCTGTGTATAAATAACATAGGGAAACAGAAGACAGACTCTAGATGTAAATTAATAAATCACTATTTATTGAATGCCCTTGTCCTAAACTCCTTAAAATAAATTGGAGTTGAATCTCATCTTTTAGAACAATAATTATTATTTTCTCTATTGTACATGAAGGGAATTAATCTACAAGAAATCTACAGGACAGCTAAGTTATATTAGACTTAAATCGTTGACACTAAAAACAGCTTTCTTCTTATAAATTTTCCTGTGTATCTCTTCAGTGGAGGGTTCCAACAGATGGAGTGCTTGGTAGAACAGGATCTTTTGAACTAAAGGGGATGGCAGTTAATATATGTTAAATTTTTTAAAAGAAATACATAAAGAGGTAAACATTAATAACATAGCTATTATATTTCCACATCATTTCTAATATTTTTGAAGTATGTTATACTGCCTCTTTAGGTTAATTTATAAGGATAGGCAGGTGACCAATGCAAAGTTATCAAGCTTCTCTGTTTTACTAAAATATATTAAGCAAAAGTCTGAAGTGGATTCCAAGTGCACGTCAGATCTTCTAGAGCTTTGGTCCATGGGATGCTATGGAATTACAGGCAGCATATTCTGGAGTTCTAATGTAGTCCACATTGGAAAGATGTAGTAATGAAATTATCCCTTTTAGAATGGTTCAGGTTTATTAAATAAGCACATTGAAGAATTCCCATTTCATCTGAAATGGGCTTGCCATGGTAACCTAATTGCAGTGTGTGGGCACCAGGAAGAACCTAGCCTTCTTGGATGATCTTATGAATTAATTATTGAAGTTTCCCGTTTCCACTTAATAACCTCCACAGACTGGTGCATTACACTTATCCCTTTATGATTTGCAAATTTGTCTAATTATTGTTCTTGGTATCTCCAAGCCTGACGTTCTTAAATGTGTTCATTCCAATGTATGGGAAGATTGCTGAGCTAGGGCATCTATAGGTGAGAGCAAACTTTGCAGGACCAATTTGCTAATAAAATCTGGCATGGTGCTTGCTGAGAAGATGCTGCCTGTCAAAGGCTTAATCAGGGAGAATAATCTTGCCCACTATTACATCCAGGAATGTCATTGTTTATGACTTCGGGGAGTACTGTCTTGTTAATTTAAGGGATAAGCTGAAAGACAACCCTTCCAGAAAAGTGCATAAAGGGCTAGGGCTGGTAGAGGCTTTTAGGGTACCTTTCTCTTGTTCCACATCAGTGAAACTTAAAAGAATTGCAGAAAGTCTTCTAGATGAAAGGTTCTGGGGTAGCTGGTTGATGATCTTTAGCCTCTGCACACTATACCTTAGCCTGAACAATTAAACTGCATTTTGCTTTGGAAATTATGTCGGTTGTGGAAACATTACTGTATAACTTCCCACTTCCTACCTGAAGTGTGAATCCCAGGCTAGTTTAGTCAGCTTGTTAGAGAAGCAGAAACTCAACCTTCATCCCAGACTTATTCAATCAGAATCTACATTTTAATAAGATCCCTAGGATATTCATACGCACATGAAAATTTGATAAGCACTCGTTTGAGGCATTTGTCTCCAAAGTGGGGTGCACTCACCTCAAGGGGTACCCAAAGAGATCCACTGGGGAACATAAACAATAAGAGCTTTCATGTCTTCATATACTCGCATAATTTCTATCTTGTGAATTTTAATCTGTATATTTTATAGTATTACATGAATATAAACACATTTGTAGTATGTACTTATTTTTTTTCTATTGATTCAAGTACATAATCAACGTTTTCACATTGTGCTAGTCTTTCTCAGTGTTGTCTGCAGATAAATTATCTTTAGTTGGATTTGAGGGGGGCTAGTTAACATTTAGATTTCTAGGTCCCACCCTGATCTATTGAAACAGTCTCTGGCATTGGCATCAGAAATCTGCATTTTCAATTTTCATGGAGAATTCTGCTACATGATAAAGTTTGAGAACTACTGTGTTAGACCACTTGCCTCCCTTTTTTGGACATAACACATAGATAATATTATTGGCTCCCCACAGCATAATTACTTTTCCATTGTTTTTCACTTCGTCCAACTGTCAAGATTTTCATTCTATCACTTGATGGCATTTACGTCATTTTGTATATTATCTTATCGATTCATTATATCATTTAATAAAATACTGTTACTGTGGTCATTGGAATATTTTTGAGGTTCTTTAGATATGTGCTGTGAACAAAGAAAGCAGGAGCATTTCTACATACCTTCCTTTCCCAGGTTCACTGATACCTGCCCTTGTGAATGTTACTATTGGCCTACAAGACTGGGTGGTAACAGCCATAACCAAATGGGTTGGGAAACCAACCATAGCAAGAGGCTATCCATACAGGTGTCACTACCTAATGTTCCTCTCCAAAGCAGGGAAGAACCAGGTGTGGAATCTACAAGTGTCCTAAATTTGAAGGAAATTCAAGTATATTACCAAATTTCAGGAAGGTCCAAGAAATAATGCTGGCCAAGACCAGACAACCCTCTGCATGATCCTAATTGTCCTATTTGCTTACCACCTGGTTTAAAGAGTAGGTGGACAATGACCAAGCTCTTTGTGCAATCTCTGTGTGCCCTGAGGGGCACGGGGAGAAATAAGGAACATCTTCTCACATAGGGCAGTTTGAAATGTGTTGTGAAAGTCATGTAACCAATTAAATATTGTAAAATGTGGGAAAAAACAAATTCTGGGAACCATCTACATGAATGCCCAGTGAGACACCCCTTCCATTTCCCTTGGCAAGTGAGAGAGGAAATGAAGATACACAGGGAAGATTTTACTAGGTAGAGAAAAGAGGAGAAATGCAGAAAGGAAATTTGCTATTTCTGGATTCAGTCCTTGCTACTTCTCATATGGGCTGTTTCATATAGTTTTTATATAGTGCAGTGTAAGAAGGGTGCAATCTATCACCACTATCATTACCAAAAGTACTATGGGTTCTTTACTGTGTGCCTTGTACATATGTTTTTATGTGTGCATTTAATTGAATTCTCAAAACCATCATTAAGTCATGCACTGTGATTATCTCCATTTTATAGATGGGAAAATAGAGGAACAGAAGGTATTAGTAACTGGGCAAGGTCACCCAGCTAGTGAGCTGCACGATGAGATTCAGACCTAGGTTATCAGACTCACGTCATCTCACAAGATGACTTATTCTTGGTTGGTCACTGATGCCATTAGCAAGACGTGCATCCATTAGTAGAGCCAAGTGCATGGCCATGACTCCAGTCACCAATTAACTTTCCAGGTGAAGCTAATTCTACAGGCTGTTGCCCTGGTGACCAGGCTAAAGTGCTCTTTACAAAACCCTCCTGTGCCATATCAGTTTTCTTCCTGAAAGAGGTGATTTTTTTGAAATGCTGCCAATTGCCTAGCAATCACTGGCCAGCTCTGGAAATAAACCCTGCCACTTTAGAGAGCAATAAGGGGGAGCCTTTGATGGCTAGGAGTTGGCATGAAGATGTGGGTCGCACCACAGTCTCAATGCAGCCTAGGCTTAGTTAATCACTGTTGGCCTATCTGGGCTGCAAATTTGGTTCCCATCCAATGTGCTCTTTGGATTATGAATCTGTATCTCCAAGACTGAAGATGGTCCTTCTCCCCGGCACTAAATTTCGCCTAAAATTTATTTTTCAAAACATTATTTTTAATGTTAAACAACCCCAAAATGCATTTTTCATGTTTATTGCCAGTGCATAAAATTACAATGCTGTGAACATTTTTAGCAGCCTACCAATATCGTGATCCATAATTTAAAAGGTGACTTTAGTATGGCAATAAATTTCAAGAGACACTGAAACCTCTGCAGAAAGGATACAAATTAGGGGCTGGCCACTCAGCTAACATTTTGGGGGATGTGGTTAATTACTGTGTTTCCACCATTAGCACGGTGGGGAACGATGATCTTTCCATGATGGAAGTCCGGGAAACAATGAGGACTCGGTTTGCAAACTCTCCTTTGGAAGATAGTGGTGACGTTCGGGACAAGCAGTGAGAGTGACGAAGTCAGAGTAAGAGACACATGCTCTCACATATTTCCCCCCAGTTAAAAAATGGGGGGGAATCTGCAGACACGCACACACCCAGGCTCTGTTGAGTCTACCAGAAGGCGAGAGCTCTGTGTCGGGGTGGGCTATTAGCTCTCACTGGCTGAGTTTCACAGTTTGAAATTATTTTTTTTCCTGTATTTCCACCCTCGTGAGGTCCTGACCAATTGCCACTTTGTCGGTGAGCTTTTTTAATTTTCCAGGAAGGTAGGTGGTGTGTGAAACAAATCAATTGCTTCTTCAAAAACCACATCTGCACGGCTTCTCACTTTAGCTTCTGCCAAGCTGGAGGCAACTCAGATTTTTTTTTTTCTCCAAAAGATACAAGGCCCAATTAGGAAGCCAGGAATGTAGGAACAGTTTCGCTGGGCACAGAAACTAGACAGGGATGGTTTTCTTAGCAAAAAGTGATGGCTGATGAAGGCAGGGGTGAGATTGTGGACAATGCTCTCTTGCCTTGCAAATGGACACTGAGGTCACTGGTTCCCTCTGTGGGCTTACACTAAGGGACTTCGTGACAGCAGGAAGATAATTACCAAGTGAAAAGCTTTAATGAAGCCACAGCAGTTAGCACACTCAACAAGTGGCAGGGCCAAAACCACTGGCATGAACACATGCCTGCATGCACACACACATGCCCCGGATTATGTGTTTAAGATGACTCCTCACATTGGTACCATTGCTCTATTTAGGCTAATGATTCCTGGGACAATCAGAGCTATCACTGCTCTGAAAATGATAAGTACCCTATAGAAAGGCCCCGTGTGGAAATTTGGCCTGTTAAGGCTTTTCAGGTCTGATGGATTTTTTTAATCTATCTGCCAGACTGCTTTGAAAGCTAAATAGACGCCCATCAACAGGCTGTCTGTCAATGATCAACAACTTCACATATTTTGCTTGTGTTGACAATTTTGTTTCAATTTAATGGGTTGTTTGCCAGATGGCTGCTATCTTTATTAGGGACTCTTAGCACATCAAGTGAGTATTCTTTGGACTAGTTTATGTGCAAAATGGGGTGACCCTTTGTTTCTATTTTCTTTTAAAGTTCTGAATTAACAGACAGATGTGGGTTAAGGAGATGTGTGATGAATATCATGGATGTGTAGAATGGTGGGCATCGGCAATAAACTTTCTTCTTGTATACTTAGCTGAGACTAGAGGATATGTTATGTCACCCAAGGTATGAAGTTAGCAAAGCTGAATTAGTTGTGATGTAATTGATTGGAATTGACAGTTTGATTTCATTACAAACCTTAGGTCAAGTATTCTTTGCCTTCTTGGGCACTGAAGGCTATAACATTTCTCTGCATGGCATGGGACCCAAATAAATATTCAATATGTTGGCCTGTCCCAGACAGAATTCTCAAGTTCTCTTCTGTCCTCTACTGTCCTCTTTGTTTAAGTAATATCATTTAGTGCTGTGGTTTTGAACAGTACCTATGGTCAATAGCGTCTAAATTTCATTCCAAACTCTGATATTTTTACTGAATTCAATTCATTTGATTCCTGTACTTACATGAGCACAGAGGCATCTCAAACTTAACATGTCTTAGTAAGAACTTCCTAAATTTTATGCCAAAAACTGTGCCTCCTTTATTCTTCCACATCTTGCCACCTATTGGCACTACTATTTATCCGGTAGATGGACTAGAAGTTGTCCTTGCACTCCCTGTTGTCCTCCTTCCCCACATATCACTCATCAGCATGTCTGCACAGAAAATACCCCTCAACTCTTCACTTCTTTTCATCTCCACCACCCTCTATCACTATTTCTTACTTGAATTATTGCAAATATCCTAGCGTGTCTTTTTCACTGCTACAACTCATCATGTAGAAATCTTTGTTTATGTGTGTGGGGGGTAGATGCATACTAAAGTATATTGAAAATTGACTAAATGAATTAGTAGAAAAAGAAGGTAAAACAAGGGTATCCCGAAGAAAACAATACAAATCGTATACTAGACATTCAAAATGTAGCTATGACAATCGTTTCAAAAGCCATGCAATTAGTGGATCTGTTAATTAATTTATCCACTCATTTGGTAAATATGCATTGAACTCCAACTACATGATAAGCTTTGGCTTTAGAACAGTGAACCTGAGACAGTGGTCATGACCTTTGAGGGTGATGACTAACAGAGAAAACAGGCAAGCATTCAGGTGATCACAATGTAGGGTCAGTAGTAGTAAGATGGACAATCACAGGAGTTGGAGAGGCTCAGAAAACTTCTACTCCACCCTAGAAGGTCTCAGAGAGCAGCCTAGCAGAAATGGTTGGTCATAGTGTCTTAATGCTGTGCCCATCACATGAGAATCACCTAGGGAGCTTGTTAAAATGCAGCTTTTCAATCCCCTCCTTAAAATCCTGATGCACATGGGCTATCAACTACATTTAAAGACACTGTGCTTGGTGAGCAAGATGAGATTCTAAGTTGGGTCTTACCTATCCGTGAAAGGTCCATATGTTGAAGGATTATTTCCTAGTTCAGCACTTTTGAGACATGGCAGAATGCTGAAAAGGTGGAGACTAGAGCATGGTATTTAGGCTCTGGGGAGTGTGCCCTCAAAGGGAACAAGGGAAACCAAACCCCTTCCTCTTCTTCCTTTTTGTGTCCTGGTCATTAGGTGAGTAGTTTTGTTTTGTCACATGCTTCCTGCCATGATGTGTTGCCTCATGACAGGACCAAAAGCAATAGTACCATTCAACCATGAACTGAAACCTCCAAAATTGTGAGCCAAAATAAGCCTTTTCTCTTTTTAGGTTGATTGTCCAGGTATTTGTTACAGTAACTGAAATCTAGAAAGCTAACAGGTTGTTGGAGGCAGACACTTAGTTCTAGTCATAAACTGTTGCTTTGACATGTACCGCTCTGATTTCAGCTTCGTCACCTGTACAAAGGGGGTAATAATATCAACCTTACATATTGTTGAGAAGGCAAAGATAATGGAGGTAAGATACAAACATAGTGTCAGGCACATAAAAACATTCCGTAAATAGTGACAAGTATCAGTATCATCCATGTGGTCATCAACTGAACATGGGAAAGAGAAATGTTTCAAGCAAAAACAATATAATGTAGAACAACCAAAGGCCTGTGGGAAAACTTACTCCAAATTATGACTAAAATGGCCTGTATAAGAGAACAAGAATTCTAGCCTTTATGTACAATATAACAGATTCTAGACCAATTGTGGGTAAATCCAGACTACTGTGTATTTTTATAAATAAAGTTTCATTGGCACATTCATTCTTATATTACCTATATTGCCACTTTGGTATGACAATAGCAGCTGCAGTGTACAACAGAGAGGAAAGTTGTGACAGATTTGTTATACCCCACTGTTTTAGTTACTTTTCTCTTGTTGCTGGGACAAAATATGCCGCACCCAAAGTTAAGGAGGGAAAGGTTTATTTAGTTCACAGTTCGTGGAGGTTTCAGTCCATAATCCCCTGGCTCCAAGGCAGGGTGGCATGGCAGAGGGGCAACAGTTCATGGTGGCAGAAGACAGCAAAAGCGACAAGAGCAAACAAGGGGGAGAGCAAGCCTCTTCTCCTCCCTTATATTGTATGCAAGTTACCTGCCCTAGGGTGGGTGTAGTCCTCACACCATCTCCTTGCCTTCTTCTTGCACAGGGTCAGGATGTTTGCAAAGTGAGGACCCTGGCTCCCTGCAGAGTCGCTTAGTTAAGCTTCTAAACTTCTCAAGTTGACACAATGAATCAACCATCACAACATTCTAGAGCATAAACAGCCACCCTAGGGCATGTCCTCTACACCCTAGGATGTAGAACTGCTGAGTCACTTAGTTAAGCTTCTAAATTTCTCAAGTTGACACAATGTATCAACCATTACACCCACAAAGATTAAGATGTTTATTATGTGGCCCTTTCTAGAACAAATGTGCCAACCCATAGTCTAACCATATCATAATGTTTATGGATATGGGTTCTGGAGCCAGAACACTATGGTCTCAATCTCGACTCTGATATTTGTCAGCTGGGAAACCTTGGGTAAGTGACTTAACTGCTCTGTGCTTTGTTTCTTTTCTAAAAATATAGAAACAGTTATGAATACCTTCCTCATGGAGTTATTATGTGGATTTTAATTAATGAATATATGTAAAGTCTCTAAAGTAGAGCCTGGAATAAACAGTCTTGAGTAGTCGTCATTATTCTTGGTAGTGTAGGATAAAGTCTGTATTTGTTGGTTGAATTTAAATGGTTTATGAAAACTGTCCTGAATAGGCTATCACTGGCTAGGGACTGAAGCCAAAAATGTGAAGGCAGAACCAATCAACTACAGATAAAGTGGAAGTAGCTAACAACTTAGAGCTCCTGATTGTGCCCTTCTCGGGCTTTATAATTTCATATATGTGTATAGAAAACAACCAGACTCTTCATAAATGTGTAGCAACAAACGAGCAATCAGCCATAAATATGACCAAATTCTATTTACATAAAGTTTCCCTTTGTGTGCATGGATTTTTTCCTTTTTCTTTTTCACATGTGTAATTTTATTTTCTTGGCTTGGCCACCTTGTTGTCTGTTGACTCAGCTGTGGTAGCATTCTCTTAATAAATACTCTGTAAATTTATTTTCCTATTTTGGTTCATTTTTCAATCTTTATGGTTTTACAAATCTATGACCTACCTCAGATGGCTCTGTTAGATCTGCCATTTCAATGATTAATATGAATGTATACACATTTGAAGTCAGACAGAGAGATAGACCTGAATTTGAATTCCTGTTCTGCCCCTTACTTGCAAATTTACAAACATCTCTTACCTGCAGTTTATCCACCTATGAAATGGAGGTTACAATGACCCTACTTCATAAGCTTGACATGAGGACTGTGACAATATATACAGAGCACCTGCTACATAAGAGATAGTACATTAAAAATTCCCAGTAAGTGATAACTACCGTTATTTTTCTTAGTAAAATATGATGCTTAGAATATTTTGGTTGGTATTTTTGAGTAATGCTGTTATGAAATTCCTTATTCCAAGTATTCAGCAAGTGAATAGATTCTGCCCTCCTAGGAACACCATATTTTTTTCCTCAAGAACATTTAGGCACTTTCTGAATGTTATTAAATTAAAATGTTTATCCCTCAGGAGAGAAAACAATCAACTCCCACACCAATTCTATTTATGAAACAAAATGCTTGGGTTTTTCCCTGACTCAAATTGTCCTCTACAATCTCTTTGAAATAGAAAGATGTTTAGAATTATTTTCACGGTCTGTGTGTGTGTGTGTGTGTGTGTGCGCGTGTTTCAGAGATAAACTGATATTTGGTTCTTCTCTTAAGAGTCAACCTTCATCTGCTCTCGGATAGGAGCCAAGAAGGGGGAGGGGGTATCTTGGCAGCAGGGGAGCCCCTGGCCCTTATGGTGCAGGTGTACAGCACTGTGTGCATGGAGATTGGTGGGAATCTCAATGGCAGGGACAGACAGAACCCAAATTTGCAAAGACATTTGTTGTCTTTCTTGAGGAAGATCAGACATAGCCAGACACCCACCAGTCTCCTAAAATTCAGATGAACACACACTTCTCCTGGCTATGTCCATGTCCCTGTACATCCCTATTCCTGTTGCATATTTTAAGCTGTCAATCTTGAGGTCACTCCTGAGAGAACCAAGCATCTTTCTGCATTTCTGTTGATATGACCCACATTTTGTAGTACAGTTTAATGGCAAAACCACTTACTTGGAATCTGGAGTCTTAAACTTTATTCGACTTCTCCTGATATCAGAAGTTAACTCCTCTGAGGATGTACTGATGTCTAATCTCACACACAACCAGGAATAGGTCTTGTTCAATTGGATAGTATAACGGACCTGCTGCATTAAAGCTCTTGGACTGTCTTATTATTGTCTAATTGCTCATCTCTGTGTGACCAAAGATACTCAGTCTTTTGTCTGTAAATTTTCAGTGCCCAGTCAGGTTGAGGGCTTTGGAAAATGCTCAGAAAAACATTATCCATGATTGGGGTATGAGAGACAGGGGAAGAATGCCAAGGATGAGACATGGTTCTATTTGTGCTTTCTGGATAGGGTGACCAATTTATCCCAGTGAGCCTGAGACTTGGTCAGTTTTAGCGATGCAAGTCCCAGACACCCAGGATGGCTGATCACCCTACTTATGAGCAATCTCACTCAATTTGTCTGATCACTACATCTGAACCTTTCTTCTCTCTTGTCATTGGAGTTGCTGTCACAGTCACCACCTGCAGAGTCATCATTCAGTGCCCCCTAAGCAAATGGAGCGTGTGTTTGTCTTCCATTTTTCCTCTTTGATAACAGTGTCCCAGTGCTCTTCGAGGGGCCATCACTCCTCCAATCTTAGTCTGAATAGTGGAGTCCATCCTGGACTCCAAGCTTCAGCAGACGGAGGCAATGACAGAAGCCCATCCCCGTGGCTGTTTTATGAGAGATGATCATATGCCCATCCAGGCCAGTGAGACACAATTCTGAAACCCTTGCCGGAAGTACACAGGAAGGAGTGTTTTTGCTTCTTGTAGATTCTTAGTTAGAAGGCTGTGAGTCTGATGTTGTGGAGGAAAACTGGACAGAAATCACCCCCTTAAGAAATAAAGCCCACTGCAGGGAAGCAGGGCTGAAAGACAGAGAGAGGCACATCTTGTCAATGTCCCTGACATACTGGACAAAGTCCTTCTGCTCTGGCCCTGGCTGTTTTAGAGAAATGAGAATATTTTTGTGTGTTAGTGTACATTGATGTAGATTCAAACTTAGAACTAAAGAATTCTGACATAGTAAATTTGTATCAACAGAAGATGTTAAAAATCAGGTTGTATATATTTTTTTCTTCCCATTTTCTAAATCTGTTAAATTTTTCAATATTAAAAAAAACACCTTTCTCCCCATGACTGTGCAATTTTGCATTTTTATACCTATGAGTCAAGTGTGGTCTATCCAAATAGTCATGTGAAGAAAAACAACACACTGAGGACTTTCTTGTCCTTGGAGCCTGCTTCTTTCTCTTCTCACGAACACAAGCTCCAGGCAGACACAGAGCCAAGGGCTGTGTATGTATCACCTTGTGTACATAGTCTAATATCACTAACACAGGCTCTCTTCTGTTCCCATTTTACAGATGACAAAACAAACATCCTGATGTAGTAAGCCTAATCACAACCCCCCAGCCAGCAATTTCACATAATATATAAATGTGAAGGAATTATAAGCTGTAAAAAAGTATTCTTGTATATATGTAGTGAGAGGATTTCAGTGTCTGCTCTGTGTCAGAAATAGTTATATGGGCCCAAATACTGAGGTGAGCGACATACTCACAGGGATTTGCATTCTAATGGTATGACATCACACACAAGAAAGCACAGGAATACAATTTCTGGGACTTATAAGGGTCAGAGGAAAATAAAGAAGATAATAGGTGACTGGATAGGGATGAACATTTTAGATGAGTTTGTCCTCTGTGAGCAGGTGACAGAGGAGGGGAGGCCTGAGTGATGACAGGAGGTGAGACCAAAGGAAGAGCTGGGGGACAGTGCTCCAAGAAGTTGGCCATAAATCCATCTGCAGGGTGGGTTTAAGGGTTAACAGAAAGTTTACAGAGCAAAGTACTTGGTAAATTATAAATAACGTACAAAAGCTCATTTTGTTCAGTCTTTGTTCTGAATCAGAGACACCTATAAACCACCACTCCTAAAATTCTACCGAGGCAGTGGTACCTGTGAAAGGGCTTGGTTTGCTTTGATGTCTCCCAGCATCATTTGTTTCCTTTTTGTACCAAATTTCTCCTGTAAGTTTCCTCCTCAGTAGACAACACACATATAGCACTTCACATAGTGCCTGCATACAGTAAGTGCTCAATAAATAATTCTTCCCCATTATTTTAATTTGGGGAATATAAAGGAACTCCTGTGGGGAAATTATCTTTCTCCTTTAACATGTGTCCATCTTGACAGGTATATCTGTTAAGATTCTTTGACTGCTAACAACAGAAACCCATTTGGGTATGTTAAGCAGAAAAAAGAGAGACAATGTATTAGAAGTATGTAAGAGAGCACATAATCTAAACAAATCTGTAGAATCAGGTCTCAAAAAGAACAGGGACCAGGATCACAAAGAAGACACTGCATGAAAATGTCCAGGATAAGCCAAGGTGCAAATTGCTCTATCAAGTTCCCAATGGCCAGGAAGTAAAACTATTTGTCTTAGCTTGGGTTGAATGCCTCTGGCCAAGGGGTGGCAGAATGTGTGACAGTTAATCTCGACTGTCAACTTGACCGGCTTAAGGGCCATCTAGGTAATTAGTAAAGCACACTCCTAAGTGTGTCTTGGTGGCCCATGGGGGTGGAACTTTTGGGATTGTGTCTGGTCCCTGGACCCTTTCTCTTTGCTGATTTTTTCCCAGCTCTTTGCTTCCTGGCTGCCATAGAGTGAGCAACATTCCTCTGCCATGACCTTTTACCGTATGTTTCTGCTTTGGAGCCAGTTGGTCATGGACTGAACCCTCTGAAACTGTGAGCCAAAGTAAACTTATCCTTCTTTAAGTCACAGATGTCGGGAACTTGACCCAATACCAGGAAAGCCAATTTAGGCAGGAATCTTGACTGACAGTCACCCCAACCTTGAAATCAAAAGGAAAGTATGGCATCCCAAATGCAGAGCATTATGATTCTGGGGAAGCAAAAAAGCACAATGGGGATAACAATGGGCAAATTTGATTGCCAAATAATTGAATGTAAATATCTTCCCAGGAGGAAAGTTGTTTGCTTTGGATTGCAACATAATACAGAGACAGAGAATGGGACTGTATGACATAAATTGGTTTTTAATGCAGCATCACCATTAGGAAGAAGCAGGGGATTTCCAGTTATTAGGGTTTGAACCCCAAACTCCTCTGTCAGCCAGCTGTGTGAGTCTGAGCAAGGAGCCTCTCTATATCAGCCCTGGCGTCTTCATCTGAGAGTCCACTCTGCCTCATGAAGCTGCTAACAGGATTCAGTCAATTCATATCTGTACTATTCTGAAAGGTACATCTGATTTGTATTAACATCAATGAATGTTAGTTAGCCTTACAATACTCAATGTTATTGATTTATATAGAGTCCACCAAAAATGTATACATCAGGAAAATAAAATTTGTATAAATATTTTAATACTAAATTTATTGAGACATCATGAGATTAATACAAGTTACCTTTGACCTCTACAATTATAAGAGGTGTTCCAAGCGGTGGCTACTATCTTCCAGATATTTATTACTATGAAGAACTGCTGAAGTGTGTATATATTTTTTTTGGCAGACTCTGTATTCTATAACAGATAAGATGTTCATGTTTTCAGATTCAAATGTGGTTCTGAAGATTATTGAAGTATACAAATCTGTAATTTCCTAAGGCATCAATTGACATCTTCACTTTAGTGTGGCTTTCTTCTTCCCAAATCTTATAATCTGTATTTCCATATGCAAAGGACTAAAAAAGAAAATCTCCAGGTTGAGGGAAGACCTCATGGTATGAAGATACCCTCAGGAAGTACGTGACTCATTGAAGTCATCGCAAGAGAAAAGCAGGAGCTTCGACAAGTATTTCCGGTCTTTAGGATTACCATCAATACTCAATCACCCATAATTTATTCACTTTTAAAAAGTGATGATGTAAACTGTATTTAGAAACAGCAGGCTACCACCAACAAACACAGAAAATGGCAAGAGGAAAAGCTGTGAAAGAAAAAATTCTACCCGCCCAACTTTATTGCCAGTTCTTACCTAAATTGCAGGCTTCTCTCAGTGTCTTCTCCACGACTTTGCCAAAACAAATGAGCCTGGGCTAATTTGACTTTAGATGCTGAGCTATTAGAAGCAGAGAGAGGGATCAAGATGAGATTGTTGGGACTTTGGGTTCCTTGATGTGTCCCGCGTGGTTTCAACATAGGACTTGTCCAGGGTCAGTCAGGAAATGAACAGCTCTCTAAAGTCAGAAGGTCCTCAGGGAATGAAGAACCAGGCTCTGTGTAGTTGCAGTCCCTTCCTTCCTTCCTCTCTGTCTGCATTTCCTTTTCACATGCCAGTGGTCAAAGTGAATAATGATATATTTTTGTTGTTGTTTAAGAGAAGCCCTTGAAAGCCATTCTGAGACTGGGGTCCAGAAATCTAATCTTTGTTTGATTCTGTGTTTAGTGGGGATTCAAATCCCAACTTAATTTAATCTTTTGACTTATCCTGCAGGTGCTGCCTGATTATATTCCATTGCCACCAGTAATAGGATTGCAGGGACAGAATCTTGCTATTAGCACTTTGAGAAACAAAAGTAGAACAGAACTATCGCTGGCATTAGTCAATGAAACCTGCTGTAAATGAATGATTGCTTCCCTGGGCATTTTCCCCACTGCCTCATTTTAATAAGCTATGGCAGGGATACACGTAAAGAGTTGCAGATTCTATCGATCTCCAGAAAACCTTGAATTTCAGCTAAAATACAGAGCGTGAAATCCTATGGCCACAGATATGTTAAAGCAACAACCACTGTAATAGATTGGTGCTGGTAACGATTCCCCAGCAAATTTGACAATCTGCTCTTACCGTCATTCTTAGGATTTCATAATAGTTGCTCATTTTTAAGCAATGTAGAAATAACATATAACCCAGTGAAATGGCAACGACTTCCATCTATTTAATTAGGCTGCCTGAGTTATAACCCTGACTTCACTCATTGCCAGATGTGTATCTTCTGTGAGGTAATAGCTGGGCTCAGTTTTATCATCCATAAAATGGGGATAACAAAACTATCTGTCTTACAGGACTTTGGAAAGGGCAGATCAAGTAATATAATGCATGGAAAGCCTTTAGGAAATTTTCTAGCATGTAGAAATTGTACATAAAACATTACCTATGATACTGTGAAAAAAAAAAGAAAATACAGAAAAGTAGGGGAAAAGAAGAAAAATAACTCTCCCTGACAAAGAATTACTATCTACTTTTTTTGTGTTCTCTTCCTCTGTTGAGACTCTCTAGCTTCATGTACTATGGGCAAAATGGAGCATATTCTATGTGGCAAAAAAGAGTGCAAAATCCAGTTGATTAGGAAACATGGGAAAACATTCTTAAACTCAGCAGTGAGCATTATAACAAAGACATGTCAGATTTTCACCTAACATATGGGCAGAGATGAAAACTATTTTAATACTTGGTGCCATAGAGGGATGGTGAGATTGTATACATAAACATTATGGGTTTCACAGCAAGCAGCTGTGACATATTTGGGCTGATTTTCGGAAGAAGGTAATTTATTATAACGTTATTGGGTCATTCACAGCCTTTGTGGGGAAGCTGGAGAATTAGGACCAGGGCTAGCAGCCACGCACATGGCCTCAGGTGTCGTGCAAAATTGGTCCAGCTCTAGGGCTGCCACATGGCTTGCCCGTTCTGCCTGCTGTGGATCTTAGCTGCTGCTTGTGCCCCCTTCTGATGCTCCTCCAGGGAGCTGATCTGACGCTCAGAACTCATGGCTGCTGGGAAAATGCCCCTGTGGGCACCTGCTTCCTGGGCTCCCATTCAAATTCTGGGCAGGCCTGGGCATCTCACTGGAAGAGCCTGGACAGCATCTTAGCTTCAAGGCAATATACAGAAAGAGCTGATGGCAGTTTCAGCAGCGATCAGAGGAAATGCCCTCTATCTCCAAAATAAAAGGGATGCCTCAAACAGTAGAAAGAGGTTTATGGGATTGGAAAAAAAAAGACCAAAGCATAATATGCACTACTGGAGAATGACATTTTATGTGACTTGCGAGAGTATAAAATGGTTTATTCTTTATCTGAAAGCAATTTCACAATATGCTCTAAGAGGCTTAAAATTATTCCTATCCTTTGATGATACAAAAATAAATAACAAATCTCGCTTCTGATAATTTATCCAAAAAGAGTTAACAGAGAAGCACATACTCATATACAAAGATATTAACCAAAACTTTACATATTGATCAAAATGCAAATTTTTTTTAACAATTAAAGAATTATTTAACAATGTTAAATCTATTATTTTAAGCATTACTTGACCTATATTGTTAGGGAAAAAATAAGAGCTATGAAAACTAGCATTTATAATGTAAGCACGAATTAGGTGCTATTCTAAGAGGTTTGCCTGAATTCACTAAATTATCACAATTCTAAGAACCATGGAAAGTTGGCTGGCATTTGCCAAGGGAATTTAAGAAAATTTCCTAAAGAGAAGAGGAAGAAGAGAAGGAAGAGGGGCATTAGAAGTCCCTGCTTGGCAGCCTAGATTTTGTTGTTGTTTGTTGCTTTTATAAAAATTTTATTTTCATATGGGGTCTTGCTAAGTCACCCAGACTGTCCTTGATCTTGTGACCCTTCTGCCTCACCTCCTGGGTAGCTGGGATTCCTAGAATGTTTCTAAGGTAGGAGGTACCACTCTTTTGTTTTAGAAGCTCTGCAAAGCACAGAGAGTAGTGTTAGCATCCGCTGTGGTAAGCCACCTATATTTTTATCTTCCTTTTACAGCTGGACTCTACTTTCCATATGCTAAAGATATAATCCATATTTTCATCCCTAGCCTTCCATAAAAATATGTGGATGTTTGCTTTTTTTAAATATAAACTTTTTATTTAGAAGAAAAACAGCAAAGACAGCAAAGAATCCCCGTATGCCCCCACACACAGTTTCCCTAGTTATTGAGCTCTTTCATTAGTGTAGTGTACTTTCACATTTAATAAACTAAAAGTAATACACGTTTATTACACTATTAGTAACTGAAGTTCTTACTTTATTCAGTTTCTGCCTCATGTCCTTCTTTGTTCTAGGATCCTACCCAGGATATCTCATTACACTTAGTCATCTTGTCCCCTTGGTTGTCATCACATGTCCTGGGCTCCTGACTGTGACAGTCTCTTAGGCTGGCCTTGATTTTGGTGATCTTGATTGTGGTGAGGGATACTGATCAGGTGTTCTGTACAATGTTCTCTACTTGGAATTTGGCTGATGGTTTCTCAGGATTATCATGGGGGTAGTTTTGGGTTGGGGGAGGAAAATCGAAGAGGTAAAAGTGGCATTTTCATCCCATCACATCCAAGGTCCCTCATGTCACCATAACTTATCACTCTTTATATTTCCCTTGGTTACCTCATTGAGGTACTGTCTGTTGGATTTCTCTACTGTAGTTACCCCATCCTCGTTTCCTTTCCTGTGCTTTTTGGAAGTTTCCATGGACATCCCTTACCTAAGGAATGGGGTGTTGTGCACCATCTTCTTGAGGAATTTGTTCATAAATACATTAATTGGAATTCTTCTGTGCCAGATATCTGTCTACTCCCCTACTTTTATTTGCTATTTATTCATTTATTTATCATTAAGGACCTAGGGCAATCATTTTATATTTTGGGGCAACACTATTTTACAGGTTTTTTTATTTGCTTTTGAATACCCACAAAGATAATCAATAAAACTATGACTGTCCAATCTTAACCCCAAGATACGTGAAGACACTTAAGAACCAACACCTATAAAGATTTACTGAGTACTGTGTACCACAGTGAGACAACTTTCTTTAGGAGGTATAATGTAATTGGTCAATAACCTTTATGTTTCTTATCCTTTGACCAAGATCAACCCTTTGCTATTATCAGGGAATCAATTTGCCCAATGTTTGGGTTCCATGACACTTCATGAGAAACCCTCCCTGATGGCTAGGTCGCCATTACACACTTTCACTGGCTGGATGTGAGATCCAATTTCTCCTGTAGTCTGCCACTCAGCCCTCTAAGTCAGCTGCCTTTGTCACCTCTTACCATGTCCATTTCGAATATTTCCCATTCTCCTCAAGTGCGATCCTTTTCAGCACTGACCTTCTGCACCTGGATCACTTGTAACTGTGAAGAAGAACTGAATGCATGAACTCATTCATCTTCCCATCTTCATTGCCGACTTGCATGTCCCTATTTCTAACTAGTCTCTTCAATTCTGCTCTCATACTCAAAAGTCCCATATTCATCTTCCTTCTATTGCTCTAGAGACTAACTTCATTAATGCTCATTTCTCTCCTTGTTATTTTTGTCTTCCCCCATTCTCAGCCTACAAACACACCACCTTTGTCGTTGCTCTCAATAGCTAACATTTTTGAATAATTAAGTATATGCCATGTATTCTGATATGAACTTCGTTAGTGTTTCGTTTACTCCTAACATCAACCCTCTGATACAGGTTTTGAGAAGCATTTTTCAGAACAGGAGACAGATTCAAGGAGATAAAAGAACTTCCTCAAGGTCATTGTGCTGGAAAGTGGAAAATCCAGGGTGGACGTGACAGCCAGGTGCTGTAGAAAATCCACTGACTTGAAGGGTGGTCTTCTCTGCCTCTCCTTCCTTTTGTTCTCAGCAAATATGAAACATACTTACTTCACTTAACGCTCCCCTCACCATGCCACAAACATGCTAATTCGTGTCTTTCCTACAAACAGTCAATATCCAACTAAAATTAAAAATCACACTATTAAATCTTCAGTCCCCTGCAGAGGGGTGGCAGCGGAGCCAGCAAAGGGAGCAAACAAAGCTTACAAACAAAACTGGATTATCCTAAGTCCCTGAGCAGTACGTTTTAAGCCAAGCTAGCTGGGAGAAAACAGAATGCTTTATACGTGCTGCCTACTGGCGAACTTCTCAACAGTGACATCCTTATGGGTAGCAGTGTGAAAGGTCAGAAGAGGAAAGAAATGCATCTCTGGGCCTCATATGACTGCAAAATTAGGAAAAGAAGCCTCGATTCTGGCCTTCAGTTCTTTCGATTTCTTTTCCCTTCTCTCTTCCTCTTTTTTTTTTAATGGACAAAAGAAGCTTTCTAACTGGCAAGGTAAATAGTTCATGGGTTATTTATTTTATCTCTATTCCTGGTTAAATTGAGTTCAAAATAATTAGATAACCCTGGAAAAGCTGTGACTGGTACTGCTAATTCCACCTAATGATTTTCCGGCGTAGTTGCCCAGTGAAAGGGGTTATCTGTTAAAACAAGCTTGAAACTATTAATAGAGTGAAATTACAGCTTCAGCAGCTAACCCCAGGTAAAGTGGTTCTGGTATGGAATTGACTCAAGGTTGGGGGCCGGTTTACTCTCTTCCCCCAAATGACCTTTCTTTCCCACTCACACTTGACTATTCCATACCGACATAACAGTTAACTTGCTCCCGACACCTTACACTATTTGTGGCCTTAATTGAGGGACCTAAACAAACAAATTAATCACCCTGGCCCATAAAAATGACAGAATTCATATGGTAGCATTCTTCATTCTCTCCAATTTGTTTTCCTGAAATCCCCGCAGCGATTTATTTGCTGAATATGAGAGTTTTTCCCCCTTATGAAAATTACAAATTGTTGTCAAGGTTAACGAATTAATATTCTCATTCAATATTTATTTTATGAGGAGATGGAGGAAGCATGACTGTTCCTGTACTTCTCGCCACTGCAAAGTCTGGTTTCTTAATCAAAATGACAAGGACACTGTCCTTTGGATGATACTCTGAATCATCGAGACTAAAAAATGAGCTTTATTAATCAACAGACCCTGATTAATTATTATAAAGTGTAGCTTCTACATTTCTGTACATTTTAATAATTCCTGCAGAAGGCTAACAATGTCCCTGGAGACTCAGAGTCTTTAGGGTTTGAATTTTTCTAAGCAATGTCACAATAAATAGTCAAGAGTTGCAGTGTTCTTTCTCTAATCCACTTCACTTCAAACCAGCAAACCAGGGACAATCTTCTTTTTCTTATTTCCCATCTATAATTCATCATTTGCATACAGAGTAAGGAGCCAAGAATCAGCAGTTTCATTAGTTTTCAAAATACCAAGGGACAATGAGGGTGATTTCTTGCAGGTCACATGATCTAGTTCACATAATCAGAATATTTCTGCACAAAAACAGCCTGACATGATTTTTTGATAAGAGTGACCATGCAATAGACCAACACCCTGGACTTTCTTGCCAGATACACCCATCCCTAGTCCTCATCAGCAATGGGATATGATCTGTTCTACGGAGATGGCAAGCATGCACACAATTTTAAGGCTTCTGAAAATCTTTCTTAATCCATCACCCAACCACTGCCTGGGGTGATGGAAATGAACTCTGTTTTAACCAGAGTTGTGGTTACACGGGGTTTATACATTGGTCAACATTTATGGAATCATACTTTTAAAATATGTGAATTTTACTATATATATAAATTTGACCTCAATTCATATATATACACACATATTTTGAAAAATTATAAGAGGCATAATGAGAATTAAAATAGGATATATATGTGTATAATGCACTAATGTAAAAATAAAATATATGTATATATAAATGTATTTATGTATATATAAATACTTATATGTAGCCTTTAGGAATTATTTATATATATGCCCGCATATCTCAGAATATTGCAGGTTTAAGTTCCAGGTCCCTGCATAAAAGCAAATACAATAAAGTGAATCATAGGAATGTTTTGGTTTCTTAGTGTATACAAAAGTCATGTTGATACTAGATTGTAGTCTATTAAGAGTGCAATACCATTATATCTAAAAATTAAATAATACTTTATTACTAAAAATAGTAAAATTCTTCTGAGCTATTGCAAAACTGGTGTGGAGAGACCTGCTTGACACAGGGTACCATGAACCTTCAATGTACAAAAACACAATATCCATGAAGCACAACAAAGCAAGAAAATGAGGTGTATCTGTGTGCATATATATAAATGTACAATTTTCCCCCAATAGCCACCATTAGCATCTGCTGATTCAACCGAAGGCAGATCAGAAGTATTTGCAAAAGGAATTGCAGATAGCTTAAAAATAAAAACAAAAAAAGCCCTGAATTTGCCATGCTGAGTACTGCTCTGAATGAAGTGAAGCGTCGGCCTCATGTTATTAGAAGCAATCTGGAGATGCTTCAAAGGCTATGAGAGGTTGTGCTTAGGTTATATGCAAATACTACACCATTTTATATAAAGGACTGGATCCTCGGAGATTTTGGTAACCTTGAAGCATTCCGAGGACAAATTCCCCATGGATAGCAAAGGATAAGTGCTTATATCCGATGTCTACAAAAGAGCAGCTCTTCCTTGCTTTCAGAACAGCTCAGTAGTGCATATGGATGTAAACTTACTAAAAGTAGGGAGAGCAGTTTCTTTGTTTGAGGATCTCTTGGGGAATAAATGGTCTTAAGCCTATGGATATTTCAAGGTGACATAGCAGTGGTAGATCGTCATGGCCCAGGAGAGGGATTCGCTACCCTCTACATGAATGCCATTAAGGCAGCTTCAAGGTGGGACCTCCAGGCTACCAGAACACCTGGCTAGAGAAGTTGGCAGCCACAGCATGTCTGTGCATGGGCATGTTCCAGGCCACTGTGAAGGGCGTTGGACTAAACACTCCACATCTCAAGGGCTGAAGTTTGCAATGATCTCAAATACAGTAACGATCAATTATAATAAACGCCATCTTATATCTGGGCCAGCACATTCATGGCAGACTCAAGACCATGTCAGTGTGGTGGGATTATGGAAATTTCTCCTTTTGATGCTGGAACATACATGGAAGGAAAAGCGTATCTGTGAGTAAGGTCCAGGTAGATGGCACCTGAGAAATCTTTATGGCTTTTCTTTCAAACAAGAAAGATTTGGAAGTAGCATTTCCTTTTCCATAGAGGGTAGGTGTAGTAACAAGACACAAAAGAATAAAACCAATCCTGTGATCAGAAAAATGAGGATGTATCTGTTGCTCTGTATGGCTGATGACCTAGGGCCAGATGACATCGAGGACAAGTCAGTGGCTGCAGCAAAAATAGAGAAGAAGACCAAGGACCAGATCTTGGATCCCATCTCTGATTCTGTGCAACCTCTTTGAATTTAAGAACAACTCCAAGAAAGCAAAGGGAACCTTGAATTGAAATACTTTATTTCTACCATTTGACATAGCATGGACTTGGATCAGTTATGAATTAGGTACAGAGGTATCTAATAGAAAGTCTGAATAATTGTGACTTAATGAAATGGAGAAGTACTTCTCTCTGAGCAAGCAAAGCCTGTTGGTAGGCATTCCACAGACAATGTGGTATCTGCATATATCTCCAGGAGCTCAGACTCCTTTCTTTCTGTTCCTCCATCCTGACTTAGCATGAGACTTCAAAATTCACAGGCTTGCTGGGAGTACATTATGACTGTTAGAATGCCAACCATTGCACCTGCATTCCAGAAGACAAAAGGACAGGAAGCAGGAGAAAGACAAAGAACAGTTAAATGTCCTACATTTAACTTCCACTTACCAACTTTCATCTTATTGACCAAAATGGCCAACGTTAGCTTCAAGTATGGTTGAGATTATCACCTGAGCTCATGGTCACCCTGAATAAAGTTGGCTGTTTAGCACAAAGGAAGACAAGGAAGAATAGATTTCAGGAGGAAGGCAACTGGCAGCCTTCACCACGAGGCTCACAGTAGAAATTAACTTAGAGAACATTGGAGATCTTCTGTTTCCTCTCATAAACTCGACTGTGTCCTATAAGAGCTGCACCAGCCTCCTCTTTGACAATGTCCCTCCTTGAGTAAGAGAGCAAAGGTGCAGACACACACAGAGCACGTGAACTTCGGGATAATCTAGAGCCTTTGTTCTTCAGGGCGGAGCCCGAGTGAACAACTACCACTCGCTCTTTGGAGTTATAGCAGTATGAGTTCCTTTCAAGCTTTATTTCTCAATAAAATTCTTTTGAGGGTTCTTCAAAGTCCAAAGCACCTCTGGAAATCCTATAGGTGGTTCCATCCAAATTGCGACAGAACAGAAAAAATCGTTCCAGAACATTTACCCTGTTCATTGCTAAGAAATATGAAAGAGGGAGAAATCTGATCCTACCCCATGAAATTTCTGGGAGGCAGCCCCTCTTGTCTACTCAAGTCCTGTGTTTCTATTATAGTACAGCAGAATCCTTATAAAATATACATCAGATTTCTGCACTGGGTCCAAGCATTGCGAAGCACATATTAGTGTTTTTCCCTGCACGTATTGATCATGTTACCACTTTTGCTCTTAAAGTTCAGTAGTAATATTGGGGCTCTGGAATCCTGGGCTTCTTCACTGTGCTTGCATTTTACCCTGTAGAAATACAAGTTCTAATCACACATAACAAGTAAATGAGATTGTGATGTTAGCTTTCTCCTGAGATAACAGCAGTCCAGGTCATAAAACTACCATATGGCAGATTTGGCAGTCTTTACTGAGCGCCATGGATTAATTATCACATGGACAGACTCCGGTCCCATTTGCAAGCGCCTCAGGGTCCCTGTGGCAGGGACTGGCAACTCAGTGGAGGCGAGAGGCTGTATTATGTTTGGCAGGGACGCGAGGTGACCTTACTGTGGCCAGTTTTGTCATCTCTTAACATTTCGCTCATGATTAAGTTTATCATTTCAAATAAACACAAAATGTCAGGTCTCTGGGTCTGCTTAACATGGAAAGCCAAAATAGAGCACTCTTTGATTTAAAAGGGTCCAGGCCAAGAGAGTGATCTGATTAGTTCCCCCATCTGACTTTTATTAGAGGCATCAGATTATATAGTGAGGGCAAAATTCTTGTTCCAATGGGCTGGTTCCACGAACCAAACCTGCAGGGTGTCTGCCATGATTTCTTTGACAACTCCAGGGTACTAACTCAAAGCAGTGGTCACTGGGTTGATTGTTCTGGAGTAGCACCTTTCAGCCTGGCATCTACTAGCCCTGAATCAGTTCCATTCTCATTTATCCTCTTTTTCCATCAGTAGAGGAAGCCTACCCCTCCTAGGCTTTCCTTCTATTCCAGCTCTCATTGGTAAGGCCTGGTCAGAGGGCTTAACAAGGCCCTCCATCTGGGGCCAGAGTCAGTAGTCCAGTCTTCCAGCAGATGCCTTGCCACTCCCTGACACTGGACACATGCTACCAGAATGGTTTACTTCCAAAACATTTCTTCACTCAACTGGAAACCACCAAGTAGAAGAAGAGAGGGAGAAATGCTTTAGCACCAAAGATGCTGCCACAGATAAATTTAGAGTGGGGATTTGGATTGAAGGTGCTGGATAGCTCAGCAGTTCTACTTTTAGCTCTTTCTCTGATTGGTTTTATGATCGGGCCAGGCATAATCATAATAGTCAATATTATGTAACTACAGACTCCAGGCAACTATGGTTTTTTACTTAAAGCAGAAGTCAAAGTTTCAGCCTGTTCTGGACTCATTCATTCATTCATTTAGTCAATAAACATTAAAGTATTTGATCTGGTTCTTATCCTGTCATCAGCTCATGCAGATTTTTATCTCTCTCTTTCTCCATCCTCCAACTAAGTATGGATCTTTTCTTAGAACTCTGACCAAGCTGACGTTCTTCCTCCCTCCAAGTTTTCTGCAGTTCCCTAATTAAATATTCTCCTTTCTCACTCTTTTCAACTCTCACTTGCCTACTTAACATTTACTGATCCTTCATGTCCCTATTCAAGTCCTCCTTCCTCAGAAATTGAAACAAAAAACCCCAGAATATGCTTTCAAAGTAAAAGAAGAAATGAATGCCAAAGTACAATGACCATGGTTATGATTAATATATTAGTTTTATGACCCTTTGCTACATACACCTTCTCTGCCAAATGCAAGTTCCATCAAAGCCACAACTCTACTTTGATCAATGTAATACACACTGCATGTCCAGTGTCTTACACAAAGTGGTGCTTAATCAATATTTGCTTATCGATAAATTGAGCTCTTACAAGTGTCGCTAAGAGGGTTGCTCCTGAGATGATGAAATAAATGCTCCCAGAGGAGTTCACAGGTGAGGTGATCAGGTAAATAAAGGCTGATGACTGTGCAGTGTGACAAGTGCTATGGTGCACTACAGATCCTGCAGGGGGTAAAAAGTGGATATTAAATATAACTTTTCAATGCCTTTTACCACACTTCTATAACTTCCATGGATACCTTCAAGGGGAAGATAGCTATAGACTGAGACCAAGAAAAAAAAAAAAAGCCAATTTGCAATTTATGGAACTTGTACAACAAATAATACCCTGAAAGCCCAAGTGCTTTTGATTTTCAAGAGTCAAGCATAGCTGAGTGGGGAAAACAAAGAGGAAATTTTATCAGAATTACAAATATCAATACTAGAGCTTGAGGACTGGTTAAATATTACAGTTTATAAATGTACAAAAACACGCAGATATATGATCATATAGTAGCCTTAATGTCATGTGCAAAGGAAGTTTTATTTTAATAAATGACAATAGTTGGGAGAAGAATTTTAGACAAGACTAAATTCTTTGGTAGATATCCAAGAAGAAGCTCTTCCCTTTGTCCCCTCATAGGGAGCAGCTTTTGGTGGGAGAAACCGGGTGTGACAAATGCCCAGGTAGGTTTGGGAAGATCCTGGGTCAGGAGGACCAACCAGTCACTCACTTCTTCCTAAACCCTTCCCCACTCAGCACAGTGCTGCAGCAAAATACCATCAGAAAAACAGCCTCTAGGTGGTCCATTGGCAAACACGGAGGGACATCCCCAGGGGAATCCTAAGGAGCTATGTCACAGAGTCTTTGTGGTGCCAGTGTGATGTAAGGAAACCAGCTCAGAGTTCCCAAGTTCCCAAAGAGCAGCAGAAAGGTACAGGAAATGGACAAAAAAAATACAAAGATGCTAGACATGAGGAGACCCAAAACATGATCATCGAACACCAGAGAAGAGAACCTATCTGCCATGAAGGCCAGTGGGACCCAAGGTAGCATGAGCCCTAGCATTTTGCTAATGCTCAAATGATTTTCTCATCGTACCCCAAATTACCAAAACTATAGAACCAAGGAGAGGATGGACAGTGAATCCTGAATATTACTGAGATTTAATCTGGAAGTGACTGAAATGATGAGATTCAAAATATCCAGTCATTAGTGGAAATAAGGGCCATTTAGTAAAAATTTTATTTTATTTGTAGAAAAATTAACCTATACTTCTGCCACCTATGGCCAGTGTCTGTCACCACTGGAATGTGTAATAGTACAGTTGCTGTGAGAGTTAGAGGAAGGAATAACTGGATTTCTGCACAGACGACTGCATCATCAAACATAAAAGTAAGCCTCTCTGAAAGACCAAGGCAGGAGGATCACAAGTTCAATCCTACGCTGGGCAATTTTTTGACTTAGTGAAACCTTGTCTCCAAAAAAACATTGTTTAAAGGGCTAGAGATGTAGCTAAGTGCGAAGGCACTGAGTTCAACCAGTAGTATTGTAACAACACAACAAAAAGGAAGAGCTAACAGAGTTAGTAAGAAATGAATCCCAGTGTTCCAGAAAAGAGGAATGGAAGAACACAGACCACTCAGCAACCAACAAGGGAATCTGAGTAGTTGGAACAAAAGAAAAACCTGGAACATCGGGATAAATCTAAGCTAAGGAAAATAGATGCAATCCTGCAAGCTTCGAAAACGGAAGATTTCAAGATGGAAAGCAAATGGTACGAGTTTTGAGATTAACTCTCAAAGCAACATGGTAGATTGTTTGAATCCTACTAGGGCATCACGATAACCTAGGGAGCTTTTGGAAAATGCATAATGGTCATAGCCCCACTCTAGAGATTCTGATTCAGTTTCCTCGAGGTAAGACCTTGGGATTGGCATCATTAGGAGTGATTGACGATGTGGTGATGACTGAGAACCAATGGGCCAGAAGCAAAGGGAGCCAACAAGGAAGGTAGTGCATGAGGGGATGAAGCCTGAAGGAGTGTCTTGGAGTTAAAGTCCAGGCAGCTCCTGATAATTTGATGTCAGTGTTGAAGAAGAGACAGAGGTTAAAGATGATCAGCTTCCAAGAGGGCCCTCATCCATTTCTGGCTTGGCCTCCTGGATGTTTTTTTTCTCTTCAGGTGAAAAGCCTAAAGCTAAAGTGGTTTTGTGAAACCTCTGTGGTTCAGCTCTTATCAGTCAGCACAGGTCCTAATCTAGGTTCTGCTTCTGCACCCGCCATTTTGAAATTTCTCTCTCACCTTCCATTTCACTGGCTCCACCCCTGGATCCTTGATGATTCAGATCATCCAAAGTGATGACCACTTATACCAGAAAGGTTACAACTCCATAAGCCTCAACTCTCCTCTAAATGCAAATATACCTCCTTCTCACTCCTCTAGAAAGGCATCCTAACCCTTCCTTACTAACAGCTTGACTTTATGTTATGATTTGTTTGTTTACTTTTTATATTGTCTGTCTTGCTTAAGAAGTAAACTCCATGAAGACAGGAACCATGTCTGTTTGATTCACCACACTCCAAGCCTATTATGACAGCTAGGACATAGTAGGTACTCAATAGATATTTGTTGTGTAAATGAATAAAGCCGACTTGGCTTTGTGATGTCATTCCTAAGGTATTTCCTCAGTATTGAATACCCTGAAGCTAGCTCATTTAGTCATACATCTATTTCATCCCTTTTTGTTGTCCTCCTTCCCTTTTTTTCTTGTTTCAGTCTTTCACTTGGAAATTTATTTGGGACCCCTAAGGAAGGAGTGTCCCCGCTTGGCACTGGGCAGGTTACTAATGGTATCAAAGAGAACACAATAGTTGAGTTGAAGATTTTCTCAACCCCGGACATATTGTCATTTTTGCAACTGGATAATCCCTTGTTGAAGGGAAGGAGATGTCATGTGTACGGTGGAGTGTTTACCTTCTACTTCCTAGGTATCCTTAGCACTCTCCCTGTTACTCAGAAGTGACACCCAAACATGTCTTGACACATTGCCAAAGCTTCTTGGAGCCCTAAATCATCCAAGGTTGAGAACCACTGGTCTCAATATTAAGAGTACAAGTGGTAGGATAGAAGGTAGAGAACACTCCATGCTAAGAGATGTGCATGGCCATGTGCACGACAGTGCTAAAGTACATAGACTGCTGCACGGTTCTCAGTTCCTCCTGACTCACACCAAGGAGCCAGCAACAGGAAGAACTCACTGCTGTGTTGTTTCTTTTGATCATTACGTGGGCAGCTTTTATGCTCAAGGCCTCCAACTCCAGGCTGAGAATTCAGGGAGAGCCATGCACAGCTCAGTGATTTAAAGAAGGGCATCTAGAAACAAGAGGAAACCTGGAGCAACTTCTCTCAAGGATGGTTTGGTTTTATCTCTCAAAGTTGAAATGTGCCTGGCCTTACCATGCAACTCTGCTTCTAGAAACTGGAATCGGAAATGGTTGCTTATGGCTCCAAATTGATGTGTACCTACAGATGGTTTTTGCAACAGTGCTTAAAATAGGAAAGAAAAGTAAATGGTCTAAATTCTAATTTTAGGAGACAGATCCAACAAATGATGAAATATTATACATAAGGTAAAAGTAATAACATGCATTGCTATAATCTGATATTGAAAGATCTCCAAGGTATAATTAAATCTCAGCTTCATCTCCTTCATAACTATGACCCTGGGCAATTCACTTAACCTCTGATTCTATGTGTCCTCATGTATAAAAGAGGAAGAAGAACACACATAT
The DNA here is from genome assembly GCA_028451465.1 of Erethizon dorsatum. Lineage (NCBI taxonomy): Eukaryota > Metazoa > Chordata > Mammalia > Rodentia > Erethizontidae > Erethizon > Erethizon dorsatum. The sequence goes on along the minus strand of CM051840.1, from coordinate 20,995,549 downwards.
CTCACAGTGTGGTCAGAAAAATTAAATGAACTAATACATATAAAAGGCTGAAAACAATGTGTGACATATACATTAAACATAATATTTAATCGTTAATGCTGTTCTGTATTAAGTTAAATTTAAAAACAACTTTTAGCACAGAATGTGCTAGTGGCATTTCATTTCTGTTAATGTGAAAACAAACTTACATGAAACTTACATTAAAGCAACTTTCTGAAAATTGACACAAGAAAATATGGGCAGGAGATTTGTCGGGCAGTTGGGTAGAAGCTAGACTTGGAGGAGAAGCGGTCATTCTATCATTTCATGTATAATCCTTTCTGCATTGTTTTAAATTTAAAACAAAAAGTGTGCCTGCCTGATTTGCAAAATGACAAAAAACTACAAAGTTAACGATACTGTTCCAAACACATTTATTTACTGAATCACTCTAAGGTTGATTTACATAAGATGATTTCAACAAATAAAATAGATAATGAAAAACTGTAGTTCAATATTATGTACAGGTCATTATGATGCCGAGTTGAGTTTGGAAAATCCTAAATTCAAACAAAGCAGCCAGAGCCCCATTTCCCATTCAGATCACAATCTGGAAGGTGCAAAGAGCTCCCAGGAATTTTGGAAACCAACATTTTAAAAAGGATCTACCAACATTTAAAAGAAAAATAGTAACAATAGAATTAAATTTTTAATATTTATACAATTTTAATTTTAATTTACTAACATGTACCAAATAGCTCATGTATTTAATTAAATCCAATCAATTGGACATTTATAGATTTATAATAGTTGCATAATCTAATATAACAATATATAACCATCGTATTATATTTATATAATAGAAATATTTATGGATTAAGTTTAATTAATAAGACATTCCTTTAGTTTTAGAATATTGTTTAATGCTACTCAATAAATTTAATTAATGAACATATTTATAAAAATAAAACTACTATGTGTCACAATGCCTTACTTGCACTGTGACCTCAGCAAGTTGTATAACTTCTTGATCCTCTTTTTCTTCTTTTGGAAATTGAGTGCAGTAATAGCCTTAGGCTTGGGCAGCAGTGAGGGTTAAATGAGATAATGCGAGTAAAGCAATTTTCACAGTGCCCAGCATGTGCATGGTGATAATAATCATTTTATCATCATCATCTGAGATTAAGCGCACTTAGGGTCATTTTCCCCTACTAAGACTAAGAATTCTCCGGATTCCCATGTAATGGAGGAGCTGATTCAAAGAAAACTTTCGGAAAACCCTGAGCTTCTTTCTCCAACACCATTTTTGTACTTGCAAAAGGACCCTTATGAATAATTGGCCAAGAAGATGTCTGACTGTAAAAGAATATACAAATAAAAAATGACCTACTATGTTACAGGTATTTTGAAACTCAGAAATCTTAGCCAAAAGTATTTACTTACATAAAATCCACTTCTAATTCCCAATAACAACAACAACAGCAAACTAAAACATCAAATCAAATAATATACTTCCTTCCTCATCTCAAAACCGAAAACAATTGTTCAGTGTATGTTAGTGAGATGATATTATCAAGAAGCCTTCATTTAATGCCAATTTATGAGAATCAGCAATGCAAAGTAGAAAATTAAGTCATGGTGGGGATGTCGGATGGGGATATAATTAAGGCTGACGGGTGCTGGGATTTTTAAGAACCAACATCAGGAGAACCACATAAAACTACAGTGTAATGTAAAATATTCTGCACTGGCAGGGATACGGACTGTGCGACCCACAGGGTCCCCGTTCCAACTCTAATTGCTATTATTGTCTGGGATGTGATATCTTAATCAGAAACAATAGCTTGTCTAATTGAGGCAGGTTGGGGGAGGCTGCTCCCTCTGCAGACACCTGAATAGTGAGCTCGATAAATGAGTAACATGGAGAAATTAAGAGAGGACGACTCAGATGGTGCCTTCAAATAATATGTGCAACAGCCATGCAAGAGAGGCCCGAAAGCTCCCACACTGGAAGGATTTAAGATGAGAAGAGTGATGGGGAGAGCGTCCTCTGTGGAATCACCTTTTATTTGCAAGATAAGATGACCTGTTTTTCTTCAAAAAAAATTTTGAATAATTGCTCGCACATCTAATGTGTTTTTTAAAGAGTATAAAGAATAGTCACATACATTATTTCGTGTCTTATGTCACCATCACAAAGTGGGGTTCATTGTCATCTCAAATTTTCATATGTGGCATCTAAGAAAAAAGTAACCCATGCCTCACAGTTAACCAATACCTACTCTAAAATTAATATAGGAAGAATAGTCCATGAGAAACAGTAATCCTGGAGGGGGAACCTACTGTCCCCCAACATAGATCGGAACACTCTATGTAAGGAAAATAGCATAGCTACTTTTATTCAAGCCTTTTGTTAGTATGTACCTCAATGGAGGTGAGAAAGCCTCTTCCCTGAAAATCATTTTTTAAGAGGTTATTTGCTACAGTTTGAGCATACTTTTCTGTAAGTTTGACTGAAAGTAGAAAGCAGTGTAAAGGCAGAGAGTATTAGACTGAATGCCAGGAGCCCTGCCCCTTCCTAGCTAGTCACATCATACTTGGACGGGTTACTGAATGTCTGCAGAGCCTTAGCTCCTGATATTTCCACTGCTCAGGACCCCATTTTCCTTCCCCTTTCTCTCCTGTCCAGAGAGCTCCAAGCTCCTCTGTCATACTTCCTTTAATATTTAATGGGACCCCTTGCCCCTCTTTCTGTATTTTATTGTTATTACTATTCACTCATCAATGGCCAATCAAAACTTTTGATTGGGAGATCACCACTATTCTTGCATGCCAGTGAACCAATAATTCGATTTGTTAATTTATTCTGGGTTAAGTGCCCATTCTTGTCCTGCAGTATTAAAATCAGCCCAAGCTTCTCTTCCTTCTCATAAGGGCTTCTACAGGTCCAGGATCCCCAGGCTGGGAACCACTAGATGAGGCTCTGCCAACTCCCATGAGCGAAGGAAGTGCAGAGGGCACAATGAACACGAGGGTCTCGATCTCTCCCGGCAGCTGGCAGTGACTCTATTTCAACCTGTACCATGTGAGTGCCAGGCCCAGGGCTGAGAGCCCTCTACTCTTTAAAACCTATAAATCCCAGTGTCGGTGTGAACTTTCATGATGTTTAAGTGTTGCCCACCACATCTCATCAAGTCTAAGATGTCATTAAGATGAATCTTACTTTCTGAGTAGTTCGTATGTTAAAAAAAACAAGTTTTCTGGAATCAATGAAGTATAGTAGATTGGCAGCTTTTCCACAATACTAACTTTTTTTATTTAAAAATTATTTTAAAAATTAAATTTCCATGTAAAAGGATCATGACACCAAGTATAACCTATAGGCCTCCCTTTTTAAAATTTCTTCTTAGTCAATATGCTCTCTAATATCCCTGCTGGACTGAATATTTAATGATCTTATTAATTTAACAATATTGAGATGGTAGTGTGTAGAGAACTTTGAAACATAATATTCCCTAGAAAAACCAGTATGTGAGAGAGATGAATGAGAAATTTATAAGGGTAAATGAGACACAGCGAACATCTTGCTCTAAATAAACTTATAGAGAACAAAATAAGATTAGGTTACAGTTTGATTCATTGACATTATTATCTAACCTATAAAATTGATGGACGATTTGACTGTTACTGAATCAAATTTTATATTTTGGAATTGTGATCTGTATTTTCATGTCTAAGTATTTTCATAGAGCTTCACAAGCCCTCCAAGACTCAATTCCTTCCTGCTCATGGAAGTAGAAGAGGGTGATCTCAATATATTTTCCTCTCTGGGGACTCCTAAGGAGCTGGTTGGGGTCCTCTGATGACAAGGTGGCCCTCTCTAAGTACTCCTGTGTCTCATGAGTCTGGTCAGTTTTCCTTCCTGTTGCCCCTTCAGGTGCAGTGGAGATAAAAGAGCTCCTCTGTCACCTGGCTTCAGATGTGCCACTGCTGCTTAGAGGCTTCGCTATACCCTACCCACGGCTTTGTAAACAGTCCTTTTATTAAACTCTCTTCAAAAATACGCGTTCTGTAGGTGTCGGGTCCAGACATCTTCAAGGACCAATCAAAATTTCAAAGCCAAATCCCAATGATTCAAAGAAAAAAAACTTTTTATCAAACGACAAAGCTCCCAAGTATTTCCTTAGAAAAACTATGAGCAGGTGGTGTTACAGTAGCCTGGTTTAAAAGGGGAGAAAATATTTTAAAAAATAAACAATTGTTTCTTATGGCACAAAATCTTCTTCATTAATACCAAATATCACATCTTTGAGAACCATATAGTATCTTTGAACTGTTCAAAACAAAAATGCTATGCAAATCCAAGATATTAATACTATACCATTTTTGCCTGGTGGTAAAATCTGCAATGACATGAAACTACCATAGGATAAAACCATTTCAGCAGAAGAAAACCTTTAGGAAACAGATTCTACTACAAAGGAGTTATTGCAGGAAAAGTATAGGTTTACTGAATTCCAAAAGTTGTTAAGAGGATTTACTAATGCACAAAGAACCTAAGATCATCTGTACATCAAAAATGGAATATTCTGTTTCCTGTAGCATAGTCAATGGCATCTTTAATTGCACAAGTAGTCACCTGGAATCACATTGGGCATATTTGGTTTTAATTGACATGATAAAAATATTTCTCATAATGCTAAGAATATTTGAATCTACTGCAAAGCCAGCACTCAATTTTTATTCAGAAGTACAAAATCAGATTCAGACTGAGACCAGAAATGTACACAGAATCGATGGATCCAGCTGGGGGCAATAAAGGGAGGGTTATAACGTCAAAAAGCAGATGTTCCACCTAAAGGGACAGTTGCTATTTGACTCCAGCTGGTCAATCATTTCCATAAAGAATGGAGACGTGGTGGAGCCTTTCTTCTGGTTTTTCAGAAGAAGTGGACATCCTGAATCTTTAACAGAATCTCAATTTTTAGATGCAGATTATAAGTCAACAAAAATGGTTTGATTATTCAAGCTAAGCTTGTGGCCCACAGGGCTGTAGTCTGTGCTCTTCCCTAAGTGCGCTGAAGAGGCCTGGCTCATCTCTGCAACCCTTCAAAGATCCTCCTATCTACTTTAGAGGCTGAGAAGATGACCCAGGTGCTCGAGTGAGTTATAACAACGGTGACCAAGCCATCCTTTTTTTGCTCAGGACATTCCTGATTTCAAAACTGTAAGTCCCATGCTCTGGGAAGCTCCAGTCCCAGCCAAAATGGGACAGTTGGTTACTTAGTTACAGCAGAGAATTGGATTCTGGCATCTGCGAAACTGCAGAAGGTCAAATAACCCAACCTTTAGAATGCATCCTTTCAGGGGAATTTTGCTATCCTTTCAGGTGCTAATTTGCTAAAGCTTTGGTGTCCCCACTTCAAAAATTAGACTGTCTCCAACGCCAAGGTGCGACTCTCCTTAGGTAAGCCCCAAAAGCCAGTTTCCAGTGAACAGAGAGCACTGGAAGGCAAGCGGTTGGCCCTGAGATGGCTTCTGGTTGTTATTTGTCAGAGAATCCTAATTCGAATCTAAATGGGAGCTCGCCATTATCGGGGACTCACACAGCTCCAGGTAAACAGCTAATGAGCAGGCTGCCAGCTCCATTTTTATCAAGAGCCCTCCGAGACTTAACCGTGCCATTTCATAAAATATGCAGATGATAGTGTGGGGAGAAGAGCAAAGGCTTTGAAAATGATTCACACAACCTAAAAATGATGTTGAAAAGGGAGGAATTAAATATTCACAAAGTGAGAGAAATTAAGGCATATTAACTGTTAGAATGTGGAAATGAAATGACTAACATGCATAGAGTTGATGAGAACTGCATGATTACAGATCTGTCAAAAGTTTCTAATTCTGACACCACACAATGTGGAGGTGCTAGTTGGCTGGTAAGGGCAAAAAATGAGGTATAGGACAAGCCACATGATGCTGACAGATCAGAGTGAAAGGGAGGAAGACATTGCAGTGATTAACACTGGGCTCCGTTCCGTGCTGAGGGTGAGTGCCACAATCACAAACTGAATGCTAATTAGGAGAACAGAGCAGACTCCAAGTTGACCGGACCCTTGAAGCAGATGTGGGCATTAAGTCTATAATGAGGAAGGCAGAAGAAAGCCTAAAGGCCGGAGAGGCTAAATTTGGTGAGGTCATCCAATTCTCCACATTTAGGGGATGGAGAGCCAAATTGTGGCCCATCCAAACTAGAATTAGCAGTAATTATTATATAATATGTAATGATGGGATTTAAATGACTAACACATTTTCTCTGCTGAGATCATTTAGACATGATTCATACAAATGATTAAATTAATAGATCTTCCTCTTTTCAGACTGCCAGGCAGCTTGAACTAGATTTTTCAACAGACACTGATCCTAGTGAAATCACATGAATAGCGAGATTTACGGAAATTGCAGGGAATTGGTTCAATGTATAAGAGCATGCTAAGGTTTGGAGAAATTCACAAATTCCACTCAAGGATGAAGACTCAGCTTGTGGCCTTTGGGTGTGTGTGTGTGTGTGTATCAAATCTATGTATTCCTAAAAGGGGTTTTAGAAGATGAAAATATGAAATCAACCTCCTCAAAATAAAGAGACATAACAATGAAACCTAAACAAATATTCATAGACTAAGTTACTTTCTTCACATCAAAACTGCAGCTGACTTTTAAAGAAAACAATTGGTATATGTAAAAATGCCCTTTAAATAACAATCGAGAGATGATTCAGAGAAATTTAGACTTTAGTGCCAATGGAAAACAATTCGAGAGCTGATGATGTTTGTTCATGGGGTAGTCATGACTTCAGTGAAGCATCTACAATTTCCAAAATTAAGAAAGGGATATAAATTGCCAATAAAAAAAGCTCAAAGCCATCTTTGATAAAGCTTTTCTCTACAGCATTTCTGCTGAAACCCCATCATTGTTGCTGGATTAGAGGATGCTAATTTTTTTCCTCCCACGGAAGTATAAAGCGGTTCTTGGGGATCCAGGAACTGCTGGAGATCTGCTGTGTGTTCTGAGCGGAGACTTCTCCAGTCCCATCAGCTGCACAGCATATGAGCAAATTAACAGGCACTTGGGGAGGAAGCCCACAGTATGAGGCACAGGCATGTAATAATTAACATAGCCTTGGTACCTTTGTGGCATCTTGGGATGAAAATATTAATCATCCACAGCTGTGATCATCTCAAAACCTCCTATTTTATGGCTTTGACACATCCATGAATAATGCCATTTACTATAATGCGCAGCATATCAGAAAGAATATTTTTACAGTATGGCTGCTTCTCCAGAATACATTGTAAAACTGATGGAGAAGCTAGTTTCCGGCAGCACTATGGAGGAAAAAGAACAGGACACGATCCTACTTCTATAATCCACTTTTCTGAGCCCCTACTACATGCCAGAATTTTCATATAGTGTTTATTTAAACCTTACAATAACACTACAAGGGCTGTGCTGCTATGATCTCCATTTAGGAGATGAGGAAATGGGGGACTGAGAGATTAAAGTCAAGCTGCCAAGGAAATAGAGGCAGCATATGAACTTCAGTCTGCCGGGCTCCAAAGTCCAGGATCTTTCCAGAGCACAGAATTCAAAGGGAACTCTAAATATTACTGTGACATTTGTTTCCACAGTGCCCTCACCCTTCTTGGTCTCTAGGGTATCACCTTGGCAATTAATTCATTTAGACAATTCATTCAGACTTTTTCCTCCTCTGCTTCATCACTTTTGTCAGCCTTCTTTTGCAACTTTCCTACCCTTGATTTGAACATTCAGTTCAAGTTCATGCCCTTGCCAATCCATTCTCCACACTGAAGTCAGAGAGACAGAGACAGAGAGACAGAGAGAGACAGAGAGACAGAGAGAGAGAGATTACTGATGCAAATCGAGTTGGGAAACTCCCCTGCCTAAAATCATCACATTTACCCTTTTCCTCTTAGGAGAAAATGGACCATGCATTGCCTACAACATTCTAAGTGATCTAACCCTCCAGCTCTGTCTTCTGATTTCTCTACCTAGATCTTTTACTAATTTCCATCGAAGACTAGGTGTGTTCCCCATAGCTACTCAACTACATCATCCCATCTCAAGCTGAGATGCCTATAACACTACTTTTCCCACCCTATCGCTATCACTTCCCAGTCCACCTTGCTGAGTTTCTTTTCATTCTTTGGATCCTCCCTTCAGTTTCCCTGTCTCAGAGCTGATAGCCTTAACTCCCTAGTCTATTCTGAGTTTTCAATATGCTCTCTTAGCCTACACACATTCTCTTTGCAGTTGTCATACTTGTAAGCAAACGATTCTTTGTATGGTTATTTCTATCATAGTACCTGACCTCCACAATAGATCTTAAACTCTATGATGGGAGAGACTGTATGCTTAAGGGCAAACGTATAGTAGCTGCTGAAAATATGTATTGAAAGAAGGAAGAAACGACTGAACAAAGCGTCTTCATTTTGTTTGGCATCCGTTCTGCTGTACTGTACTTTCTCCATCATCTAAGTCAACAAAGAAGTTTTTCTTAGCTGACATTCACAACCATTGGCAACAATCACTGAGAATTGCATCATGAGCACCAGGGAGAAGGGCTGAGTGTGCGCCCTTGGAGAATCATCTGCAGGAGCAGAGATTCCCCAGGCAAAAGGAATCTGCCCTCTTGTCCCTGGCTCCCAAACTCCTACTACACTGCCTCTTAGGTAGTTCGAGCTTCTGCTGTAATTGCTTGTTTGTATGACTCAGTCCTTGGGGTCCCCAGGGCAAGAACTTACCTGGCTGGTATTTGCACCCTTTCAGTATACAGTACACGGCCTGAGCACCTTAGATACACAGTCAATGGCTATTCACAACAATTTAATGTGTGCATAACCCAGTGAGTAATTGAATGAATAACCAGATGAATCAGTAAGTTAACAAGCTAATGATAAAATAAGGAAAAGTAAGTATGAAAACGGTTGTTCACCCAAGTGTTTATGAAAGTATAGCATCCATGGGATAATGTGCGGGACGACATAAACTGACTTTTAAATTTAGTCACTGAGGAATGAAGAAATGTTGGAAAAAAATAACTTGCATACTAAATTCTTCATATGATTGATATTATTACTTAAGCCAATTTGAGTTTAGAAAAAAATAATAAGCAATTATAGAACTATTGTAGAAGGTACTTAAAGATACCAAAAATCACAAAACTGTCATACAAATGAGTGAGTTTGTAAACACATACTTCTAAATGAATGAGTAAAACTCACAAAAGGGTGAAACCCTAAGATTTCACAAGTATTTACTATGTTCTGGGTACTATTTTCAGTATTTGATCAGTATCCATGCACAATATTATTGGGTAAAAATTGTCACATTTTACAGGTGAGGGGATTGAAATACGGAAAGGGCAAATCTTTGTTCAAAGGTGTCAATCTAGTAATCGTTTGGAATAGGATGCAAATCCATGTGGAGTCTATGATATTAACTACAGCTCTGCTCAGACCCCAGGACAGTGAATGCAAGGGAATGAGTGTGCTATCGAAGAACATGAAGGAGCACAAGAAGAGACAGAGAAAAGGGCTAGGAGCATGGCTCAGTGGTAGAGTGTTTGCCTAACATGCCCAAGGCCCTGGGTTCAATCCCCAGCACTGCCAAAAAAGGATCAGGAGCCTCTGGCAAGTGCTAAGTGCCTTCCCTGGGTAAAACTGAGAACTAGAAGAGAGGTAGGATGTAGCCATTGCCTTTAAATTTTTTTATGCTTCTTCAGCCAGAATAGTACAGTGGTCACTCTGGACCCTCACTTGGAGGGAAATCTTTCTAAGCATCTAATTATGGCTCATGAAAGGAGGGAAATGCCCTACCCTTTGCTGCTGCAATTGGGGTGGGGAACATCTCCCTGAGTTCACTTCCAAGAACAAAATAAGTGAATGTGCAGCATCTCAATCGCTCCTGGACACCTGGCCTGCCATGTGCTGTTCAGAGCATCCACTTAAGTGGAAATGGGAGCACAGAGCTCTGCAGAGTGGCCATTGTGACCTAGAGAAATAAAGAAGATGGTGCCACTACTTTTACTCAAAAAAGAGACATCTCATCTCACTTTGATTCCCTTAGCACTCAGCTCCCTTCCCAATGCAATATATCACATTACACATGAGCATTCAAGAATCACTCAACTCTCCTCTTTTTAAATCTTTGTCATTGTTTCATACTTCATCACTTGAAATGCTTTCCCTATATGCGAATCCTAAGTCTAAATTCTGATTGCCCCTTTACAAGGTGGAACTTGTTGAACCTTACCTGCTTGAAGCTTTCCTTTCCCTCATGTGTCAAGTGGAGATAGTAACAGCCCCTCGCTCCCTCCCTTCCTCCCCTTCCCTCTTTCCCTCCCTCTCCTTGTTTGCTTTTGCCATTTTCCATCACCGTGAACTGTTGCCCTCTGCCATGTGCCACTCTGCCTTAGAGCCAGCCGATTGTGGACTGAAACCTCCACAAACTGTGAGCTAAATAAACCTTTCCTCCTTTGATCTTGGGTGCTGGGTATTTTGTCTTAGCAATGAGAAAAGTAACTAAGATGGAATTTGGTATCAGAGAACTGGGGTTGTTGCTGTGACTGTACCTGATCGTGTGGTTCAGGAGCCTTTGGGAATGGTTTGTGGGAAGAGTTTGGAATGATTCAGAGATGCTGGCTGAAAAAGTAGAGCTGGAACACGTTAGGCTGTTCTGTATGAGAGATTCTGGTCAGAGCTCAGAAGATCAGAAAGCTGGTAAAGATCAGGCTTGGGAGGTTTCTGCTGGGAAGAAGGACTGCACTGGCTGCTGGACTCCAGATGATGTGTGTTATGGCTTGGCAGCAGGTTTGTCTGCACTTTGCTCATGTCCAGACACTTTGCCTGAGACTGAGATTAAGGGCAATGGACTAATTAATTTGGCAGAAGAAATTTCAAGGCAGTTGAATGTTAAGGTGGTGGCATGGCTACTGTTGGGGGCTTTTAGCCAGATTTATGTTGAGAATCAAGAGCAAAGAGCCCAGGAGAATGATTTAAAACATTAAAAGTTTGTCCAGAAAGGAAGCTCCAGTAAAGCTGTGGACTGCAAAGATAGACCAGAGGAGATCTTGATTGCTGAGAAGGAGCAGGAGAATAGAAAAGAGGGCCTGAAGGCATCAAAAGAAGCAGCAGGACTCCACCCTTTGTAGTCTCAAAATTGCCAAAGTATAAGACTTTGCTTTGAGAAAAAAGCCTCAGAGGACTATGTTACAAAATGGCGGCAGCAGAGAGAATTTGTTCCTCAGAATTGGATTCAACCCCTACAGTCAAGAGAGAGAGAAGCCTGGCTAGTGCTCCAGCTGGCAGTAGACCTTGGCATCACCCACATGGTGCTAGTTTTAGGTGCATGAAGAATAGAAGAGTTGTGGGATCAAGAAGGCTTCCACCCAGATTTCAGAAGGCCTAGGAGGCCAGGCAGTGTGCCCCTGGGAGGGCGGTGGGTGAAGTTGTGAGTGTGAAGCCAAAGGTGCAGTGGAGACCCCAGAAGTTTGGAGAAGCCAGGAATGTGGATCATCTAAGGAAACCTGCAAGGAGGGAGCAGAGTGGGCCCAAGAGGGAAGCCATGGAAGCTACAACCATAGGAAGCACTGTCAGGGCAGAGCCATCCAAGCCCTTTGGAATTTACATCTTGCCACAGATTGCCTTGGATGCTGCACATGGAACTATAGGACTTAATGTTTGCCCTGCTGGATTTTGGACTTGCTTTGGTCCCATTCCTTTGTCAGCCCCCGCACCCCCCCTTGTAACTTTTGGAATAGAAATGTCTATCTTGCACCATTGAACATTGGAAGTGTTTAACTGTCTTTTCATTTGTACAGGGGCTCACAGCTAAGAGTTTGCCTTAAATCTCAGAGGGACTTTGGACTTGGACTTTGCAGCAATGCTGAAACTGTTAGGACTTTGGCAACTCTTAGAGATGGACTAAATGTCTTTTGCTTAAAGGAATGTACATGAGTCTTTGTGGCAGAATGTTATAGTTTGTGTCTAGACATTACCCCAAAGCCTCATGCATTTTTACATGGGGCTTTTCAGACGCAGCTGAATCTAGAGTTTGTGACTGATTTGCAGTGCAATGCTGAGATTAAGGGTGAGTGATCGCTGGATCAGTACACTGATTGGATTGGCACTGTCCTAATCCCAGCAGTCTGGATAAAATAAGAGGGTCAGAAAGAGGCTTGTTTCCCCCTTGTTGCTCTTGTTGCTTTTGCTGTCTTCCACTACCATGAACTTTTGCCCCTCTGCCATGTGCCACCCTGCCTTGGAGCCAGCTGATATGGACTGAAACCTCTACAAACTGTGAGCTAAATAAACGTTTCCACTTTTAACTTTGGGTGTGTCGGGTATTTTGTCTCACCAATGAGAAAAGTAACAAAGACACCTTCCTTGAGATTGAGTGTTAAATTCCGAAAAGATTACAGTTCTGGTCAGTGATCATTATTAGTTCCATAGTGGCATGTAATGATAAGTCCTTATTTATCCTGGGACATAAGAAGTTAGCTACTCTCTCCTCACTACAAAATATGAGTCCCTAGCAATCCCTTCCACTTCCAGCCATGCTTGGAGAGAAGTAACTCTCTGATTTTCTCCACTTCACAGCATGGCAAAGGAAGGCTTTGTACAGTGACCTCAGAACTGTTCATCTGTCATCCCTGTATTTGATTGCAGAGAGAATGTACTTCACTGAGGTTGAGTTCCTTAAACATTTTGGGAAGAACTGGAGGACCAGCTTTCAGGAGTCACTGGAAAGGACTGATACACACCTGGCTGTCCAAGAAGCTGTGACCTGTGCCAGCATCAAGAATTCCGTGAGTCAGGGAGCAGACACTGGAACCCTGGGTTTCAGGAAAACTTCCTGATTCAGGATTAAGAAGTGGCCTCCACCATCACTGGCCCTATAGTCAGTGAACCTACAGTATTATTATTACTGGCAAAAATAAAGATGTTCTCCCTTTTGCCTATTGATACCCACAAAAACCAGAGCCTCAATACTGGGAATGCTTTTAACATGGCCATGGAAACCCCAAAGATGGTATGTTTAGAAGAAACCACAGAAGCAGCAGGAATATGACTTCAACCTCATTCCTCCCTTCCATGTCTTAGGACAATGAAATAATGGGGTGGAAAGAGAGAGAAAGGGGGAACTTACAGAAAACAACTAAGTAATTACCTCTGTCTCTTCCAATTTGTCTTACTGAAATCCTGCAGATGTAACCCTGTTGTTCCCAATGCAGGAAAAGCGGTGTGGATGGGCACACCAAGTTCCACATTGGTATTGGGCAGCTTAATTGAAGCCATGAAAGGACCTGGCACCTTTGGTATTGTTACCAGACTTGAAAAGATTTGCATAAACTTTGGGTTCACAAATTTTGTTACGCAAGTGCAGAGATGATGGATTATCCTCTGAATGATTTCTTTACACCTCCCTGCTGTTGTGATCACCTCCGTTTTCAAATAAGGAAAGAGAGGCCAGAAGCATTCAGGGTTACCCAGTCACTGGGCAAGATTCAAGTTTTGTTGATCCTAAAGCTTATTCAGTTTGGATTCACTTGCTTTAAAAAAAAAAGGAATCCACATTACTGATACTGAATTAGATGAGAAAGTTGATATTTATTTGCAATGAGAAAATAAATCAAGACAAATCACAAATTTTAAAAAGCTAACCAGAGACATCACAAAATCTAGAAAAGTAATTTAATATTTTATTAACTGTCTGACATCTCTAAAATATTTTTCTTGCCTTTTTGCCTTCATCCTCTTTGATCATCTCTTCATGACAAAGATTTTTCATTTTTTATAGAGAAAATGGAAAACTAATTTAGTCATTCCCCTAGCATGTTTGATCAAAATCTTTTTTATTATTATTATTTTTTTTTTTTTTTTTTGTGGGTACCGGGGGGACGACCTCAGGACCTCGCGCGCCAACAGGCACCCGTGCCGCTGAGCGATATCACCGGCCCCTTTTTCGTATGTGGGATCCGGGAGTCGAACTCGGGCCTTCGCGCTTGCAAGGCAGGCGCTTAAGCCGCTGAGCCGTCTCACCGGCCCTCTTTTTTATTATTGATAGTTCACAAATATTCATGTGAGCTTTATAACACATTATTGGTTTTTTGTTTGTTTGTTTTTTGGTACTGGGAATTGAACTCAGGACCTTGAGCTTGCCAGGCAGGCACTGTACCACTGAGCTATATCCGCGCCCCCTCATTATTGGTAATAGAATCTACATTTTTAGAAAAACTGTAAATTTGGGAAAGCCCCTATCTGGTTTCTTTTGTACATGAACTGCAGAATTTCAGGGAAATTTCAAGCTTTTGGGGTAATGACTAATCTTAAATACTCTTTAAATTAAGTATCCTCAGCTACCATTTTCTCATGGATACTTAATGTTGCATTCCAAGTTTTATGTTATCCTCATTTGTGTTAGTATTCTGTGTCAAATCAGTTAAGAAACTGGGCCGGTGAGATGGCTCAGTTAAGCGCCTGCCTTGCAAGCGCGAGGGCCCGAGTTTGACTCCCGGAACCCACATACGAAAAAGGGGCCGGTGATATCACTCAGCGGCACGGGCGCCTGTTGGCGCACGAGGTCCTGAAGTCGACCCCCCAGTACCCATAAAAAAAAAAAAGAAACTTAAACTGTGAAGTTATGATAATTTTTTAAAATTTCCACCAAAATGAAACATAATATATGGTACATTTATAGTTGTATATGCTGCATTAATAAGTATACTCTTGAGAGAACTGAACTTTTAAATTAACTAAGTGTTGAGCGGAATTAAATCTTCCACTACAATGGCAGATAGGCATACAGGTGTGATCAAAATATATGGAGAATGTTTTTTATTTTTTTTAATTTACAATGAAAGACATATTGTCATTAATCCTCCTAAAAATACTCCCCCTCCCTTTGAACACACTTATCCAATAATACTTGCTATTTTCCGAAGCAGTTCTAGAAGTCCTCCTGTGATCAAAAACACAGTGAATGCTGCTGTCGAGTGTCATTCAACAAACATGCAGGCTCGTAAAAACGTTACAATCTGTCCTTATGCACCTTATTCAATGGGTCTGGCACAGTGTGACTTCTGGCTCCTCTCCAAAGTCAAAACTACCATGGAAGGTAAACGTTTTGAATCAGTTCAAGACAGGGAGTCAGGCACATCACAACTAAAGACACTCACAAAAGAGGAATTTCAGAACTGCTTCAGAAAGCAGCAAGAACAATGGGGTAAGTGTGTTTGATGTGAGGGGGAATGTTTCGACAGAGGTTAATGGCAGCATGTCTTTTACTGTGGTAAATTTTTAAATTCAAACACTTACCATATTTTTCAATCACACTTCATATGTCTAATGTGCAGAAGAGTTTCTCACCGATGAGTTTCTGGCTCCTTGCGCTATAAATGATGCTTCTTCTCTGCTGCCCACTGATGGTGGAGGCATGTTGGGTTTTATTCACCTTGCATTGCTGACATGGACACTGCATTTGCCCAGTGTAGCTTAGGGTTTGTCACAGGTACATGAGTAGAATGGAATGAGTAGAATAGATACACGAATGTTCTTAGAAGCCATTCCTACACCAAGATACCAGCAGTAGCTTAACCATAAATGAAAGTGACAGAAGACGGCATAAGTATATCATATCAACCCCCATATAAATCCACCCTCTGTTCACCTTTCCAATAACTCGAATTTAAAGGCCAATAGCCATTCTAATTTCATCTTTATCCAAAGAGAAGCATGATGGAGGGGAAGCAGCGGTGGAAAAAGACAGCATCTCGACCCACTGTGCCTAAAACACTTGACAATTACAGATTTTATAGATGCACATAAACATGGCGATTCTTTGGCAGGACCCCTCCCAGGGCCTGAAACACAAGATCCCCAGAAGCCTCACTTGCTCGGCCTCAAGGTCCATCTGCGTGACCAGAAAGCAGATCTGGAATTTCTAACTCTACAGCAGGGCCTCTTTCCTCAAGGCCTGAAGACCTCCGCGTTCCAAGAAGCATCGGCAGAGTCTGGGGATAGATTCTTGCTCTATATTAGCCACAATTAATAATCAGAAGCGGAGATACAGCCACTTAACGTATATCAACCACTCTTCTGGGAGCGAGCTGTCATCCTCCAGTTCGCTTTTCCTGAGATAGGGAAATTGATAGGTCACTGGTGTCTGTGAATAGTGCTCGAAAGGTATCATATTTATTTTAGCTGCAGCTTCAAATCAGTGGCTATCTGCATTATGGAGAACATCATTCTATAAAACACATTTGATCTTCATTTTTCAAATGCTCCTGAAGGGAACATATGGTAATCCATTTAACTCTGTATTCCGTAGAGATCCCTAACCTCCATCCGCCAGATCCTCACGCTACTTTTATTGTAAAATTCATGTCCTTTTTATACCCCAAATATTCCCCCTTTCTTCTCAGATAGCTAAAAGTACCTGAGGCTACAAGACTACCCTGTTTACCATTAAATTCATGAGTCATGCCCTGTAGTCATCAAATAAAACAGAAATATTATTCACTTAGGGGCTGACAAGTACATATTGGCAAAACCCATATTCTTTCGGGTTTCAGGCATGAACTATTTTTAAGTTATTTGCTTTTTTATAGGAACCCACGCTAATATAAGTTCTCGATTTGATCTCCTGAATTATTTGTCTCCTGGTAGAAGCTAGCTCTTGTAAGTTTTTCTTGATTGTACAGTTTTGAGGCAGATGTTTGAAATCTGATTATTTTCTCAGATTTGAATGTGGCTCCTTTATCCATCAATAGTGTCATTTTAAACACAGATTTAACTTAAATGTCCCCAGGCACACTGCCCTTTTCCTCTCCCAATTACAGCTTCATGGCGAAAATGACGATGGGAACTCCAAGGCTCCCTTCCAAGGATGCAGCGATTACCGATGTCCAAACCATAAGCCAGAGATGGAAGTTGCTTGCCCGTGCAAGGAAGGGAACATAATTCCCAACATTTGTTCTGTGGGACAAGTGGAGTTCCTATGAAAAAAAAAATCAATACAATCCTATCTCCCAAAGCAGGCACCAACATGAAATATTAACCTGTATTTCCTTACACATATCAGCATTTCCAAAAGATAATCTATAGCAAGGTGTTTCTCTGAGGTCAAATATATTAAGAAAATATTTCATCTTAAGGCCCCCATTTCAGTTTTCATTGTATATTTAAAAATCTATTCTAAAAATCCATGAAAAACAAACAAACAAACAAAATCTAACTTTTCTCTTTAGTTTCCCAACTGCACGTGACCACAAGCTAGTGTTCCAAAAACCATACCTTGGATAATGGTGCCATAATAAATTTGTTCTGGTGTTCTTCAATAGCATAACATGCTTTTAATGAATAGACATCATGCTATAAATGTGCATCCTGGTATATTTCAGACCATTTGATTTCACTTTCTTTTTTTTTTTTTTGTGGGTACTGGGGGTCGACCTCAGGACCTCGCACACCAGCAGGCGCCCGTGCCGCTGAACGATATCACCGGCAGTTTTTTTGTATGTGGGTTCTGGGAGTCGAACTCGGGCCCTCGCGCTTGCCAGGCAGGCGCTTACACCGCTGAGCCATCTCACCGGCCCTGATTTCATTTTCTTAAAGATTGGGCAGAACAATAGAATAAGTGCTTGTATAAAATAATGTAGAAATTTCATGTAAAGCTTGGAATAAGAATTCAGGGTCTGAGTTCTGAAGACGTTGAGTTGCCTATCTGAATATCCTCAAATCATGATTAAAGGTATTAAGCAACTGACAAACCAAGGGTTTCTTCACTTGTTCATTATTCACTTATTTATTCTTTTATTTATTGAGCAGCTACCCTGGGCTCACATTGTCTAGGCACCAATGACACTGGATAACTTGGTTATGGGGGAGTTTGCAGTTTATCAGAAAATGTTAAGGAAAGAAAAGCACAAGTAAATATTTAATTTTAAGTGGTGTACATTCTGTAGAGGAGAGGTAAGAGGGGCAGAGATAACACATAATAGGTAAAATTGGCCCAGTTTGGAGGAAGAGGTCTGGGAGGGCCTCCCTGAGGAGGTAGAATTCAGGCCGGCACTTACAGGAAGGATTGGAATAGATTGAGTTGAGGCTGAAAGAAAGAGTATTCCAGCCCCCAAAATAGGATATGTCAGAAGGGATTGCACTGTTTCAAGCAAATGGAAGAAGGTTATGAAGCTGGAACTAGCCAGAACAGAGAAATGAATGGGAGGAAGCTGGAAAGATGATAGGAATCAGGTTTTCTGAGGCCTGGAAAGCCAGGAGAATATAGATGTCTATTTTAATTCCAAGATCAGTGGGAAACATGTCTGATCAAACTTTCCAGTTTAAAGGTAGGATGCACAAGAAGTCTTGGTTTGGAGAACAAAAGCAGACTCTTTCCTGATCTTGCTAAGCATCGCTTAATGACAAAAGATTGCATCTGACCAAATGACCTGAATTCAGCAACCCATGATGCAGTTATTCAGGACGAACCAAGGAGGTTTAGAATCCAAGTCACAAGAGAGAACATGTGCTGCCAAAGGTAACATCCCATAAAAGCAGTCCGAAGTCCCTTCACCTAATCAGCATGGCCCCAAATCCACTTTACCTATTATCCCTCTTGGATACATCTAAAAGCATTTGATCCTAATCACAGTAAGTGAGAAGAGAAGGTGGGATTTCCATATTATTAGCATGATGATTTTCTCAGAAGTCATCTTTATAAATAATTCCATATTATCCCAGTCAGACTGCCTGGGTATCTGAGGCTTATTTAATGGAAAGATTGGCTGTAAGGCTTTCTGGAACAAGACTTAAAATTCAGAGCATACGTCTTCAAGACTAGAGGTTAGGGTTTGTGATCAAATATCATGCCCTCGGACTTGAAATGCCACATCTGATTTGTGACTGGAAGAGGGAAACTCTCCCAGAAGTTAGTAATAAGTTTTGAGGAGGAAAATGTCTGCCTGAAATTATTTACTGTGAATAATAATAAGATGCCCTTAATTCTACAATCCTCTCCCCTCACCTCCTTTATCACTACAAACTGGCATTTCTAAGAGTCTAGATACCCACAAAGCCATAACTTTCCTGAGTGTTGGTGGCCACACCAAGTAGTCATAGCCTAGTTGGCTTTTCCTCGCCTCTGTTCCCTGCCCAGCAAAGCCAGGTCAGTTTTCACCCCCTTCTACAGAGATGACACTTATACACACCCCACAGGAGGGTTAGAAGTAAGGTGTATTTCGGGCCACCATTTCTATCTCCCACTCTCTCTGCCATCCTAGAACACGGGACAAATGCAGTGAACCGTTTGCACTGTCATCTAATTTTTAAATTAGTTCATAATTATGGTCAGTGGGAGAGAGAGCGGAGGCAGGTATGGTACTGTTTAAAACATCTTCCTGGGCTCCGTCCCAGACTTAGCAGTCCCCTTAGGCAATTTAGTAATCTATCAGTTCTTTTCTTACCTAGAAAATGAATAATAACATTAATTCTTACTTCATAAAATTGTTAAATGTGCATAAATGCTTAGAACATTGCCTGACACATAATATTCATGTCAGCCACCACAATTAAGTTTTTTTGATGAAAGTGTATAGGAATCATGGATAAGGCTTGATTTCCTCCCCTACACAAAGCTCAGGTCAAGTTTATGTTCAACCATGAAGTCCATTTTTATATTTCTTTTAGAACACCTCTCTCCCTCTCTCTCTCTCTCCCTCTGTGCCTGTGTGTGCATGTGTGTGTGTGCATGCGTGTGCATGTATGAGCGTGTGTGTGTGTGTGTGTGTGACGTCTACCATGTGCCAGGTACTGTTCCATGAAGTAGAGATACAGGTGTAAAATTATACAAGGCCCTGTTTTTAAGCAAAGAAACAAAGATTTAACAAATATATTAATAAGATACTTTGGATTCTGTGCATAGTGAAGCTCTTAC
The DNA here is from genome assembly GCA_028451465.1 of Erethizon dorsatum. Taxonomy (NCBI): domain Eukaryota; kingdom Metazoa; phylum Chordata; class Mammalia; order Rodentia; family Erethizontidae; genus Erethizon; species Erethizon dorsatum. Next base: position 20,975,563 of record CM051840.1, on the reverse strand, counting down.
TGCAAGATGTTATGATAGAAAAGTAAGGGGGGGACCATTTTTGTTAGGTGGTTAGGGCGCTGCCTTCTCCGTGAAGGTGACATTTAAACTGAGATCTGCATAAAACAAAGGAATTATCATGCAGAAAGCCAGGAGAACAGAATTTCAGACAGATGGGGAGAATATGATTCATCAGGCACTTGTCTAAATAATGTTCGTCTCGCTAATCTAGACCATGATCAGGAAAGATAGCTCACGGGAAAAGTTTAGGCAGTGGTTTGTTTTTATAAATAAAGTTTTATTAGAACACCAGTTACCCATTCATTTACAGGTTGTGCGTGGTGCTTTCATGCTACAGCAGGAGAGGTGAGGAGCTGGGACAGAGACTAAAGGGCTCACCAGTCCGCAATGTTTACTACCTGGGTCTTTATAGGAAGTCTGCTCTAAACCAAGAGACCCATGAAGGTGAGGACCACATTTGCCATCCAGTTCGCTCCTGCTTCCTGTAACCCTGGCTGTGTCTGACATAATAGACCCCAGAATACAGTGGGAGAGGGAATAAATGTGAGATACTGAATGCCTGTGCCCATTCGGTTATTTGTTTTATTTTTAAGGGCTTCTAAAAAATAGTGAAATATTGATTTGGAACACACAGTGACCCTTCAGGTGAACATCATTGGCTCTCACTGTACAGAGAAACAGAAATACGAAGTGGTGGTTGAGGTAGGAGCTCCACATTTTAGGCCCCCATAAGAATTATGTGCAAGGTCCTAAGACCAAAGCTGGTTCCACCCTGAGTCACACAGTGGTTTGGTTGGATATCACTTCATTGGGCAATGATCAAAGTACACAGGAGTCCAGGCCCCTTGCAGCTCTGCAGGTAACTTTGCTGGGGGAATGATGCTGACTCCCCACAGTTAGCTTGGCAAAAGTCAGAGTTTCTTAGCCTTGCAAACATCAATACATTTGGGGTCAGAAAAGTCTTTGCTATGGGGCATTCTGTGCATTTTATGTGTATCAATATCTCTGCCAGACACCCCAGCTCCAAATATGATGATCATAAAATATCCCTAGGTATTCCTAAACGTTCCGCAGGAAACAGAGCGATAAAAGGAAGCAAAACGAACCTCAGTTGAGAAGTACCCGTGCATCCTGAAAACTTCCCACTCCTTCCATGACAATTGCTTTCACAAATAAACATTTAGAGGTCTCAGAGCTTTCATAGCCCATCTTTCCATTCAGATCTCCCTGTGGATATGTATTCACATCCAGTGGGGTGTGTGTACTAATCAAAATGGCGATGGAGACAATTCCCATTGACCTTAGGGAGAATCATTTTCCCTATCGCAGAAAAACCTTTTAAAAATTCTTTCATTTATTCTGAAGTTTAGAGTTGTATTCCCTCTTTGGTGTTGGGGGTGCAGTCCTGGTGGTTGTTTGGGAAAAGAGTCTTGGACACAAGCACAATTGCAGAGCTGACATTTCCACATAGCCCATGGATGAGTGGTGAGACGGAACCTCTGAACTCTCTGCTCTTCACGAAGGCTAATGCTCAGCAAAGTGCAGCACCAGAAGTGGGTGCACATGCGGCTGTCATTCTTTGCTGGAAGAAACAGGACAGGAACTCAGAACATGAGAGAAAGAAGAAAAGAGAATGTGGTATGCACATAGGTGGATTCAGTTTGTTCAACCACAACAACAACAAAACCATTACTATGACCTATTGGTAAGGGAAATTCAGAACAGTGCCATTTTGGTCTAATTGTATATTGTACCTAAACATCCACTGTGGCTTTGTGTGTTTTAGAATCTCAACATCAGTACCATTTTTGACACAGCATATTTTATCATTCAATTTGTTATGATACATCATATAAACTTAGCAAAAATTAACCTACAAAATAAGGGATCACCATCAAAATAAGGGTGCAAACCAGCAATTTACACACACAGACACACATGTATTTGGTTCACATTTTGTTTCTAACTTTGGTCAATGTTAAAAATTTGAGAAAATTTGATGAAAAAGTTTGGATCTTTGCTTCTTCTCAAAATGTGAAAGCTTTGACACTGCCACCACACCTACCTTCCTAAATGACCACAACCCACTGGAGGGTTGCCATACTCCTCTATTTCACTTATTTAGATTAGCTTCCTGGGACATACTGACTTGTCATCTTGCAGACTCTTGTATAATTTTTTCCTTATATTTTGCCTCCATCTTCCTCCAAGGCAATCCCCTTTTATTTCTTCTCAAATAATCTTGCCCCCGATGTATTGCTTCCATAAAAATTGGCCTAATCTTATCCAAATTTCTTCTTGCCACAGTTTTCTTCACTGAAATATGTTATCTTTCATTGATGGCCACATTTCTCAAAACATACATTTAGAGCAAATATACATACATTTAATAGATAATATATATTATATAGAAAACATAAGAAACTTACAGTTGAACAAATTAAGAAAATGTCATAGTGAATAAGTTTAGAGCTTGTCTTTGCAGCAGTACTTTGCAGGGCCTACGAAATACAGATGTGCTTTGTGACTATCCACGGGAAGACAAGTAGATAAGCCTTCCCCTGTTTCCAATGGAACATTGAAAACGTCACTTTGTTAATCATCTGTTGGACTTTTTTTAATGTCCATTTATAGCCAGGCATGGTAGTACACGCCTGCAATCACAGCTACTGGGAAGAGGCAGGAGGCTCAGAGGTTTGAGGCTAATCTGAGCGATTTAAAGATATGTTCTCAAAGTAAAAATAAAGAAGGGTGTGGTGGCACTCACCTGTAATCCCAGCGCTTTGGGAGATTGAGGCAGGATAACCTCATATTTGAGCTCAGTGTGGCTAATTTAGCAATTTAGTGAGACCTTGTCTCAAAATAAAGAATAAAACCGCTGAGGATATAGCTCAGTAATAGAGTGCTCACTTAACATTTGCAAAGCTAAATTCGATCCCCAGTAAATGCGCTCACAGTTTCCCACGTTTTTGATAATTGTGTTGAACCACCCATACAAGGGGTGATTGAAAACTATGGTGAACGTTTAATGTAAAAATATATTACACTAAAAGACACATTGACATTAATCCCTGTCAAAATACTCCCCCTTGCTTCAAACACACTTATCCCATTGTTCTTGCCACTTTCCGAAGCAGTTCTGGAAGTCTTCTTTCATGAATGTCTTTACAAGAAGTGATCAAAATCCAGTGAATGCTGCTGTGGAGTGATGTCCAGCAAAAAGATAGGCTTGTAGAAATGTTATAGTGTGTCCTCATCCACTTTATTTTCCAGATCTGGCACTGGGGGGCTGCTGGCTTTTCCCTCGAAGTCAAAATGACCGTGAAAATTAATATACGAATCAGTTGAGGCCATCAAGGCAGCCGGGACAACACAACTAAAGACCTGAAAAAGGATTCATAGGTTGCACAGAAGAGAGGTGTAGACTAACGTAAGAAAGCCAATGTTTTATTTTGCAAAGTGAGGTCATTAAGAAGCAAAATATAGCCATTATCAACAAAGAGCACCTTTTGCATAGAAGAAAAGTCATTTACAAAACAAAGATAGGAAAGCATGTATCTGGATAAAAGACCATCCTTTAAACTGAACATGTCTGGCTTGTAAAATGTGTTCTGTGTTTCTGTTCTTTCTGTTATTTCATTGAAAATCTGTAAAAAAAAACTTTGTCACAGAGTGTCACCAATGTGCAAAACTGAATTTGGAAAACATTGGACTACATTGCATTAAATCTGGCAACCACAGACTGCAGCTCCAAAACCACTGTAAAAATCATTCATGTGGGACAGAAGAGATAGGAAATTTCCAAGGAAGGCTTTTCGATGAGGCTGTGGAAACACACAAGGGGGAAAGAAGGTGAAGATGACGCAAGCGTACTCTCCCGTGGAAGGTCGTGTGTGGGTTCTTTTCTACCAACCTGACCTTGGATTCCAACCACGCTGGGGAGGTTTTGAATCTTGTGTGAGCCGTAGGGACTGCCATTAGTTCATGGACTCACAGTGACAGGGATACAGCGGTGATCAGGAAGCAAGGGAATGATCTTCACGGTTTGGATCAGATCATAGACAAACAGAAGTGATACTTTCACGGTTGTACCATATAGTCCAAAACCTTGCAGATACATGGTTTAACCATTTTGAGAGGTATTTATGGTGATTTTAAGGAAGCAACAACATAAGACACAGCTATGTCAGATTATTCGTCATATGAATAGACCTGGCCCTCTGACAAGTGGGCTGTTAGGTATCAGAAACAAACTCCCTGGGTTGTCCTGGATGGGAGCATCACTCAAGGGCTAATGTATTCAATAAAGCCTTCATTTTCACCTTCGACTTTATCAGTTGGTTAAAGTGATAAAGCGTGGAGCTCCCAAATAATCCATTTCTAACTTAAAGAGGCTGTTTCTTCTTGTTTCTTGCAGGTCTCCTCAAGAAGCGAACAAACCCTGGAAGGCAAGAACTGGAAATACATATTCTAAGACTCTCAATGCGCAGTGTTTAGTCAGTCCCCAGTAAACGCCTTTGTGAGGCAATAAATGAAAGCAAAAGTGGGCAATGAATGGAGATGGCATTTTCATATTTTCATTTTGCCTCTGTGAAGTTAAACTTCTTTATTTTGAGATCATTGTAGACTGTCATGCAGTCATTAAGAAATATGACACAGGACCAGTGAGATGGCTCAGCAGTGTAAGCGCCTGCCTGGCAGGCGCGAGGTCCTGAGTTCAACTCCCGGTACCCACATAAAGGAAAAAAAAGGAAATATGACACAGACAGATCTCACAGATTCTTGATCCCACTTCTCCTACAAGTAACATCATGCAAAGCTGTGCACAGTATCCCAGCCAGGCTGCTGGCGGGTTAGGTGCAGAATATCTCCAACTCACAGAGAGACGCTTTTTCCTAGCTACCTGCGTCCTGCCCGGTCCACGTTCCCAGCTCAGCCTCCCTTGGCATCAGAGTGGGTGGCAGTTCCAGCTTCCACGGGGCCTCAACTGTGCCTTCCTGGCTGGGGGAGGGGTGCCCCAGAGCTGCTCCCCAGCTCTGCACTGATGCCCAGAGAGAGGATGGGAGGTTTCTGTGGGTAGCAGTAAGTCCTCATACTCCGGAGGACACTGGAGGCTCACTCCAGCCTTCAATTTCCCACTCGGACTTGGTTTTCTTGGACAGCTTGGAGTCAAATTTTTTCTGTGGTGTTTGGTTCGAATAGAACAGTTATGATTTAAAAGTTTTCTATATTACTAGGCTGCCCTGGGTCCTTTGGCTGAGAGAGCAGGTTTTGGTTGAGGCTTTATTTTCTGTGCACCTGTTGGTATTTGGCTTCCTCTGCTCTGAGTCCGGGATGTATGAGGTACAAGGAAAACTTAGGGAACTCACTGACATGTCTTCCTGGAGTCCAAGGTTCCCTGCTTGATTTTCCTTCTTCCCTTCACTTTTCACAGTGTTTTCATGTCACACATACACACACACACACACACACACACACACACACACACACACACGTATAAAACTACATGTACTCTATCTTTCCAGAAATTAAAGTCTTTGTTTTACATTTTAAAAAATGTGAAATCAAAAACAATTTTCCTAGGTATAATGTATTTCAATGATCTTCTTGAATTCTGTCTTTTAAAATCTAAATGGATATCTGTTCAAGTATTATTCCAGCATTTGTCCACTTACAAACAGTACCAAAATCTAACTGGAGAGTAGTAGGAACCTATCGTGAATTTCATAAACAATAGCCTCCTATTTCATAAAAGAGTCCCTGCCCATCCTGAGGCTCTCACTTGCATGCACAAAACACGCACAGTTACACTGTTCTGGGCGACTCTGTTCGTATCTACTACCCCCTCTTAGAGGCAAGTAGTTTGAGTTAACTTTTCAGAACATAAAAGAAGTTAAAAGCTTACAATTAGAGATATTTGTCTTCATGTTACTTCCACTCTATTTAGCTAGCATTAAAAAAGTACGAATGCCACGGAATGTATTTCTCCGATTTCCTCCATAAGAAGGCTTTCTTCTTTTTCTTTTCTTTTTTAATAAAAGTTCAGAAATGTGAGAAATCATTGAAGCCCTTTCAAAATAGGGAAGGATGTTTCAAAGCATAGACCCATGTTTATGATGGGAAGGAATTGTGTTTTAGCACACTGGAGTTTCACACCCGTGGTGTTTGGATTTGTCAGACTTTGGGGTAACCATGGTAGGTGCAGGACCAACAATGGGCGTAGAGAGAAACCTTATGGCAAAGCATCTTGATCCCCCTCTCACTGTGTGCTAGGCCTTTCTCTCAGTTTGAACTTCCCCTCTGCCGGCACAGGGGCGGGGCTCAGAGGAAATCAAAGAGCTGGATATCCAAGAGTTAGACGTAATTACAAAGAGAAACTTAAGTTACGAGCTTGGAACATAGTAGACAAAAAGTGAGGCCCAGATTTATAATGGGAAATTTGAGGCTGAATACTAAAAATGACATTAAGTCTTAAAAATTATAATTTGAAACATTCATATCCAGAAATCTATCTAACAATCAATAGATTAACCCAGGGAAACAGATTTCTTCCTCCCTGAATCCACACACACATTCACACATATGTGTACACATATTCAAATAATGCTCTTTTCAAATCTCCAAGGCACATTCCTGGTTAATACATATTCTAGAATTTCCAGATTAATTGCCATAATCCATTAATTTTATCCATGTTGCTTCCATCCTTTCGCATCATTCACGATCTTAATTAAGGACCCATCCCAAACAAATTGTGATGCCAACCAAGAGTCAAAATCATAGTACTATAAGATGAGGTCGTCTTCTCCCCAGTCCAACCAAGGTTGAAAGAATGGGGCTGTGCTTTCTGAAGGCTGATTCTTAAAAGCTGAATCAAATTCACAGCCCTCTTGCTGGGGAACTTTCTCTAACTCTCCACCCTGCGTATCCCGTATGTCACGAGAGCTCTATTGTAGAATTTGTTACTTGAGTTGCTTGAGGGCAGGAGGGAATGTCTTACCTGATTTGATTTGATACCCTAACTCCTAGAACAGTGGATGACACTTTGTGAGTGTGTGATACTCAGTGAATACATAAACCTTCTATCATCAGACCACTTTGGAAAAGAAACCAACAAACATCAGAAAATCTTTTAAGAGACAATACCCTGCCACCACATGACTAAAGTGGGGTGTGGCAGACAAGCCAGAGCCACCACATTTTTCCAAATAGATGTTTATGACAGCATCGTTTATGGCCTTGACAATTTGGAAACAAACTATCCCATCAAGGTGGAAATGGACAAATTAAACGTAGGATACTTAGCAGTTTAAAAGGATTGAGGATGATCAATACATATTGACCTGAGCGGACCTCAGAAAGAAGGTTGAAAGAAAAATACAAAGTGTGGACTCTTCTGAACACGATGATATTTTTGTAAAAATGTAAAACATTCTATATGTTTTGTGTGTGTGCATATATATACACTCCATATATTCTATATATTTTGTATAAAAATAACAGAATAATCATATACATTTTCTCAGGGAGTAGCATTTAGATGCAGTTTACTTTTTAAATGATCAAAAGGCCAGAAGGGGAAAAATCCCACAAATCCTCACAAGATATTCTGGAGCCCTGGGGTCACAATTTGTAAGTTTCAAAAAATAGGGATTTATTAATTTGTAGTGCATAAAAGAAAAACTATTCTTCAAATTCATAACGGTTTTCCTTAGAGAAAGAGAACAAAAATGGGATTGGGTCGAAGGGGACTTGACCACCCCTCTTATTGCTCACTTCTTTGGAGGAGAGTACTTGATGACACATATTACTTGCCCATTTAAACAATTTTTCTTTTATACACTAAAAATTAATAAATCCCTATTTTTTGAAACTTACAAATTGTGACCCCAGGGCTCCAGAATATCTTGTGAGGATTTGTGGGATTTTTCCCCTTCTCCTTCCTCATGAACACTGAGAAGCACATCTGTGAAGGGTATTGTTTAGGCCAGTCCTCCTCATTTCAGAACCATCTCCTTGTTTGCCAACTGCCAGCTCTGACATTCTCTTTCACTTCCCACAGTCTGGCAGTCGAGAGCGAAGCTGGAGCCAACTCGAGTCCCCCCCTCTGAAGAAACAGCTTAGCAGCCCACACTGTTTGGAGAGAGCTAATAAAATGTGCATTTTCCCTCTATTCCAAATGCCCAGGCATGTGTGTGTGTGGAGATGGGGAAAATCTGCCTCATAGCAGAAATGAGCTATCAGCGTCTTCCCTAGGATTTACTTTGCAGATATATCTTAGCTCTTGCAGGAAGGACGTGATAGTGTAACAGAAAAGCTTCCAGACTCCACCCCTTATTTCCCAAAGTTTGCAGTTAAAACCAGACAGTATGGATATAAATACTTCATAATAATGACAAATGTTGCCTGAACGCTATACATCACAACTACTCCAGAATCTGAGTTCTATGGCCATCGTCGCGCCCATTTTTCAGAGCAATCAATGGAGGGTAGGTGAGTTGCAGAAGGTCATGTACTTAACATGCCATGGAAATGGTACTCAAATTCTGGCCACCTGGTTTCAGAGACACTCGGTATCTTTTAAACACTTTCCATTCTGCTTCATGTCAGAGTCTTACCTACCTCGTTCTTAGCACACAGAAAACTCTCTCACAGAAACAGTTAAAGGACACTGTGCAAAACCAATTGCTCCATTAACCATAGTAGGCACATTGCCAATAACTCCCCTCACCTTCTCCAGAAAGTCATCATGGGATCTGGAGTCACAAAGACATCAAGACAATCTTTGGCTACTCCACTTACAAACTTGGATACCATCCTTAGTCTTTCTAAGCTTCAGTTTAAATAGACAGGAGTCTAACTTGGCCTCCGAGTTCGTCACCCCCGGTGTTACATGCCCTGTAAACCCCCACCCCAGTGGGTGGGGTGGTGCCTTTGAGAAGGATGCGATAGGCTCCTGTAATTTGGGTTGCTAATGGGCTGACTTGGAGGATTACCTCATCAGAGGAGCCTTTAAAGTAGGTGAAGCATCGGAGAGGTGCGTTTCTGTAAGCTTGGAAGAAAACAATTGGCCACATTGTGTTGTCTCTGGGGCCCAGGTGGCCAGGAAGTGTGTGTGACCTCTAGGAGCTGATAGCGCTCCCCGGATGACACCCCACGAGAAGCAGGAAGTGTCAACCACACATCCACGAGGCAATGAACTACGCCAACCTCCAAAGGATGCAGAGACTCAGCTGAGAACCACAGCCTTCACCAACGCCTGATTTCACTGTGAGGAGACCATGAGCAGCGAATCCAGCTAATCCATACCCTGACTCCTGACCTGTGGGACCTGGGAGACAATAACTTTGTGTTGTTTTAAAACTACTAAGTTTGTACTAATTTTGTATATAGCAATAAAAATCTAATATGGCAGTGATATATCACATAGTGATATGAAAATAAAAAGAAGTAATATAGGTAGCTTGTCTAGCACATGTGTGATTATAGTACATTTTGGGCCCCTTCCTTCTTGTGAGATGGGAAACTGTCCACTTACTGCTGTGGAAGTGAATGTGATGGCTGGAGTTCCAACAGCCATCTTGGTCAGTGAAGGCGTGAGCCACACCAGAGATGATGAATGGAAAGTCAGAGGGAGCCTGAAACCGTTGATCAACACAGAGAAACCACACCTACAGGAGCCTGGATATGTAAGCAGTAACTCTCATGGTTGAGCTGCTATTTTAGTTTCCCTGTTATTTCCAGCCCTACCCAATTCTAACCATTCGCAAGTTCCAACTAGTGAATAGAGTCCATGACACAGTGATTGACTTACCACCAGGTTCTTACCAGCAGAAAAAGGAAAAAAACAGAAATGCAAAACCAAAAAATAGATAGTGCCTAGGTACCTATTTGCAGGAGCAAGATACTCTGGACTTTATAGAAAGGAGGGATCAATATATATATGACAAGCACTGGTCTTATTGGCCAAGCATTCTGGAGAAGGGAGGTAAGATTTTTGTCTTTGGTGGAGGAGGTGGTAGTAAATAATATATGAACTAGAGAGGAGAGAGAGAGTACATGGTACAGCTGGATTCTGCGAGCCCCCCACTTATGAAGCACCCTTCCTCAGCACCATTATCCGCTCAATCAGAGAAGGGAGAGGGTCAGCGGCAGAGGATAATCAGATTGCCTTGTGGACTCATTTCCACGCTTCAACTGTAGTCCTCCCCTTTTTCTGAAGAGAATTCCTATTTTATCATTAAAACTGCTGATCGTAACCCCACTAATATATGAATATTGCTCACACGCACAGAAAAGGAGCTAATGCGATCAAACACAACAGTAATATTAAATTACTGTACCTCATTTACCTCGCCTGCATGGTAGTCGCCCCCCTCCCCTCCGCCAGAGCTTGTACATGCACACAAAATCTATAAACTCTTCCCAGGAACACAAAAGCATCCTCTATGATGTTGATAAGAAACAGGACAGTCACTCTCTCCTGACATATTTGTTCTTTAAAAACAAATCAATGGCGGGGGTTTTGGCACCTGAATGCAGAACACCGGCTTGATGAGGCAAAGATTGTCTTCATTAAGGACATTAATATTCATAGGGAGTAGAAAATCTGACACAAGAGAGGACTCACTAACCTTTTCTCATATTAGATTTTTACTTCTTAACACAATTACAGTCCGGCAATGACTTAATTAATGCTGCTTTTCGTCAGCCGCCTTTAAAGAGCTGTCAATTTGGTCCTGCAGAGGCTGTCAAGGAAACAGAAAGACAGTCATCTCGGTGAAAAAGACATCGGAAGAAATTCAAACACTTAATAATATTCAAAGTGCTACGCAAAGTCACATATCAACTGGGACGAAGGAGGAATTTCGTCTTTTCCTTCCATCTTGTTCACTGAGTCTTGGTGACGGCGTGTCTGGGACGTGTCTTCCACTGCTTGTATCAAAATGCAGAGAAAGAGGAGGTGAAAGACACAGGGCGGAGGGAGACAACTCCCCTCACCTAAAGAGGAGCCTGAAATCCAGGGCGGTCAGGCTGCTCTGCTTGTCACAGTCACAAGCTGCAAGGTTGTCCTCAAACCTCTCCTTATAGTTGAGGGCATTCGTCAATTCCTTGTATCTTCGACCCAGGTGTTGCAAAACTAAACTCTACAGGCCAAAGTTTCACTTGCAGATATTTTTCTTTCTTAGTAAGCACAGTTTTTAAAATCACTTAAGTACATACCAAGATCTAAAGCATCAGGATGCAGGCTTTCCTGTCAAACTGGGGATGTTTAGCAATTCCATATCTCTGCATCTTCTTGGTCAGGAATCGCAAAATCTGGGCACCCAAAGCCCTTTCCACTTCCACCACAACTCGCCCGTGCTGGGTTCTGCTCTTTTCCTTTGCTCACCTGGCCCCTCCGGGCACATGCAAATGACTCTCTTTCTTTGTCCAATTTGACTTCACCTCTCTTCAGATGTCATTCCCTGCACTCAACCTTGAGTTATCAGTTTGAACAAACTATACTATTTCCAAAGATATTGTCCTCTGGGTATTTCTTGTCTCAAACTCTTGTCTCATGGCTGGAATCCTCTTTCAGCTCTCAGCCTATATCAATGACTTGTCAACCACGGTGCTATTGACATTTGGTGCTGGATAGTTTTCAGTGGTGGAGTCTGTCCCATTTATTATAGGATGTTTAGCAGCATCCTTGTGCTCTACCTTCTACATTAATAGCACTACCCTAAGCCTCCCATATACACACAATATGAAAACCAAAACTGTAGACACTGCCAGTGGTCTGCTAGGGGGCAAAAATCACCCTTGGCTGAGAACCATTGGCCCCCCTGGTCCTTTATCTAGCTTTACCTGCCATGCCCCATCCTCAGAGAGGCAGGTCCCAATCACTCTCACTCTTTCTCCCTCATTGTCTGCCACAGCACACCACGCCTTTCACACAATGGGCTACAGGCTATTTGTCTCTTTCTTTCTTTGCTCAATATCTGGATCTAAAGCAGCATGGGACTAGTGACTACTATAAATACTATTTGAATAAATGATTTAGTCTTTCACAATCCTCTGTAAGGTAACTCTTAATTTTGCCTCATCAGCATGGACTTTCTTAAATCCAGTTTCCTGAATGGCTTCGGGGAAGAAAGGTACAATGCAACTCCTCCTTCCCGCTACTTTATCAGTGACTGGTCATCCAGCTTGACAAGTGTCAGAGCTGGTTCCAGTGCTCAAAGGTCTCAGTGATTAAATCCCATTGGTTCAACTCTGGACCTTGACTTTTGGTTGCAAAAATATGAACAAAGATGTTCAAAAGGATTCCTGTGTGGTAATTCCTTTGTTTCTACCTGAGAAACCACTAACTCCACCTCTGCTCTGAAGACAAAGAGGAAAACTCATGGATTTCCTTTGCTCTGGGATGCTAACATCATACACTAAACAAGAGGGCTCCCACCCCCAAGAATGAGCCAGCTCCAAATGTCAAAAGCACCATGACTGATCAGCCCTGATGTAGGTTGAGAGCCGGAGGAGGGTTTCAGCCATGCAACAAGAGTTTTAGCCAAGATGTAACCAGAGGAAAATATCCTTGGAAACAGCAGGCTTTGTTCAAACTGATTGTCCCAGGGTTGAGCACAAAGACTGGCATCTGGAAAGGTCTGGGGTTGTATCTGGAGAGAGATGAAGTCAAGTTGGACAAAACAAGAGAGTCACCTCTGAGTGCCCAGAAGGGCCAGGTAGACAAAAGACGTGTGTGGGAGGGGCATGGATTAGCCACACAGCAAAAGTTCAGCAGGTGCTCTTTTGTTCAGAAGGAAGGAGGATTTAGCATCTTATGGAGTTGCCTATTCCAGTATCATTTGTCATTAGACCTGGTCCCTAGAAGAGAAGCTTCCCAACCCCTTTCCTTGGAAGCTTGTTCATTTTAAACATTCTTTGATTGACTGAGATATTCCTGTCCCAGGTCCTGTGGCGGACCTCAGACCAGGGCTTGCCAAGACAGAAGGGCATCCTGGTTGGTGATCCACAATGAACATCAATCCTTAGTAGTCTGTCGGAGACACCTGTCTTGAGCACCACAGTGACAGACCTGCCCTCTCAATACAGAGGGCCCACTCTGCAGCACCCATAGAGTACACCAGGGAAACCTGTGCGAGTTTAGGCAATGGGATTCTAAGCTCAAGAAGTCTGGTAGAAGCTAGGATCCTAAGCAGCACAAAGGCATCCTTGTGGTTGTAGGCAAAGCCACATAGGCTGTGTGGGACCAGTTCTCAACAGTGACACCATGTGGAAGAATTAGAAAGAACACCAGCTGGGACCAGAGGTCAGTTTTCAGATCTCACAACCTACCCTCTCTCTTCAACTGGCTTCAAAAGCAAACTCTATGAAATGAATGCAGCTGCTGGAACTCGAGAACAATTCTTACGGCATGGGCAGCAAGGTATGAGACAGGGAACTTTGCAAGTTGGATGTAGTAAAATGTCTACGGATGAGTATTGATGGACCTTCAGGTAATTAATTGGAACTAATGAAGGAGATTGGTTACTTTTATTCCACATTGTAGAATCACATTATACCAGCTATGCCTTTCTGAGTATGCAAATTAATCTGACTCTGATGCCAAAGACAAAGGAATCTGTTACAGGACCATCACTAAGGATAACATAGATTTTAAAGTTTCCAAACTAAGTCTGTAAGTGTTTACTGTTTATCATTGGTATTTCCTCTAGCCTTTAATCCACTGATTGATGGAAGCGCACTCTTGCAAGTTGTTTATGTTGAGATCAGAAGCAAGGAATTGAGTGTACACCTGTCACGGTTTGCACATGACATGAGTGTGCCCCCAAGGGTTCCCCTGTTGAGGCTTGGCCCTAGTGTGGCCATGTTAGGAGGTTGTAGGACATTTACGAAGAGGAACCTCGAGCTGGTGAGATAGCTCAGTGGCATAAGTGCCTACCTGGCAAGTGCAAAGTCCTGAGTTCAACTCCCAGAACCCACATAAAGGAAAAAAAGGGCCGGTGACAACTCTCAGCAGCACAAGCGCTTGCTGGCAAGCACGAAGTCCTGAGGTCGACCCCCGGTATCCACATTAAAAAAAAAAAAAAAGAAAAGAAAAGAGCCTCATAAGAAGTCATTGGCAGTGCTGTCCTCGGAATTTTAGATTTTATGGGCTCCCCGGTGAGTTCTCACAAGAGCAAGTGTTGTATAAAAGAGCAGGACAGGCCCCTTGCCAGTCTCTGGCTTTCTCCCTCGCTAGGTGGCCTCTCCTTCTCACACGTGCTCCCGTCCCATGTCATTGCCATGATGTGATGCAGCCAAGGGACCCTTGGCAGGGCTGGCACCATTCTGTTTGGGCTATTAGCCTCCCATACTGAGCTATGTAAACATCTTTCCGTACCACCCAGCCTCAGGTATTTAATGATGGCCAAAGGAAGTGGACTAATATGCTTCCCTTCTGAGTCCTCAGCCCCTCAACATGCAGAGTTAAATACACAGATGTTGGCATGACACAAATCTGAGATCAAGTCCTGGTCCTGCCACTTATTAGCTGTGCGGTCTTGAATAAGTTACTGAAACAGTCCAAGATTGTTTCTTCTTCTGTAATAATTATTTCCTCTCAGTGTTTATTGAGAATTCATTATAAGCCAAGATAAGTGCTTTCTCTGCATCATTTCAAATGTACTTCTGAGGTGCAAGCATGGTATCATGAGCAAAACCCAAGGCTTAGAGATGCCCACAAATTGTTCAGATGATGCAATTAGTAAGTTGCAATGTCTGGATGTGAACTCAGGCTGCCTTTGAGCTTGTTTTTCAACCTTACTCTATGCTGATTTTTGTCATGGATCTTGTGATTATTAAACAAGATCAGGTATGGAAGCACTTGGCACAGTGTTAGCACATAGTAAGTGATCAATAAATGCTTTTGTATCAATTACACATAATAGCGTCCTTCCCTTAAACATCACCTCCCTTCCTTTCAATTTATGGTGAAATCTGGTTTCACTGTAATCCACCGATTTCACCTTGGCTTAATTCTACATACTTCAGTTTTAGGTCAAAGTACTCCTTTAAAAACCTTCTTTCTGTAAACTTTTGTTCAAAATATCATTCTTGTCATTGTTTAAGTTCTTGCCTGTTATTCATTCACATTTATGCGGCAAGTAAAAATGCTCATACAACCCTAACATAAATGTTGAAATTTATATCCAATTTGGAGATCTAGAACCCTTAATAGCATTCTTGTCCTTAGCAAGCTGCCTTCAAGTTGGAAGTCAGCCTTTCTGGGTAACTGCATGTACTGAACCGAGTCTGTGGAAAGACTGAGACCTTATACTTGAATATCAATGGATATTGATTTGGTTTAGAATCAGGATTCAAGTCCTATTCCATCATCACCAGATTCTGAAGATAAAGCTCTTTGCCTTTAAAACTATCATTGGAAGAAAACCACCTAGATTTTCCCATGGTGCTGCCTAATCCATAGTCTGGAGGTACCAACATAGTGGTGATGGCGGTGGGTGGGCACATAGCGATCCTCCATCTGCCAAGCTTGAACTCAGGGAAAGTTCAAGATGGCACTGCAGATGCCCAGAGGCTAAAATTCATTTATCGTTGAATGAACTCCTTATCTCTGAGGACGCCGCCTTTTGAGAGTCACACCTGTCATGGGGAAGACTGAGAATACCTTTCAAGAAAACCCAATTTACTTAAAGAAAAGCATGTGCGCCCCCTCGACAATCTTTTTGTGTACTATTCCATGGACAGGATGATGGAACAGACAATTTCAAGCCAAGCCACTTTTCTAAGACACCTGTCTGCAGATAACTGATCGTGAAATGCACGTGGCTCCAACACCCAGGAAGAGGGATTACAGAATGCATCCATTGCAGTAGGCTGGGGCAGAGATGGATGCTTGCACATCTATTTTAGGCAAATTTCCCCCTACTTAAGTAAATAAAGAAGATTGTCAGATCTAACAAAGAGTCATTGCCTCCTGGACTCTCTTTGCCTTCCCCACAATGGAGTCTGAGTCGTGTGTTGGGGGAAAAGGTGACACATCGCTCATGCTATAAAGGGGGCTCAAGGCACATGAGGGAAAAGTCAATATAAACAAGGGTTAGTGATCTACTTGTAGAATTAAAATGCAGATATAGCAGAATAAACTTCAAATGCAGATCTTGCTATTTTTATAATCATTCACATTTATTCGTATTGATGTCTATTTATATAAAGTCAACTGTAGTAATAGACAATATTTATTGAATGCTTACTGCATGCCAGGCAACATTCTAAGTTATTTATATATCCTATCTACTTTAATCCTGAAAACAACTCAATGCAGACAGAACTGCTAGTTGCAGTTTACGGATAGGGAAACTGAGGGTTGGAGAAGGTAAGGTTTTTTGCACACTATCACAAAGCTGGCAAAGAGAGGAGAGTTGGGACAAGACCAGCGTTCTCTAACACTAAGCTCTTAAAATTGTGCTGTATAATTTCATCTCACAGACACAATGCACACATCTGTGTTCACATTCCCGGTCCTCGTGAATGTTTCGCTCTCTGGGACATCACAGATAAGGCACGGATACAAACATAGTGGAATTGAATAATTGTGTGCTGCGATAAACTTCAGGGTGGCAGTCAGCAAGCCTTAATTTTAAACTAAACAAAATGAAACAAAACATGCAAATACAGTAAAAGTAGTACACAGCATTTACCCTTTGTCTCTTTAATAAACAGCCGGGAGCCCTGAAATAGGGAAGGGTTTGGTGTTTGGTTGTGTGGACTCCTCATCTCAATGCCTAACATGACTTCCATATCAAAGTGACCCTGTCACCAGAGGCACTGCATTTGGCTGGGCCTGTTTGGGAAACTTCTCTGAAGCTGTTATCAGAGGTAGAAATAAAATCATACTTTTCGGTCAAAACTTGTGCTACCACTCACATTTACTTTTAATGAACAGGTCATATGTGGTTCTAAGCATGTCTGCATTTTTCTTTAGAACTCATTTCTTCCCTTCGGCTGTAATGAGAGGAGAAGAGAGAAGCGGAGAGCCACTCGAACTCCTGCAATAGTTCATAAATATCTCTTTAAATATGAAACTGTCTAAACCCTCAGTGGTCATGACTTATTTATTAAGCTCCCTGTCCAAATTTCTCTCTGTACATTGGCTGCTCTCTGAACTCACACAATGGTCTTGCGCTATGTCAGACAGTGAACCAACCCCTCTATCGGTTTCTATCATCCTCGCGCGTTTCTTTGCAACCGCTTTTGTGTTGGCCCACTTTCATATTAAAATTCAGTTCAGTGTTCAATTTGCCATCGATTCTGCCGTATCATCTGCCCAGGAATCAAGGAGGAACAGGGCAAATTATCCCTAGAATATGCACACATCCTCCAACCAAAACCCTTCTATCCAAGAAGATAGGCCCACAAGTCAATCACTGGGCATTAATCTAACAATACACGTATTTTTTTCCTAAAATTAAAGTACATAGAGTTTGTTTTATAACATATTAAAACATAAAAAACTATGAAGAAGAAAAAGTTTAAAATCATGACAGAGACTGTGACTCCTAAATAACAATTATAAATATTTTAGTGTGTTCCTGAGTGACTTTTGCCTATGTAGTTTTGCAGTTTATACTGTACTGCATGTAATACTGTGACTCATCCTGTTATTAAAACATAAGATTTTCACATGCTGATAAAAACATTTTCTAATCATCATGAAAGAAAAAGTGCAAAGAAGTAGTACTTATCAAAACAAAAAAGTAATGTAAAAAGAAAGGGTGGAATTCTCCAAAAACTCACGTTTGCTTATTCCAGCTTTATCACAAGTCAAATAGCTTCCTAATGTCAGATACAGTGAAGGAAATTTCTAGGGGTCCTGTTTATTCACACTTATTCTACCAAATTGCAATCATTGTTAGTATTTTGCCTAAGACCACAAGACAAGGAACCATTTTTATCTTATTTCCCCATATATCCAGTTCCTAGTCCAGTACCAGGCACACGTAGACCTTAGAAAGTAGCATATGCTGAATGAAGAGCAGCTTTGCAGCCAAGCCTGTCTCATCCTCAGGTGAGAATTAGATGCCAATTACATGGCATTGGGATTAGACTCAGAGACTAAGAAAGCAAAGATGCCCCTTTTGGGGTATTTCACATAATAAGAGGAGAAAGGGATTCCCGTCTATCTCAGTCTTGTTGTTTTTAAAATTACTCTGCCTGTTTAAAGAAATAAATAATTACAAGTCCTTTTGTGAATTTCAATGTTTAATCTCTGAAAGATTGGACCCAGCCGGGGAGCCCTTATAAACATGTGAAGCTTTCTCAAATATCTTTTGGGCAATTCTAAGACTTCTTCATATGGGTCAATGGTAATTAATACCATCCCAATAGTGCAGCTGAACACTTTATTATTCCACGAAGGCTAAGACAGGAAACAGAAACATGCGACATCATTAAATACTGGGCACTTCATTGAATTCTGTGAGATGCTGCATAAATCTTGGTGAGTGAGAATGGTTTTATATGTAAGTCTCCAGGTGTAGAAAGAACTGTGGTTCTCTCCTTGTACTTCATTTTCCCCTTCAAAAATATGAACAAACTTAGTCTGCATCTTACCGAGGTTTTGTGGTGGTAGTGAAATCAATTCCTATCTTAAAGCATGTAGGACATAGCCTTATCCAGAATATGTACCTAAAAATATAAACAATCTTCTCCCCTCACAGTATATATATTGAAGTATTGTTATTGTAGAATGTTTGGAAAAATCAAAAGACTGAAAAAAAAAACAAACAAAAAAAAATCGGATTTAATCCTTCATACAGAGATAACCACTACTTCAAATAGACTTCTTTGTGTTTCAGCGACGCTGCTGTTTTTGACATGTTGACAATCATAAAATTTTCTTCACTTCTTATGATGGAAACTAACTCTCTGTGCCTTGAATGGGAGTGGTTTGATTCTAACAAAGAACATGAGGCCACATTGCTGTGACTCTGAGGCTGCAAAAGGACTTTCTTACTCCTCTGGATCCCTCCAAGGGAAGCTCTATTGTGAGGGCCCTGAAGCCACTCAGGGGGAGGCCCGTGTGAGGAGGACCTGCGGCCTTATGCCAACAAGCAGAGTCAGCTTGCCAGGCAGCGAGTGAGCCACGCTGGGAGCGAACCTTCTAAAATGTAGTTCACCATAGTTTGACTGTAATGATGAGAGGCTCTGAGCTGGGATATTTTAGCTAAGCTGCTTGCAAGTATTTGATCCAGGTAAACTATGAGATAATACGTATTTACTTTCTTAAGCCATTAAGTTTGGGGTAAGTTATTACACTAAATAACTGACACAATGACTGTACAGAGTCATGTAAAATTTCTAGAATTTCTGTTCGGTTTTCTTTCCTTCCAATTGGGATCATATTTTTCTAAAAACTTTTACAATGAATTCTATATGTGGCTTCATCCCTTTGAATATTTTAACACAGAGCTATTACTTTCTTTTAGATGGTCCTATCACATGGAGTTATCAGGGGAGAGGTTATATTACTTTTTAGGTGCTGACTCTCATGGTGGTTCATTTCCTTGTCATTTATGACTCTGAATGCGCTTGGAATTGGACTCAAGTTTGGGGAGTTCCTGGGATCCTGGACACCATCCTGTGTAGGGATTGGTGTGAGCCTCTGGTGGGCCCCAATAGCTTTTGTCAGTTCACATTAGTCTTACATCACTTTCTGATCTCCTTGCCTCACACCCAAAAGTAGTGTGATGGTGAATGTCATATCCACACACGATGTAGGCTTGGGCCTCCAGTTTCCCACTGTTGAAATGGCTGGGCTCTTATTTCCCAGGACACTGAGCAAAAGTAAGACTCGATACGGTGGTCTGGAAGGTGGGGAATTCTCTTCACCTTTGGTGACTTCTGGCCTCCTCTCCTCTCTGCACACAGACGTTAACCGTCAGCCTTTCGCAAACTCTTTAGGACTCCGAAGATTTCACTTCTTGCTTTCAAACTGAGTTCTATATTTAAAATATATAATTGTCCAGCATTCCTATACTCAAGTGGGGCCAGGCAGTATCACACAACAGCCAAATCTACCTATTGAACCAGAAATCCTCCCAACCTTCTCTTTGTGTCACATTTTATATAGCTACATTCATGCGAGCTACATAACGTTTTTTATTTCCTCATTTAATATTACAATAAAATTATTAAAATTCCCCAAGTTTATTAAAATTTTGTAAACTGAATTTGAATGCCTGTAAAGTATCCCTTCAGATCACTATATGCTAATTTACTTACCACCTGTATTACGTTTTTGTTGAACATTATATTTCTTGCTATACTATTACTGAATGGGAACTCATTTTGTCCTTTGTGCTCTTTGGGGGAAAAAAGGGTGTTTCAGTATATTTTTTAGAACTGAAGGTAGGAGGAGATAAAATAATATGTCCATGACCACACAGTAGGTCAGAGGCAGAATGAAGATATATTCGGGCAGCTTCACTCCAAAACATCTGCACGTATCCTTCTCTTCTCAATAACAAGGAAATGTGGAATCCCAGCTGTGTGCTCCAGCATCCCACCCCACCCATGGGAATCTCTAGGACGGAGCCTCGCTCTCTCCACACAGATTCTACCAATTGTGCTGCAGGCAGGGTGGTCCAGTCCATGTGGATGTCCAAGGACTTGGTTTATTCGCATTGGCTTTTCTTCTAATGAAAAATAGCATTTGGGAAATCCTCTGGTTTGAGCTTCAGAATATTTCTGAAGACTCAAGACCCCTAAACACACAAACACATGCAATTATTGTGCATTCTCCGAACAAACTTTTCTCCACATTTCACCTGATTCTCCTGCTCCTTAGTGATTATCAGTCTACCACGACATTAAAATCTCTTCTCCTTTTGTCCGGCATCTCAAAATGTCAAGCTGGCAGATATAACAAATATGAAATATCCCCCAAACACATGTGCTTGCTTACGGACCCTTTCTATAAAGTCTATTTTCCACAAATACTATTTAATCCTATTATTGGTTGCTTTATTACTATTACTATCCATAATACAGTATACTTCCTCTTTTGTTAGCAGATTAGTACCAAAAATGGTGTCAGACACTCTTTAATGTCACCCTGGGTGTCCTGGGGACCAGGGGTGGGGGTGATGTCTTACATCTTGCACAATAACTTTCTATTTAATTTCCATTACAACAGTCTACCCTTTGTTCAAGGTATCTGTGGCAGCAGGATGTTGCCTTTCTTTATTCTTGTGATAAAAATGGATGTCTTCACCTCATCTTGGACATCTCATCAGATGCCAAATTCCTCTCCGAAGCGCAGCATAGAGGCCGGCATGCTACGCGCAGTGGGTCTCAGAAGAACGCAATGAGCAGGGGTGTTCCATTTTCACAGAGAACAGCTGCTCATTTGCTGTGGAGAAGAGAGGCCTCAGGGTTAGAAGGGACCAAACTGCTCAGCCTTTAATGTTTTTTGCAAAATTATCTTGTTGACAAGTGCAGCATTATAAATTTGAATCCATTAGCTAAAAGGATCCATAAATATTTGAATAATGGCCTTTTTAGAGTTTTACCAGTCTATCAAACTTGTCACATGTCCACTTTTTCCATTTTTCCTACTGCTGAAAAGAAAAGGGCTGAACTAAATCTTGTAGATGGTTTCTAGACATGAGTACTTTATCTCTGCTTTCAAAATGGAAATGCTTTGCCGAGCAGAGGTGGCTTCACAAAACCCCACTAGATTCTGGGAGTGGCGGCAGAAGGTGACTGTCCACTCGAATTTGTCCTGCCCTCCTGTGTGGTGGCATCAGGCAGCAGGACTCTGCTTCCCAATGGCACATCCAGGAAGCACAAGGCGATGGGTTCTGGCCAATGAAACATGAGCCTTTACGACCAAGCCACACCCAGGGAGAGGTTTTATGGAGCCCATATACCTTCCCTCGTGTCTCTTTTTCTCTCATTTTCTTACTAGACACTGGGAACTCTGAGGTAGTGAATGATGGAATCATAAGCTGGAAGAATTTTGGAATCTTGTACTACTTCCTGGCATGAAGCAACACACATTCTAATCATATCCGCCAATATTGGTCTGTTATGTGCTTGTAACATTTCTAGAAATTGCACTTCCAGTGTGTTAAGCCAGGGCAATTTGAAATTGACTTCAGCAGCTAGCAATAACCCAGCTAACACAGTGACCCATTGAAAGTTATAGCAGTAGCAAAACATTTTCTTTTCATACTCTGGAATTCCAGATTTCTTTGGATTTGTTCACCAAAAACATCTCCTAAATTCTGAAGCAGTGACCTCTGAATGTGTTTCCAAATGGTAGTACACAACATAGATCTATGTTGATTGTGTTGGATGATGACTCTCTCAAAGACTGTGTAAATACCTGGGTAAAAGGCAAGAGCACCAAGCAGATAGGGATGTCACACATTGTTCTACCACTTGCTGGTCTCCTCAGGAACATGGTGCAGCTCGAGCTACAACTACACACCACGGCACTCTGAACCTCAGTCAGAGCTGTGCCTGCAACTGTCATGTTGGTGGTACTAATGGAAAATCATTACGCTCATTTCATCCATATTCCTAGTCTTTCTTAAGTATACCAATAGGTTAAGCAGTTCATTACAGAGCTTCATCCCAGAGCCTTTCCCAAACAATAACCATCTTTGGAAAATAACAGTTTAGCATTAGCCTCCCTGCGTGTGGAATTGAGTTAATGGTTAACATCCGTGGCGCTGTTGCTATGTACCAGGAACCGTGCTAGATGTTCTATCAACATTACTCCTGTTAACCCTTACAGCCGCCCTGTAGGATTTACATAATTATCTCCAGGAAACTGAGCCTGAGAGAGGTTAATCGAGTTGCCAAATATTACAAAGCTGCTGAGTGATGGAGTATGAATTTAAACTCAGATCTGCCTGGTTCCAAAGCCATGTGCTGTGGGAATATCACATTATAGACACCCATATGAAAAATTGATTTTATAACCCATGGTTTCTCAAATGTGGGTTTTGACATTTGAGGCCAGATAATCCTTTGTTTGTGCACTGCAGTGTGTCAAGCAGCGGACCTAGCTTTACCCACTAGGTGCCAGTAACATTTTCCCTTCAGTTGTCACAACCAAAAGTGTCTCCAGCCATTGCTAAATGTTTCTGTGGGACAGTAGGGCCCCTAGTTGAGAACCAAAATTATAGCCTAGAAATAAATTTCCTTTCCCACAGGAACTGATGTAGTCCCTCCTTTCTGAAGTAAGTGATTGCATCTCCATTTTCACCATGGCTGCCAAGAAACTCAAAAAGAAATTTAAGTTTCAACTATAGCAAACAGATATTCCCCAAATCCTGAACAATTCCATTTATCATTTTCTAATTCATGATCTAATCTGCCTTTTTGCCTTGCCTCCTTTATTTCCCTACTTATATTTTCCTCATCACTGTATTTTCCCCCTCTATTTAAAGTTATTTGAATTATTTCACAGAAGACAGCATGATATAAATACAAAAATATTTTACACTGATTTAGAAACTAACCTAATTATTTAATCAAAGCTAAATCTTTCTAGAAATAATAAATGTTCGTGTTTCTTTTAAATCTCAACAATTCTGTCTGATAGTTTTAAAATCAAAGTTACATTAAGAAATTGAACTTTATTGCAATTTTCTGACTCCCAGAAATATATTTTAAAATGGGTTTAGGAATAGTAGAATGCCAGAAGGAATAAAACAAAAGCCTAGGAGAGCTTTGGAAATACTTTGGTTTCTTGTTTGGGGTTTTATTTTTTTACATTTCTCATTGCATCCTGTGAAAATTATCATCCCGTTAAAGTATTTTTATTTTACACTTTCTAGGGAGAAGCCCTTCTGATACAACAGATACCTCTCGAAGATGCTTTGCTGAGATTTCCTCCACATTCATGCTCCAAAACGATGTACCAGGATGGGTTGAGCCAGTAGAAAGACTCCACTTTAAGAAATCTACCACATGCTTTCACAAATGTGTTTTCCAGCCTGTCAATTACCAGGGAGATAAAAATTGGGTCCGGAACAAAGGGTGACTCAGAGGCTCATTTGGAAATTTGGGATTTCTGGTTCTGATTTGACAGGTTTGGAAGAAGAGGCAAAACATTTCCTGTAAATGCCATCACCGGGATGGATTCTCACTCTCTCATTCCCCATCAAACAGAAATCTATATTGTGCCTTGAGCTGAGCCCCAGAGAAATTATCAATATTCACACATCTGGCACAAATCTGTTGGAAGAAAAAAAACATTATGCCATCTGTATTTCTTCAATCGCTTTATAGCACAGCTCCGGTCTCTTGCAGTCATTTTGTCACACAGTCTTGTAAATATAAAGTTGTATTACTTCTTGGCTTACTTGAGGACACTGTTCATCATGAGGGGAGGATGAGGAGGTGATGTCACTGCCAGGAAAAAAAAAAGCTTGCCTTTCCCAATCCCCCACCTTCCCTGGAGTGTGGAGGAGCCAAATTTCATCAAGTTTGGCACAGTTGTAGGAATTAACATGACTGAAATATATGCCAGATTTCAAAACAATTTCTAACAGTTTCTGTGAGACCGTGTAAGCAACGGAAAATTGACATGTTGTGTTGTGCCCGCGTCAGCCAACTGCTGTCACTGCATAATTAGATTTTCCTGCATGAGAGGAAAGAGTTTCCTTTAAAAAAATTATGAAATAAAGCAGAAGCTAATATAAAGTATAAGTGGGCCTTTGATTTATAAAGAGGTAGCCTTCTGTTGAAGAATAACTTTGGACACCGGAGAAAAGAAAGTACACAGATGAACACACACACACACACTTTGGAGAGGCCAGAGACTTGGGCTTTTGGCATTTCGTGTGCATGAAATGCTCTTTGTAGAGAAAGGAGGATGCATAGCACAGGCCAGATGGGAGCAGGTCCAGTCGGGTGCCCAAGGAATGGCTGGAACCCAGAACCCAGAACAGATCTGGAGCAAATAATTGGGCGGTATTTTCCTTGTGATGGGGGGAGCTCACAGCTGTAGCAGAGTAGCTCCCCTTCTTCGATGGTAGCAGTAGTGTTTCTTTAGCACAGGGTCACCCAGTTAAAGCTACATTTCCCAAGCTTCCCTGCATCTTACTGCAACCAGGGAACTAGGTTCAGTGCAATGAGGTACGAAAGAAATGGAAGTTTCCAAATTCCTTGTCAGACCCTTAGTAGGAAAGGAGGGTTTCCTTCCCTTTCCTCTTTCTTGTCTTCCTGGAGGGGAGGGGAGGGGAATAGTCATCTTTGACCTTGCTATGAGCTCTGTCCCACAAAGGTAAGGGGCACCCTCGTGGTGGCAGAGCGGTAAGATAGAGCCATGCCTCTGTTTCTTTTGAGCCACTGTACTGACCTCCGGTGCTCCATGAAAGAGAGGCCAGTCACTGCTTTGTCTAAACTACTGTATTTTTAAATCTCATATAACAACAGCAGCTGTTTCGGTATCCTAACCCATACTGTACACTTGGAAATGAACTTCAGAGTTTATGACAACTAGACCTTCACTGACAGGGACGTGGTCTCACACCAGGGCCCATCATCTGTTTCCTAACCATGCCTCCCAAGGGAAATGCCTTTGCTCAAACAACCTTATCTTTCTGAAAGACAAAATATGACTCAAAATATTGGTTCATTCATTCATTCATTCATTCATTCATGATGAGACAATTACAATTATGATTATCACTTTACAAAGAATAAACTGCAGCTTACAGAAGTGAGGAAACGCCTCAAATTCCATGGCTAATAATTTCAGCTCTTTTTAAAAAATAATATAATTATTAATTAAAAATTTATTTATTAAAATAATTTTTAAAAAGTAGAAAGACTTCTTAGCCTACAGGAAGATAGTCAACAAAGATTTGCTAAGTAACTAAATCAGCAACCGCGTTGTTAAAATATAGCAGCAGAGTCAAGACTAGAACTCAAGTCTGCTGAATTTAAAAACATGAATTTAAATTCTATCTTCTCCTGGATCCTAGATTATGTCTTAAATTAAGCTTATCTGAGTTAAAGTTGTATGTCACAGTTTATGTGTATTTGTAAAAATGATAATTTAAATTTTTTCAATGAGTTGTTTTTTTTTCAGTTTGCATGAAGATTATTTTCTGTGGCCAATAACAGAAACCTTTAACTCAAACTGGCTTAGTTATTAATGGGGCTTTCTTGGCTAATGTCACTGAGACTTCTACAGGCAGATCTAGTTTAGTTCTGGGATAGGAGCAAAGTCCCCAGAACATGATTCCTGCCCCTTCCCAGCAGAGATTCTAAGTTGGCTTCACTCCCAGGTGCCACATGATATCAGTGTGGCTGCCAGCCATCCAAGCCTATGTCCCATTCTGTTTCAGTCCAATGGAAATGAGCCCTACACCCCTTGTGCTGATGGCTTTATGAGCCTGTTTGTCAACTAATAACCATGTCGGGGGGGTGGTTCTTATTGGCCAGCCCACTGGCTCTAAAAATAGAAGAGCTCAGGATTTTCAGAGGCTGACCTGAGTGTGGCTCCAAAGAGAACAAGCAATAAGCAACAATAACAGATGCTCACCCTAAGACTCTTCGTGTACTCAGAGCTGCCCCATCAGTAGACTCTCTCATGCTTTGTAATCCCTGC
Source organism: Erethizon dorsatum (assembly GCA_028451465.1). Lineage (NCBI taxonomy): Eukaryota > Metazoa > Chordata > Mammalia > Rodentia > Erethizontidae > Erethizon > Erethizon dorsatum. The sequence continues at coordinate 20,948,922 of CM051840.1, read as the reverse complement.
CCCCAACTTTACTCTAAACGATTGCTACTTCTGTATGGAATCTTTTGCACATTTCTATTGTTATTTCTCCATAGAATCTTTTGCAGATTTCTAATTCTAGACACCTGCACACGAATACGTACACATAGCCAGACACACACACAAACACACACCACTCATTCCTTTGTCTCATGCTGTTCTAATTTCCCCAGTTAGTAGTCACCTTCAGGCTGCAGGGCTGCCACAGGCAGTGCTGCTGCACAAGGCTGGATTCGTACCACCAGACCTCTACAGCCCAAATCTACCAGAACATTGGCTGTGTCATCTCCGCTGCCATTTCACCTTTGTAAGCCTTGATGTCTGCATCTGATAGAGATCACAAGCATTTCTACCTCACTGAGCTGTTGTGAGGATAAAGCAATAGATGCATGTAGCACTCAAAGCCCAAGGCCCGAGTTCACAGCACGTGTTCGTTATTACAGATGGCAGCTCATGGAGGCCCCGAGTCTGCTTTCCTCCTTTCTCTGAACTTTATTGAATTTCCACAGTATTTAAATTGATACAGTGCTTATTGGCTCTGCAGCACACACTCTCTGTACTGGTTACCTATCCTCTCAGCTGCCCACTGTCTATGCCAACCATTGACCCCCTTCCCACAATGGGAGCCCCAATCTGGAGTCACCCAGACCAGGCTCCAACTCCCATCCTTGCCACTTACCAGCTGGGAGATCGTGGGCAATTTATTGAACTCAAATGAACTTCAGTTTTCTCCTCTGCAAAATAGGTGTGATATCAAATAATAGAAAACAATGTATGCACTCCATTAATATGGTTCCAGACATATGGTAGATACTTAATAAGTGGAAGATTATTTCACATTATAGGTAGTTTAACGTGCTTCAATTTGTCACCTTAATCATCCTAAGAAATGGTCATGGAATGAGTTTAATTGGCCTCGTCCCTCTTCTTCTATGCTTGATTGGATCAATCCTCAGATGTGTTTTCCAAATACCATTAGACTACCTGGTCAGATCAAAGCAGAAAGCACACTCAGATTCTTTTTTTTTTTTTTTTAATATGTGGGTACCAGGAGTCGAACTCAGGACCTCGCGCTTGCCAGGCAGGTGCTTATGCCGCTGAGCGATATCACAGGCCCTGCACTCAGATTCTTAACTAAGAAAATTTCACCATTCAAGTTCAGAGCAAAGATAATCACAGGGAACAAAGAATAAGCAAGCTCCAAATGTGAACTGAAAATGCACTGGACACTGATTTTATTATCTCGTTTTGTCTTCCAATAATTCTGAATAATGCGTCATCCCCAATACCTAGTGGCTTAAAATAGCAACTGTATAATAGTTTCACACTTGAGTGAGCTTTCTGAGTTTCTCTAGTGTTTTTATTTGGGCTCATTTACATAAATGCACTTAAGGACATGGGCAGGGTTCGCTAACATTCAGCATGGCCTTGCTCCTCTGTCCCACAGTTGCATCTGGCTATCAGCTGGAGCGCTCTGATTCTCCTGCACATGGGCCCTCGTGTAAACCAAACTGGCTTTCTTGCAACACAGTAGTCAAGGGCAAATTCCCGAGAAGCACCAATGGGCTAGAGATTAGCAAGCCTAGGCTTGCATAGCCCAACACAACAGTGATGCTCCCCTGGCCAAAGTAAGTCACACAGCCATGCCCAGGGTTAATGTGGACAGGCACTCGGACTCGCCTCTGAATGAGGAGTGAGGCAAAGAACCGGTGGCCACTTTATAGCACAGAGTTTAAACAAGGTAGCATGTGGCAACCAAACGGCAGAGTTAAGAATCAAATTCAGGTCTGAATGTCCCTGTAATCCTGTCACTGTATGTGGCAGTGTCTCAGAGTAGACCTGGAATGGTAATTCTCCACAATCTCTTAGATTCTCACTTCCTTCTTGTAGCAGGTGCATTCCTGTCATGTAGCAAGCAGTGTCCTTGTAAGAGATCTAGAGTCAGCCAGACCAGGATCCAACTCTGGGGTTGTCTTAGGTGCAAGACAAGCAGACATGCTGCTTTCAGAAGGGTGAAGTGTAGTATACAGTCAGATGAACGGGAAGAGAATAGCCTGGGGAGCAGGCACTCTAGACTGATTGGTCAAGAAAGGCCTCCATGGGGAGGCCCAAAACAAGTGCGGAGGAAGGAAGGCAGCCATGGAAGCACTGTTTCAAGCAAAATGTTTGGGAAATGTGAAATCCCCAAAGCAAGAAGGAGCCCAGTGTTGAAGGGACAGAAATAAGCCCATATGGCTGGAGCAGAGGAAATAAGAAGGAGGGGAAAGGGGAGTGTTCCAAGAGGTCAGCAGAGACCGGAGCTCATGGCATTCTGGAGGTCATGGATAGGCATTTGGATTTTACTTGAGGTGAACTGGGAAGAAGTTGGAGCACCCTGAACCAAGGACTAATATCGTTTACGTGTGACTTGGGTGACACTTGGTAAGCTGCTATCCAGATTGTAGATTGTAGAAGAGAAGAGGGGAAACCAAGCTCAGCTAGAAGATTAAATGCCGACTGTGCCCGTAAGTGTGGATAGGAAGGTATTCTGTGACATGCTTTGGAGAAAGGATGTGTAAGATTTCCTGATGAATTTCTTACAGGACGGAAGTTAGTAAGAACAGAATACCAGGAATAAAGATGAGAATATCAGCAAAACCACTCACTTGGGCCACCGGTAATAAGCAAAGGTCGAGTCTACTTAATTATGAAACTAAATGCCTTTGTTTTCAAACAACATGAATAGGATTCTTTGTGATTACGGTCAAATTCATACAGGTGAAAGGCCAAAAAGCTTTAATGAAATGCAAAGGAAGAGATAGGGATTTGGAAATGCATCGTTTCTGGTTGGTGTGAATGCTTTGTATCCATTATTCCCAGTTGGCTCTCTGATTAGAACATGGGCTTTCACCTGTAAACTAAAAGGCAGTCAGCTCTAATTAGGGGAAAAGAAGAGATGCACATCGCCTGGGCTGAATTCCACTGTCCATTCTGCACTTAATGGATGATACATTCTAATACAATGCAATAATCATAGCAATGGTAGTATTTCTCAGTGAAGCTGAGATGCATTAGCCTTTCCTTAATCGACATCCCAATCCCCACAGCTCCCCAAATCTGTAGCCAGTCCTTTTCTAATTCACAAAGCCTAAAATTGCTCTTGGCATGAGAGGAACAAACACCCAACCTTTCACATATACTTGTGAGCTTTAAAATACTTAAATCAAACCATACCATTCAGCAGGCAGCCACACCTTGTCAAGGCAAAAGACCTACATCCCATCTTGTCTAATAAATTACATTCAGAAACTTAGTTCCCTGTTGTCTACATATTTTCTTGCATAAAACTCCCCAAACAATAAATCATCTTTCTGTCTTACCCATCATGTATGGGCTCATTACTTCACACATCATAATTATAATCAACGAACAAAACTCAAGAAAGAAAATCTGAACAATGAAATGGTACTTTTTTCTTAACATCAGTGCAACTTTGTATGATCAAAGCTTGCAATAATACAGATGGGGGATTTTGGATGATTTCAGTGTAGCTCTTTTACATTTTGCAGAAATTCTTAACAGGTCCAATACCTAAGGAAAAAAAAAAAAGCTCTTTCTGCCTTTAAGGCTTTTAAGTCTGATTTTTTTAAGTGCACAGATAACTTTAATACCTAAATTGAAAAATGAGAGGAATATCCTAAGGGAAAAAGGAGCTTATTGCTGCCTCCCTGAAGTTCATCAAATGTTGTCACATATTTCTCTAACATTTTTGACTTGGTTAAGTGCAAATTTAGGTGAACACACTCTTTTTCCCAGGGTTCATGGCAACAGAAAGATAGTATGTATTTTCTATTAATGACTACAGTTCTACAGTTTGAGAAATCTTAGGCAAATGGTACCTCCTTAAGGCACAGGGCCAGACAAAACGATCTCTGACTTCCATGATTTTGTGACTTCGTCATCACTAATTTTTTAAACAATCATTTTAAACTCCTTCTTAGGTATATTTTGTGGAGGTAAAAACATAAACTCCCCATTATCGGAATTTAAATGGTAGGCAAAAGAGCGCATAGCTACAGAGAAAAACTAAAGCTAGTAATTAAACAAATGGGTGAAAGGTAAAAGAAAAAAAGAAAAACCCACCTTCAATTTCACCAATTTTCATAACATTTGGGAAATCAGCAAACTATAATTCACAAGATTAGTGAAGCACCACCCTAAATATAAGTCCAAATATTTTTTCAAAATTTGTTACTGGCACAATATCTAATTCATTTATAATAGACCCATGAAAGATGCCCTGGTCAGTCTGGCTTTTTTCATGACTATCATTATTATCTTTTTATTTATTAAACTTTATCTGTCCTTCTGTTGAAGCCCTCCTCTGAGAAGCTTCTTGACTCTCTACTCTCCTAGCAAAGTTAGTCATCTCTGCTTCTGAATCTCTATACTTCTTTGAGCCCTCAAGGAATTTGATTACAATTATTTGCCCTGACATCTGTCTCCCTCATGCATCCCTGTCTGCTCTTTTAGCTGGTCTTTCTATTTCTGAAGTGTTTTCTTCTATGAATCTGCCCAGGTCTACCTTATCTCTCTGCACATGTCCCTGAGGGATGGATCTGCTCCTGGCAAGTCCATAGATAAAGACTTTAGTTAGGTTCTAAAAATTAATAAAGCATTTTGCTTGGTCTTCACATTTTTAAAGGCTCATTTGAATTAGTATATTACCAATTCACAAGCAAAAAAGTACTAATCTAGTCCGTGATCATCAATGATTTCTATGTCACAAAAAAGAGAGAAGTAGATATTATGTGCATCTTGATGGATGTACTAATAGTATCTCTAAAATAGTCCTCTCCCCAAAGAGGATAAGAGAAAAAGAATTAGATGAAGCCTTTTCATTTAGTAATCAACTTACAGGAAGTACAGGGGACAAAAGAACATATCATCTGACACCATGATGATGAGATTAGTAAAAGCCAGATTGTGACAAACTCTAGGGTGCAGACAGCATGATAAATGAACAAATGGATTTCCAGAGGGGAAAAAGAGACATATAGAGATTGAAGGAGAAATAAAAGATATCAACCAATTGCAATGTGTGGATTGTACTGCAAGCCTGATTCAAACAGTAAGAAAATTATAAAATAAACCTGATTAGATGTCTGACCATACTTTTGTTTGGTTTGCGTAGAGCTTAAACATTTTCAGAATAATTTGGCAACATTCAAAACACAAGATTTCACACACAAAAAAAAACCTTATATTGCTGGACTCTTTAAAAATAATTAAGAAAATATGGCAACACTGGTCCATGCTCCTACATCATCCTTAGAAGTTTGGGAGCAAGGGAGAAACATGCTGAAAGCAACATTTCAGGGAGTAGCATGGGGACTGCATTTAAGGGAAAAGATGCTAGAACACGAAAAGCTTTTAAAATCTGACCTGAGATAATGAGGTCCTGGACAACTTAGGAGGAGAGATAATGGTGAAAAAGAGAAAATGTCCGTGAACACAAGCGGCAACAGGACTTGGTGGCAAAACAGACTGAAGAGCCGAAGGTAGGAATGAGCCATAATTGGCCAGACTATTGGCCTCCATCACTGGAAGAATGAGAGGTTAGGATGGGTCTGGGCCATCCTGGAATCATTAAAAACTAGGAAAAATGTTGGTTTTGTGTTGAGATTTTTTGGAAGATGATTACACAAGAGATGAATATAGAAAATTATGTAAACACTTGAAATGACAGTGGAGTAGCCATATTGCTATTTTCTTAGACACTTAGAAATGTGGAAGGAAACGGGATCTGTGTCAGAGGTGAGAAACGTAGACATTGGAAAGCTCTTCAGTTTTCTCCTGACTCCTTCAAAAGATACAAGAGAAAATTGTCCCTCCACTGCAGAATATGGTGACATCAGAGGAAAGAAGGAGATAGAATCAGTAAAGGTCTCTGACCAGTGCGAGGGAACAATGAAAGCAAAGGCTGAAGAACAATTGCACATCCTGGGGAAAACTCCTGCAAGAATCGGGGCTTCTTGAACCACGTCAAGAAGGAAGAGGGGACACAGCTTACAAACGTGAAATCGATACAACCGAGTTTGCATCAACTATCAGCTGATATCTGATGAAAGTTTACGGGGCGAACCACATGAATGACCCGGCCTTTTTCTTGCTTTGTTCTTTGTAACACATGTCAATCCCAGATACCACATTATTACGTATCATGTATGTGCTTACTGTCTTGATTCTGCCTGTCTCCCCTGGCAAAATGCAAGCTCTGTGAGAGCAAGAATTTGTCTCTTTTGTTTACTGAAATATCCTCGAGCCTGAGAACAGTTCCTGAAGTATAGTGAGTTCTCTGTCAGGATTATTTGGAAGCGTTCATTGGCACACAGTTCAGGAGCTGGAAACCCACTGGGCAATTACAACACAGTGTGATCAGAACAAGAAGTTCACAAGGCTAGGGAAGCAGAGAGATGCCACCCTGGAGTGCCACCTGAGAGAAATCTATTGTCAAACGTGAATGCTAGCCTACCTAATGTAAAGACAGAAGAGCATTGATTCTCCTTGCATATTATTAAAAAACTGGTATTGAAAGACACACATACCCTAAGCTGCAGGGACAACAAAATCTCCCCAATTTTCACTTCTAGCTCCAGTAAACACATACCTTATGCAGAGAAAAATTCTGGGTGTGATATTCTCACTAAATTCACTCAAGCCTGCTGCCATTTAAAGGGAGGTGGGAAGACACTAGCTGGAGATGAGAGTGTCTACGGCATTTGTGAGATGCACAAAATCAACTGAGCCCTGTTGGAATTAATTTAAGGCCCTGGAAGAGACTGTGTGTGTGTGTGCATATGTGTGTGTGTGTGAGTTCTATTTGAGCAAATTTTCATCCTCACAAAAGAAGTCAGTGCATAGTTACACACGGAAGAGGGTGGGAGGGTGGGAGGGTGGACCCTGGCTCATCTGGACGTCAGGGGCAACGCCACCACTCTGCTTATCAAAATGCTTCCCTTGCAAAACAGCAAGGACTTGTCAGATACAGATGGCAATGCTGACTTCTCAATAGGGAAAAAAAAAGGACCTAAATTAGACTTCTATAAAAAGAATATTGCATATTTATTTCCACAATAACACCCAGGAAAAACGTTAGTCAAGAAGCAAGCAATTGGGTGAATAAATAAGCTTGTCTTTGTTCTCATCAATTAAGTTATTACATCAGTTGGAAAACCAGTGAATTATAATACAGATGTTTAATGAAACACTGCTGAGCCTATAAGTCAAACTCCTATTTTGTGGTGTGATTTTGGCTGCATAGTTTTGTGTGTGTTAAACCGTATTTATTAGCTGATACCCATTATTATTTTGAGCAAGGTATAATTCAGTTGTCAGGCCCCATCGCAGGCAAGGAGATTTAATCAGTAAGAGCCGCTTTGCTAGCGAGTATAAAACAATGTGGGTTTCATGAAGCAATCACGGCAGTGTGAAAAAATGGGATTAATTAGTATTGTACAAGAACAGGCAGCATGCTCATTAAAACCTTGTGAGGTGGCTCTTGATAAACTGCCACTTGATAGGACCGCATTAATGTGACAAGGCAAAGACTTTATTTCCAAATCCTTTCTATTGTATCTCTCTTTTAAGTTACCTGAAATGACCTGCCTTGGCATTGGGAATACAAAGATCAAAATGCATGCCAGGGATCCCTGAGCCACCTGGACCGCGAAGCCATGCATAGATGGGGAGGCTTCAAAGGCAGCGTTTTTTGAACTCTCAGTCAAACATGAATCAATAACTGCAAATGAGGAGCGCCGGGGGTGGCAGATTTGCATTCTCACTCGGCAGGTTGGGCAGAAACTAATTTGACAATTGGCAACCCGCCTTAATGAAGGCCACAGACAAACCCTGCCTGCTCACTTCCTAGTGCTGATGCTGCTCGGAAATGGATCCGGCCCGAGGAGGGTATCAGGGGCTCTGGGAATGGTGGGGACGCCATGGGAGGGAAAGAGGAAGGTGACATCCTCAGACCCGCTCTTCACAGCCTTTTCCTCTTTGCGCCCACCAGCCAGGTGTTCGAGTTTCCAAAGTGTCCCCCACAGTTCCCAAAATGAATAGTTATTAATTAATTTGTTTTGTCTTCACAGAAAAAGTTCACATTAAAAAAAAAAAAAAGTCCTGTGAGAACAACCAGCTTTGGGTGAGGATATTTTTGATGTGCCCTGGACTCGTTTTCCTCTTTGGGCATCTGATTTTATTCTTCGAACGTCGCATCATTTGGGTTCTGTCTTCACACGCCAGTCCTTGTAGTGTGTGTGTGGGGGGGAGGGTTATTCTCAAGTTAATGAGTGCAAAAATGTATTCTGAACAATTCACCAAATCCAGTGTCTTCAAAGGACCTTATCTTACCTATATCCTCACCCACTGGGGTCCCGCTTTCCTGGTGAGTTTAGCTAACAGAGCATATAAGGCAATTGTACATGCAACAGCTGTTTGTTGGAGGTGTTTCTATGGCTAGAAAATGCTGTTTGGAAACCTCAGAGTCCCTACTCCCCCGTTCCCCAACTATTTTATTTAAAAAAAAATTTTTTTTTAAAGCAAGCTTGTTAAATCTCACCAGCATATTAAATTAATGCTTCCTACCATGAAGCTCAAGTACTCAGCTCACAATTATAGGTTGTTTGCAATTGAACCTGGGTAATTCCACTGCAATCTGCAGATTCAAGGCACTGGGCAGAAGTCAGGCTACCTGAGCAAGCTAGATAGGATTAAGCACACTGCTTTATCAAGTGATGTGTTGCAATATTATTAATTTAAACCCTAACATCTCATTGTTGTGATCTGAGCTGCATGATGTAATGCAATATGACAGCCAATGAATTCATAGAAAATGGAATTCATCTCTCAAAATTTCACACAAAATAAAGGCACAGAGACAGACAAAAATAATGGGGGAAAGACAGACAGATAAATATGTTTAATACTTTCCTGTGTTTCAATGAGTTTGCTTCCATCCATCTACATTTAGTGTATTATGTAGCAGCCGCATTTCCTCTGTAATGCAAAGTAGTGAATATGTTCCAATTTTGTTTCTTTTATTTTAGCAAGTGAATTGCGCAGAGGTAATATGCTGTAAGTGGAGGTTCAGGCATTACCATTTATGCATGACACAGTAATAGGAAATTTTCTGCCCCTCTTAGCTTGATGAGAATATTCTGCAAAGACCCTACAACTCCTTCAGGTAGTGACCACCTACTTGATTTATAATCTTACAGTGGTGGAAGAGGTTAGCTGGGTAATTTAAACCACTAGATTTCACTAATGAACTAGGGCCAGCGAGAAAGCATTTTACATTGTAAAGGCTTCATTTCACCTTCCTTATCCTCCACATACTTCATCTCCGAATTTTTACATTATTTATATAAAAAGGGAAATGGTGCTCGCACAGGAAAATGAGTGAGCAAAACATATTTGCTGATAAGAGTTTCCCCCACAAGTCGCTGCAGGTGAGAGACCCTCTTTCTGGGCAACAAGAAATGGGGTTATCAGATTTAGCCAATACAAATGCAGGATTTGAGTATTAGATATATAACAAATCATGCAATATCGGGGACACATCTCTGTTAAATATCATTTGTTGCTCATCCAAAATTCAAATATAACCGGGTATCTGGAATCCTAAACTGAAAGGAAGGTAGAAAGGAGACACTTAATCCAGGGACAGCCTTCGATGAAATGTCGGGCAAAAATACTCTCCAAAGCTTGGGGAAACATGGAACAGAGAGGGCCTGGCATCTCTGTTTCTCAGTGGAGCATTTTTACTTAGTAGATTTCCACAGGTTTCTCTCAGTTTTAAAATAAAATATTGGTCACTTTTTTCCCACACAGATAAGAACATTTTAAGTGATGTTTCCTTCATATTAACCTCAGAGAGACTTTTCTTCTGATATACAAGTAAAGAAAATATGCAGTGGTCCAAAGTCCTAGAACCTTCCACTCTCACTACCACCAATACTAAACAGCTCCTTCTATATCTGTAGATTGCAGTTTCAAAAACACATGTATATACCCAAGAGAACTGAAAACGGGTTCTCCGACAAATACAGGCACACACATATCAATAACAGCACCATTCACAATAAACCAAAGGCTTGTAGGAGAAACCCCGAGGGCCACTCACGGATGAATACATCGTCAAACTGTAATCTAGACTTATAATGGAAATTACGCAGCCATAATGAGTAATGGCATACCAACACATGGCACAGTGTGGGCGAACCTTAAAAACTATGCCAACCAAAAGAAGCCACGCACTGAAGATGTGATTCCATCCCATATAGGTCAAGCTATAGGAATATAAAGGAGACCAAGAGCCAGGAAGGGTGCGGAGAGACGGAGAAGCGACTGCTAATGGGCACAGGTTTCCTGTGGGGGTCACAGGCATGTTCTAGAACAGACACAGTGGTTGCCACTGCATCATTCATTTCAAAATAGTTCATTTTATGTTCTGTGAATGTCACTTTGATAAATATCAATCAGTAAACAAATTATTGATATTTCTTTGACCATGGGATCTGCTAGTATAACTTTGGATTAATTTTGAATTCTGAGCCAGATACACAAAGAACTTCTCATTTTCCACAATGCGAATAAACAACAAGAAGTTTTCTTACAAGGTATTAACTCAGCTAACGTGAGTTGGGCACCTAGAAGAGTCACAGGTAGCAATGAATACCCTTTGTGCAAATGAGGAAAAGGTGCCCCACCTGGCTGCCCAATCCCAGCTACACTGTCCTCTCAGCAGCCCCGGCCTGCAATGTGCTGGTTGGTAACCTTTTAGGGATCCTAAGATGGAACAATGTTGGAGTTCAACATGTGCACGTTTTGGGTCTGTTACCTGCTGCGTGACACACGCAATTCTTTAAACCCTGGGCACCGTAGCTTTTTTAACTGTAAACTGTGGGTACAAGTTGAGTATTCCTTACCTGAAATGTTTGGGATCAGCACAGTTTAGGATTTGGGAGTTTTTTGAACTTTTGAGTATTTGCACAAACATAATTAGGTATTTGGGGGATGAGACCAGAGTCTAATTTATTTGTGTATAATGCATATTTCATACACATAGACAAAGAATAATTTTATGCAATATTGTTCATAATGTTGTGTATGAAACAGTTTCACGGTGTCAAATTTTCTACTTGTTGCATCATGTTGCTTCTCCAAAAAGTTTTGGATTTTGGAGTCTTTCAGGCTTCAGATGTTAGGATTAAGGATGTTTAGCCTGCAATAGCATCTACTTCCAAGGGCCACTGCAGGATTAAATAACTTTCTTTAAAGCATTAAATTTAAAAACAGTATCAGGCACTCACCAATATGGCTGAAATTAAAGACTGGGGCATCCAAGTGCTGTAGGTCACACACCCACCAGAACTTCCACACATTTCTGGCAAGAGAGGCAATGCTCCTATTGTCTGCACTGTGGAAACCCACCTAACAATTTTTTATAAAGTTCATCTGCCTACTCTGTGATTCAGAAATTCCACTCCTAGATCTTTACCCAAAATAAATAAAAACTGACATATCTTAAAATTAAGACAAGAATGTTTATCATACCTATATTCAGACTAGAAAAAAACAATGGAAACAACCCAAATGCCCATCAGCCCTAGAATAAAATGTTCATAAAATGGAATACTATTCAGCAATGAAAAGCAATGAGCTACTGACACACAAACCAATACTAGCGAATTTTAGAAACACTCCGTGGAATGATCCAGCCCCTTAACAATCCTGCTACATGATTGCATTTTTATGAATCCAAAAACAGGCAAACCAATCTATGGAGACAGAAATTAGAATAGAGATTGGCTCTGACGGGCAGAATATGAGGAAACTCTCCAGTGTGGTGGCTACACCTTGTAGTAGTTAGAAAAAGTTTTCAGGAAAGGGCCAGATAGGAAATACTTTAGACTTTGAAGTCTACATATAATCTTTGTTGTATAGTCTTTCTATCTTCATTTAAAACAACGCTTTAAAAATGCAGACCTTCCTTCTCTCCCCCGCCATCAAAAACAGTCCACAGTCTTGGTCTAACCTACAGGTAGCCATTGTGCCAACTTCTGATCTAAACCTTGATTAAAAGTTGCACACACTTGTGAAAATTCATAGAACAATGTACTTAAGAACTCGGCCCTTTTCTGTGTGTATTTCTCAATAAAATATACTGTCATGCCTGATAGTTGACTTAATGCTTAAATAAATGTTAATGTTACTCTGATTTCACATACATGATATACTTATTTATTTTTACTTATAGCGAAGAAATCATCATTCTTTCACATTGTAAAACAAATTCAAACCATATATTTTAAGGTCTCTATTATGATTCCTTTGTCTCCCTACTGCTATCCACATATGTACTTCCATTCCCTTGCCATAAACACAATATGATTTGTCAGAGCAATATCTCAAACCTGGGAAAGTTCCAGTCCAAATGAAACATGCTTAGACCTCTAGGGGGCCTCGAACCACAGCCAGAGAAAAAGAGCATCAACAATGGACGGAACACTTCCTCTCACCTGGTGCCTTCCTATGAACTAGCCCTGCTTGCATAAGACTCGATTGTCTTCTTTCTGGATTGGAGCTCCATCTACGAGTGCTTTTGAAGGAGAAGGCATCCCACTTAAAATCTACACAGAAGACAACTGAGACACCATTCTGAGAAGGCTCCCGCACATTCCTCTTTGCTTCTGTGCACATCGGCCTTACTTTTCACTCATGCTGGGGAATCTCTATGGAACCAGCGCTTCACAACTGCGGAGCAAAGAAAGTAGTGTTAGGAAGTAGAACGAGTTAGAAGCTCTCATTTGTCTCCAGCAATGGAAGGCCTGATATGGAGGGTGGGTAGGAAATATAAAGCACTCTGCTAACTGAAGCATAAAAGGACTTAGAGTGTGGCTGTCACACATCAAATTATTGCCCTTTTTCTTGAAATTCCCATTAGAACTTTGAAGTGGAGAGATTGAGGTGAGTATACTCTTCCTAACTAAGGAGTCCTGTAATTTAATACTTTGTCTGTCTTCCTCTTCCTTTCTCAATTGGAATGAAGGAGAAGTAAATTGATTAACTAATGGAACTAATTTAATTATCTTCAAGAATTTTTTAAATCAATTATTGTGTCTATTGTTGTCAAGTGCTCTTTGGGAAAAGGGGAAATAACAAAGAAGTCCTGACCGCCATCCTTGGGGAGAACTGTTGGGCAGGTAAGGTGGGCGCCTTCGCACCATCATTGCAACAGGTACAGTGAATGACTCCCAGCTAAACATCTAAGGTTCCCTGACTCAGTTGTCACTGTAATGGTAGGAAACAGATAAATGCAAATATGACAACTGGGTCTAATCAAGTAACTTGGCCAAAATCTGACCCCAGACAGTAAGAAATATAAGGTATGGAATTCATATTAGAACAGTCCTACCTGATTCTAATTTCTATGCCTTAACTAGCACCTCTTTATGTATTCCTAAACACAGTTGCAAATATAAGTAACAATGGGCCAAGTGGTAGCCAAAATTTCAGGGAAGTGTCCAAGATGACTGAGGAAAAGATATAAACTAAGTAGGACTTCAGCTACACTCAAATATAGGAGTAATTTCTGAGTATGAAAAGATAAGAAAAAAATGGCATTTCATAAGGAAATCTCAACTTATCTGGGATGGATTCCTGGAAATGTCAATAAAAGAAAAATATTAAATTCTCACAAGGGAGCGTCATTCCAATTAAAACAGCTTCAATTCATTTGCTGTCAAGCATTATCTTTTTACAGATACCCTGATCTGTGAAAATTGATCAGAACATGATGAAGATTGCACAAAATCACTCTTCCCAAGAGTGGGAACAGTGATCAGGCACAGAATTTTGGGCAATGAGTCCTATTACCATACTGTGACAAGTGCTACAAATTTGCCTGGTAAGTAGAGACAGGTAACCATGTCTCAAACGCAAGTTAAAGCATGTTTTATATGCATGGAGGTTGTCAGGAAATAAAAGAGCAATAGGAATGAAGAAATTCAAAATAATTCCAAAGGAATCCAGTCTACAAACATCTAACCTGTTTCATTTCTGTCTTCTATGCTCAGAACTGAGTAACTTTCTTAAACTCTAGAAAGGGATACAGTTGGCAAACTAGCTATAGTGCCTTGGGAAAGACCCTCTGCGCCCCTCAGGCAGGAAGACTGTTCTGATGCTGAGGGTCTGCAAGACTCTTCCTGGAGAGAGGGATTCTGGAGAGCAGGAGGAGGAGATTTTTCACAGGGCTTCTGGTGGCCTCTGTTACTATGGCAACCATCCCCTTTGTTTCCCTGGATCCAGAGCTGCTGCCTCATTTAGTGACATTCAGGTGAGGCAGCTAAGTGATGGCATTAGGAAAATGAGGACACAGAGAAACCAAACAGCCCCAGAAAACACACATTCCCACACCCTGGCACCTGGAAGTCACAGTTGGGATGACTATCCAGACCTTTCGCCACTTTCTATGTAAGTCAGTCCGCATCACAGGATTGCAACTGCTGTGGAATAAGATAAATGGGGACATTTTGACTCTGTTCTGGCTGTCGTTTGGCCGGGTGCATTTTACCTGTTCTCTGATTCCTGCTGTGCTCTGCTCTTCTGCACCCACGGAGAGGTCGCTTTCCTTATCAGGCTTTACCTGACCTCCTCCCTCTGCTCTCTGCCTGAATTCCTAGCTCAGCCTCCCGTTGGCTTCCTTCATGGCCATGGTGGCAATTCATAACTATTTCATCAATTGTTTCCTACTCAGGGTCTTTTCGTGGGACCCCCAGTGAGATTTCAAGCTCCATGAAGACAGGGATGCTGCATGCATTCCTGTGCCGTGAAATCAGATGAAGGGAGTCACACAAATGACAAGTGAATGTTCGAGCAGTAAATGAATGATATGATAGCTTTGTGAATGTGACCTAGAGGACTGAGACACTGAGTGGTTGTCCAACAGTTTGGAGTCTCCCCATTCTCTTTTCTTTTAAATGAACAGCAAGCTAGGCTCATGTTAAAATTGAAGAATGTGACCTGAGTCTCAACTCGATGTTACTCGCATGGCAGTGTCTGCTGCATGGCAGAGCTTTCTCACTTCTTCACCCAGTCATATATTTATGACTGAGTAGTGTAGGGGTAAGGGAGTGTCAAGTTGTCATTCAAGGAATGGGGGCAACTGAGCTCTCAATGCGAACTTCTACCAGGTATTTTCCCACCAGCCTGAGACCCAAAAAAGAGAGGACCTCAGGTCTTATATTCTAAATGCTAATTGGGCAAGTCCAGGAAGAAATCTCTATCACACAGAAAGGGAGGACAGAAGGTGGCACGTGGCTTAAAACAGAGGATGGAAGAAGTGCTAGAAATGTACAGCATCCCTTCCCATCAGCTCGTTCCGTTCTTCAGAATTTCACTGACTCATTTGCTTTCTTGATCTACCTGTATTAAAAGGTATCAATGGAAGCTATGGGGTGTCTCATCCCACTACCCCATACTGGAATATCTTTCCAAGTCTATAATGGAATAAATGAGAAATTGGGTAAATTTTATAGAAAAGTATATTTTAAACAACTTTGATGGAACTTGTTCTTTCGGAAGATACGGAAGAATTATAAAACCTAAACAAAAGCTAGCATGCAAAAGATCCGCTAATTCCACAGCCAGAAGGTAAAGTCAGAGATGAAGATCATGGAGTGCAAAGTGCTCATGCACTAATCTCTACAAATAATTCCTAGAAGGGAGAGTCATCAAACTCTTGATAATTTCTCAGCCATTATACTAACGTCAAAACCAGAATTATTTTAAGGAACTGAAGGTAGCTCTACGTTTCCTGAGAATCCAAAAGTTATCTCATACAAGATTCTCTACCTTATTGGCTAATGCAATTAGGAAGGCTACGTCATTCCTCCTTTGCAATGTTTCAGGCTTACTGGGCAGTTTTAATTAAATCTTTGCTTCAGTGTTCTCATCTATACTACATGGAACTCAAGCACTCACTACACGGAGTTATTGTGAAAATTAGATAATATCTGTACGATGAATGAAACAACCTGACACGTAGTAAGTGCTCCAAAAGTCTACCATGCATGGTTCTTGTACAGGGAATTTAAGTATTAGATAGGAGCATTATACATGGATTTACTTAGTCTTCTCAATATCCCTTTCTTTGGAGACAGGCCCCCTCCAACCCACAAATAGATCCTGCTTAATTCATATGGGGTGGTGACATGTAAAACATCAAACATCGCTTCAAAGATGAGTAACTCAGGTCACTCCAAATAAAGTCATTTTCACCTCTGACCACTGTGAATAATTTTGATGAGCAAATGACCCAAACTGAGCTCTCCTGAGGCTTTCACCTATTTAAAGAGACTTTGATAAAAATAATTTGTAATACCCAAGGCCATGAACCAATAAAAATACTATTAATATAAGATAAATAAGTCAGAGAATCTATAGAACTGGAGTTTTCAATCAAGCCTACCTAGCAGGAGCTGTTTTGTTTTGTTTTGTTTGTCTGTTTCAATACATACTTGTCTACTCCAAGTAAATCTAATAATTCAGTATTTCAAGAGAAGGGGTTGGAGCATATCTATATAAGAAACAGATTTCAATTGAAGTATGCTTTCACCTTTTATTCAGATCCCCCAAAATGAGAATGTACAATTAAATTACAGAGAACTCATTCAACTGCAGCTCAAAAGGTATTTCTTATAGTAAAATTTATACCATAATACCATAGTGCTATAGGTTAGGGGAACAGATGAAGTTAAGAATGATGGCAAATAACTACATTATTATTATTATTTTGATTGCAAGTGACAGAAAACCCAAATTGAAAGTTAAGTTAAAGGGGGGTGGTGAATCGCTGTACAACTGAAAGTTCAAAGGTAGTGCTACCTTCAGGTAAGACTACATCTAGAGGCTCAGACGATGGCTTCTAGGTTCTGTCTTTTCTTTTAATTTAGGTCTTGCTTACTTATGCTTACATAAGTATTTTTCAATATGGTAGACCCGACATCCTGCCCTTCCTAGGATCACTACTCAAGCTCAAATCCAGGGGAAAGAGGATTTCTTCTCAACTGTCCACTTGTCAGTTTCAGAGAAGACTTTGAATGGCTGAGTTACTTAGCAATAAGTTCGTGACTGGACCAAACAAGTGCAAAGACAATGCGTCCTACTATGTGACACCGCTCGTAAGTCTCATGTCATGGAGAAGATCGTAGTGAAAACTTACCACAATTCCTGATATAAGGAAAGAGAGGTTGGCCCCTCCATTCCAACCCTGCAAAGAGTAATAGGAAGATGCACATCAATATACAGCTACTATAGTCATGAACAGACTGGTTCCCAACAAGGCTTTTTTTCAAACTTCCTGCTCTATCACCCACCAATAACTCCCAAATAGATTAGACAGTCACCAGGGTGGAGGACCACCTGGATGGCTCTCCTTGAAAGAAGACCAATTATCTCCATTTTATCTAAACCTGGCCCTATTTCCATGTACTGATATGTACAGAGCTGGCTAGGACTTTTCCTTATCCCTTCAATTGGCTTTCAGCAATGCAAATCGGTCCGGCTGAGGTGCTGATGTGTAGTCTTTGAAGCAAGGCAACAGGTCAGTGTTGCCCTGCCCCTGTAGCTCCCAAGAAACATGTGTGAGCCAGGCAGGAAGAAGAGCCATGCTCCACACTGTTGGCTGGGATCCAGCTTTGAGATAAGAGGCTATGACTTCCCAGGGCATAGAAGAGTACGCATCAGAGCTGAAGCACCAACCCCAAAACATTAGATACTATCTTGAATTGTGTTATGCAGATTACTCCTTCTGCATATCCTTCCCTCTGCATATTGCAAAGGTGATTTCAGGCTACCTACTTAGCCCAGCTCACGGTACTCATGTACTTCCAGTCATTCTCATAGTCACTCATCCCTGAGCCACTCCCCTCATCAAGAATTAATAAAACTTGGGTTCGGCCCTGGGTCATGGCCTTTGTTCCAGTAACCACCATCTTGGCTGGACTTAGGACTCCCTTGGCTCCCCACAACTATAAATATGCCTTAGTGTCTTTATTCTCACTGTGGGTCACACTGGAAGTGGTAGATTGGAATTAACTCACTAGAATTCCAATAACTTTTCCATAGGATTACAAATATAAACTTTGCAGACCGTGATGAGGACAGGGAAGGGCTCTCTATACACCAGCACTAGCACAACCTTATTAGTTCAAGTGCAGATCTGTGTGTAGTCAGTGGCCTAGAGTGCTGTTGAGGATTGCCACTGTCTGCAAGAGGCTTCTTCAATCAGAAGTGAATCTTAATGGACAGTGATAGCAGACCATTCCATATCACCACGGCTTTATGAAACTCCCTCTCCCATTCTAGTGAATTCAGTCTTCTCAGTGGTAAACAGAGCCCAAGAAAAGGGAAGTATCTGACTAAATCTCATGTGACTCTGATACAAGAGGATCCAAAACTCTTGAATGACACCTCATTCAAGAGTCTGGTAAACATGCCATAAAAAGATGCCAAATGGCAGCGTCCAAATCAGCTCACACATGAATGTAACACAGTTAGTGCGAAGAGCTGCATTTACAGGAAGGCTTTCAGCCAAGGAGCATCACAAAATGAACTTCACAAATGAATTTTGTCAGAACGGTACCCCCTTCAAGCCACTATCACCACCACCACCACACATGCATCAGCAGGAGCCTGGCCAGAGAAGCACAAGTATGATTTCCAAATGGGCCATGGTGGAGAATAAAGAATGTCTGAATCTTTGGGAAGGATTTTTAACATTTCCAAGTGGCAGGAAATGGAACCACTCTAAGAGATTAAACACATTAGGTGTCACAGTCAAACACAGGGACTGGCCAGAACATTACAAAGACAGTGAATGGCACAGCGATAAGCGGCCGCGCCATGAGAACTCATGACACTCTCCAGGTTGAGCGCCCTTCCACTGCACCATGGGTTCCAGATTCAGAAAGTGGAGAACACAGTCCCAAGATCTGCAATATTTACATGAAATTTTTCGAACGACCATTCTTTGTCAAAAATTTAAATCAGATTCAACCCAGCCCAAATAAACTCTGAACTAGGAACTTGAACCAAACCATAAGAAAAACCCCAAATTAACTTAAGAAAATTTAATGCCAACATTTGGTTTAGCAAAGAAACCAAAGGTCTTCATTGTTTTTAATTACTATACATTATTTTACAAAGTTTTCAGAAAAAGTATGGCTTAGCATTGTGATTCAAAACATTAAACTAAAATAACACAAATACTCCTGCAGGGAGAAATTTAGGTTCATTTATTTAGCAGATATCTATTGAAAATATCATATGCATTAACCTTTATTTGTTCAGGATATAGTGACAGATTACATCTATTACCTATAGTGGGAAATTACTCAGTGGGTTACATTGCTGCCCTCATGAGTATCAAATTATGTGGGGAGAGATCTGCAAAAATCTGGAAAAGAAATAAATGCCTCCCCCCACCAAAAATTTCAAACATTACATCCTCTTAAAGCAGGGGCTGTCAAACTGTGGCCCACAGGCTGCTTCTGTAAATAAAGTTTTATTAGTCCACAGACAAGCTGATTTGTTTACACATTGTCAATGACTGCTTTTGTGCTATAATGGAGGGTTGAGTTGTCCCAGCTGACACTGCATAGCTCACAAAGCCTACATTATTTCCTATCTAACCCCTTACAGAAAGTTTGATGTCTTCTACAAAAACAAACAAGGCTGTGTTAAAGTATGGGGGGATAGGAGTTGAAGGTAAGGCCTGGAGAGGATGGGAAAAGTGGTAGCATTTCAGTTATAACCTGTGTAATAAGGAGCCAACCATGGAAAACAAAGTGTTTTAGATGAACAGTACCATATGATGATTTTTTTTAATGAGAATTTTTCAACAAATAATGCAGGAAAATATTCAAATTTTCAGCTTCCTAAAAGGTTTTAAGACATAAAAACCAAGACACATGTTTTAAAATGAGGCAAAATGCCCAGAGCATACTACTAGCAGGTAATCAAGATAAAAAGCAATTTTCAAATCATCTATAAATGCAAGTTTATAGAGGTTTCTATATAAATGTTGGTGTTTTTCTTATTTATTTGTTCATTATAAAATATTGCTTTACAAGTGATTAACTAGTCGCCAGGCTAAAATATTCAGGAAGACTGAAACAGTGATGATAGAAGCCTAAGGCTTTCAATTTATTTTTTGTGCAAGGTAATGAAAGTGTTTTGGAGTCTTGTCTGTATTCTCGTTCAAGAGATTGATGAGTTCCCCATTGTTCAATAAGCAACCCTATAAGGAAAGGATACTTGGCACACTCTTGGGGGACAGCCTTGGTTTTCATGGTCAAATGTTAGAGGCGAAACTCTACTTCCTCTGGAAGTCATTCTCCTTGCTTGGTGTGGGATAAACTCACCCCCAACTGAGATTCTCTTTCTCTCGTTCTTACACTGCTGTGCTGATTCAACACATTTGGAACATGGCTGGGGATATCTTTTCCTGGAAAAGGTTTTCTGTTATCATTTGAGGAGAAGCAGAAGGATTAAGGCCAGGGAAGCTAAGCAAATAAGGTAAGGAGGAAATAGAGGCTGTCTATGGGACGGCTCTGGTTTATTTCCACCCACACCACCGTGACTTCTGTTTGCAGAGAAGGTGAGGGCAGTACTGGCCAGAAAATACTGTTCTTCTGTAATGGCCAGGTCTCCAAGAAAGATTTCGAAACCCATGCCATCATCTGTGCAGTATCTCACACCAAGGTCCTTTCAACTTTCAATTCTAGCAGGTACTTAGAAGAATTTCAGATGGAAACCCACTCTTAGCAACCATGTCCTTGCCTCTATTAAAAACCTCATGCTCCAATTTCATATACTTGTGGTGGTCTTGGATGGATAAATTAAATCTGCTTGTCTCCTGATTGCCTTGCTGGCCCCCTTTGTAAATTCAGTTTGTATTCCTTTCTGTTCAATACTTTTCAAAGTACTGAGAGTTTAAAGAGGTACAATAAATCCCAGATCAGGTTTTAATGACCATGGTAAGCCTGCTTGTAATATGTCAGTGAGCTGAACCTAAAAGCCAATGGGGAATAGGCCATTTCTGCCTTAGTAATTGCCTCCACAGAAAGATTTATAATGTCATTATCTGAATCTATAAGAAATAACTCATGGAGCTGAAATACCCTAAAAAAAATTACAATTCTCTTAAAATCTAGTCATTCATAAATGCTAAATCATAAAAATTTTTTTCAAGATGTTTTATGTTAAAAGTAAAGCCCAGTAAAAATATAAATGCTCGTTTCTTAATCAGATTCCTCATTCTTTATGTATCTGTTTGTAGCTTTGCAGTTTTCTGGGATATATTTATAAACCTAACATTGGGCTGCCAGATTCCCCAGTGACTGTAAGAAGCTATGGAGGCTGAGAAGGCTTTTCTCCTCACCTTTTTATCT
Source organism: Erethizon dorsatum (assembly GCA_028451465.1). Taxonomy (NCBI): domain Eukaryota; kingdom Metazoa; phylum Chordata; class Mammalia; order Rodentia; family Erethizontidae; genus Erethizon; species Erethizon dorsatum. Next base: position 20,927,410 of record CM051840.1, on the reverse strand, counting down.
CTGTGTGATACCAGGAAGTGAGGAGGAAAGGGCTAGTTAGTATGGCAATAAAATTAATTTCAGCAATAAAAGTCACCTTTCCCCCTAATTTCTCCATGAAGAAAAAATCCAAGGTAAACTTCCTGCCAAGTGCACCACACAGCTGTTTTAAGCCCTTCCTTTGGCTTTCCTTAATGTTAAAAAGAAACACCAGCCACTTCTTTCAAATAGCTGGAAACGTCCTCCCCAATTTGTCCAGAGTTTAATAAAGTCTGCGGCTTGCCACATCTTCTTGTCTCCCTGTGCCATAAAATTGAGCAACATTTATACATTCTGGAGCCAAAATGTTCTTTGGAGTCGAGACTCTATTACAATTTTAACATAACATTCGAGATGTTTTTCATAATTTGTAAAGTCATATTTTCTCCCTTTAAATACAGTAATTTGCCATAAACTTGAATAGAGAATCAGGTTCTTTCTAGGATTTCTCTCTTCCTCCATTAGCCTACTCAAAGTGGGGATTTTTCTGCATATTTTTAACATCTAGAATTACAGCTAAGCCTTTGGGGAAATGGGGTTGTATATTAAAGTTTATTTAAATGCACTAGGGGCCTGCTGGTGAGATGGTTCAGCAGCGTACGTGCCTGCCTGGCAAGCGCGAGGGCCCAAGTTCAACTCCCGGAACCCACATACCAAAAAAGGGCCGGTGATATCACTCAGCGGCACGGCGCCTGCTGGCACGTGAGGTCCTGAGGTCGACCCCTGGTACCCACAAAATAAATAAATAAATAAATAAATAAATAAATAAGTAAATGCACTTGGGAAAGAAATAGTCTCTGCCCCCTTACTTAATTTTTTTTTTTTTACCATTTTATTGCCACCTGATTGAACTGACCACTATTATTCCATTGTTCGGCTGTTATTTTCAAGTTTGATGTCTCCGTAGTTTGCTTCAACATAAGCAAAACTGAACTAACCTTCCTGTCTGAAACCTATCTTTTCCACCTGCCTATCCAGTTCCTAAAACCAGGAAACCTAAGAAGAAAGCAAAACACTTTTTTTCTCTTAGTACCCATATCCAAAAGAACACCAAGAAAAATTCTACCACCAAATATTTTCTAAATACGAATGTTTTCTTTTATTACAACCACTAACATCACAGCAATTTCTCACTCGGACTCATAACAGTTCCCAACTCATGGCCTCATGTATACTTAGCAGTGCAGGCGGTTGCTAGTGCAGAAGTATATAAACAAGTTCATTTTAGACAGTCACGAGAGCTATGCAGGAAATACACCAGAATCAGGCTGTGCCACATGGCAGAAGTGGAATAAGGGCTGTGATCTGACTGCAGAGAAAGAATGATCATTGATAATGCAGAGGAAGAAAGGTCCAAGCCAGAGAACAAGCTGTTGTGGATGCCTGTGATAGAAACAACACTTTTGTATTCGAAAGAGAAGGCTGAAGCATGGCTGGACCATGGTGATTTTGGAGTAAAGATGCCTAACATGAGGCAAGAGCTGGACCACACAGGCGACATGTGATGGTTAGTTTTATGTGTCAGCGTGGCGTGGCTAAAGGATGCATGAGCCATGGGTGAAATATCTTTGCGTGTGTCTGAGTCGTGTTTCTGGAAGAAATTAACATTGAAATCTTTAGGCTGAGTAAAGAAGATCACCGTCACCTTTGGAGGCAGATATAATATAATACATTGAGGGCCCGGATATAATCAAAAGGCAGAGGAGGCACCAATTCACTCTCTTTTCTGGAGCCAGGACATCCCTCTTCCCCTGCTGTTGGACCCTGGAGCTCCTGTTTCTTGGGCATAGGACGTAAACCATCCGCTTTCCTGGTTCTCAGGTCTTCAAATTCACACTGGATCTTGCCACCAGCCTTGCTGGTTCTTGAGCTTGTAGATGGCAGATGGTGAGATGTCTCAGCCTCCATAATTGTGAGAGCCAATTCCCATAATCTCTCCCCCCTCATGTCAATATCTATGTACTATTGGCCATGCTTCTCTGGAGAAGACTTGCTAATACCTCATATAAGCTACAGTACAGAATGCAAGTGTAAATGCAATAGGAAATCAGCTGATGATTTTAAGCGAGGGAGCACCCTGACTAGATTTTTGTTTTCAGAGAATCTGCCCTTTGGAGAGTGGATTGGATGACAGCTGTGAATGAACTTCAAGGAGAGTAGAAAGCTGTTTTAATTTGGATACAAGTTTCAGTAACTCCCCAGTGCCTACAGAAGAAAGCTAAAATTCCATACGTGACATTGTAAGCCCCTATATCCTGACCACTGTTGCACTCTCGGGCTTATTTTTGGCTACTCCTTGATGTTCTCAACCCTCTGACTGGTCAGCACACATGTTGAGCCCATCTTCAGGGATTCCCTTCCAGCCTTTAACTTACAGAATTCCCGTCTCCCTGAGAATAGGTTCCCTCCATCAAATCCCACCTTTTACACGAAGCCATGCCAGCCTTCTTCCTCTGGAACAATGAACTGAATCTCTTTAATTAAAAAGCAGATATAGCACTTTCCACCTCTTGTGTTATTGCTTCTGATTATCATCGTTTACCTCTGTTTGGTTATTTCATTTTCCATGTGTGGGCATATGTCCCGTTTCCCCAGCCACACTGTAAAATCCCTGAGGGCAAAGACTTTCCTTCTGTTTCTGCAGATCCCCCGCAACGCCTGGCACCACGCCATGCCCACAGCATGGCACTCAGTGTGTGCTGATCTGCTGAGGAGGCAGCGCTAAAAGCGCTTCCAGAACCGAGAGAAACATCAAGTTATCTAATGAGTAGGTAAGTAAACAAGTTAAAATTTGGGAAGACACTTTAAAAAGATATCACTTTTTAGTAGCTTCTCTCCTGAAAACTTCTTTCCTGTAAAAACCACCATGTTTGATTAAAGTTGCGTCTAGACTGTGAAGTAAGCTTAAGAGCCTGTTGGTCGTTAGTGCTGTAATTCTAATCTGGGCTGAGATCAGAGATTTAGATTTAACCTCTCTGAAGCGTCAGCTCAAAGGCTCCCGTGAAGGGAAAGGGGGCATGGGCCTAGATGATTAGATCCTCACACAACATGAGGTTCAGAGGTGGGTTATGAATTATAGGATTGGGACCAGAGAAAGTCCAGCTCAGGCGAAAGAAAGATACCAATACAGTCTATTGCATGGTGTGTAAAATCATCTACCTGTCAGAAACAGGAGTGGGTTTTGAGGACAGCTTGCTTTTGGCTTCTCATTTCTTGCCATGAGTCTTTGCTTTAGTGGGCGGGAAACTCTATTCACAAGCTAAGACTTTAAGCTGGTGTAAGAGAAGGACAAAGCAGCCTGATTGCCTGCATCGTGGCCATGGGCTTTCTGTTCTCCAAAGGTAGTTTCCTGTGTTTGTGATGTTGAAAGTCCATGAAAAGGACCATGGGGACCTGCATGGCAGAAGGGTAAGAGCTGCCCAGTTGGCTGTTTATAGAATGTGGAACTGGTGGCTCTGGGGAAAACAGCACATATCCTCTAAGACTTCTAAGGGGCAGAAAGGACAATCCAGGAGGATGGGTGTTGTCACAAATTGCTTTCCTGGATGAAGAAAAGGCTAGAATCCCCTTGAGATAGCTTCTCAATCTAGAGATCGAGAAGTCTACCCATTGTGTATGCTCTAGAAGAGGGTTCCTCCATCTTGATCTGTTGACATTTGGAGCAAGATGATTCTTGCTTGTAGATGTGGCCCTGTATCTTATGAACAGCTCAGCAGCATGTGGGCCTTCTGACTGCTACACACCTGTAGCTGCTCCCCAACCAAAATGCAACCTAAAATGTATCCAGACAGCACCTGGTATCCCCCAGGGAGCCAAGCAGGTGGAGGGCAAAATCTTCAGTTAAAAAGCACTGGGCTACATTCCAGTTGACCTGAGTTTAATTTTTAACTTCTTCACTCTTTCATCTGTGAAGTGGGGAGAAATATCACCCACCTCAAAGAGTTCCAGGAAATGTTTAATGGATAAGCCATGCAAGCCATGAGCACAGTTTTGGCACACAATAAGGGCTTAACAAATAAGAGCCATCACTCACTGTTATTGTTAGTACTTACCAACCATGGCCCAGGAAGACAATTATGCACTATATTAGGTTTAATTCTTTCAAATGATTTAGAGGAAAAAAAACATTTTTGTCTATGTAATATTATTTCACATCCCTGGTTATAAAGAATAAAGTTACCTCCCACCATGCAATCCCCTATACATGAGCTCAAGACCCCTGAATTCTCTCAACCTCACACTACACATAATTTGAGTGGTTATGAAATCTTCTGATATTTGCATTCTTTTTTTTTTTTTTTCAAAAAAAAAGGAATGCTCATTTTTTCTCATCTCCAAGTCAGTTTTCAAGTGAAACAGCAGAAGAATGTCATGCACACCAATTATCTAATTGTGAAACTGATCTTCTCTTAAAGCATTCATGTTTTTTGACATAAATAGTCATGAAGTGGCGAGTTTTCAGCATGATTATTAGACTGATTGCTGAGTGTCAGAAACCAGAGACCAAAGAGGTTCTCATCTTAAAACACTGCATTAGCATCTTCCAGGGAAAATCATTCTTAGTCAATTACAATAAACTGCATGCTCAGTGTTGGCCCTAGGTAGTCCCCAACCTGTGTGTTAGAATGAGTAGTCTTATGGAAGATCTGAAAGGGGTATACAAAGAATGACTGACTTTTAACTCTTTGATGGCTGATTTGTGTTTGTTTAGTTTTGCTTTTTAAAACATTTTTATTTTTATTAGTACATACTTGCAGTACATAATGATTACATTTATTGTGGGGAGTTGGTCCATGTATATAACACATAATTTTTTTTACATCCCCCTCCTCTTCCCCTGCCTCCCTACTCCCTTCACTATCTCTTGGTCCCCTTCCCATTTGTAAAAGACCTATCTCCCTGTTTCCCATTATCTATCTTTTATTTTGCTCTTCAATTTATTTATACTTCGGGTTTCCCATTATCTATCTTTTATTTTGCTCTTTAATTTATTTATACTTTGGGTTTCCCATATAAGAGAAACCATGTGATATTTAAGCTTGTGTGTCTGATTTGTTTCACTTAATATTATGATCTAAAGTTGCATCTTGTCCTACAAATGACTCAAATTCATCATTCTTTATATCAGAGTAGCACTCCATTTTCTATAAATAACATGTTTTATTTATCCATTCATCTGCTGATGGACAAAGAGGCTGCTTTAAAGAATTAGCTATTATAAGTTGTCCTGCTATAAACATAGGTATGCATGTATCCCTGTAATAGGATGTCTTTAACTCTTTCAGGAAATTATCTGGAAAGGAAGTAGCCTAGTCTAATGGAATTTCTCTTTTCAGTTTTTTGAAAAATCCCCATACTGATTTCCTTACTGGTTGTACAATTCACATTCCCAATAGCAATGTACAAAGGTTTCTTTTTCCCCCACAGCCTCTCCAGAAAGAATACCTAGCATCAAGAAATCATGTTATTTGATTCATCGAAGATAGCCATTCTGTCTGGAGTGAGATGGAATCTCAGTGTTGTTTCAATTTGCATTTCTCTAATGGCCATTGATGTTGAACATTTTTTTCATGTATTTATTGGCCCTTTGTGCTTCCTCTTAACTTCACTTGCCCATTTTTTGATTGGGTCTTTTATTTTGGAAAGTCTAAATTATTTGAGTTCTTCATATATTCTAGATATTAGTCCTCCGTCTGAGGCATGACTGGCAAATTTTTCTTCAGCTACACTCATTTGGTTGTTTCCTTTGGTGTACCCTCAGCACTGGCCCTGTGTAGTCTCTGACTTGTTCTGTCCTTACTTCCTGTTAAAACTGTGTTCATGGCTTGCATGTCTTACCCATTGGCTTTGGCTGTTTCCTTTCCTGTGCAAAAGCTTTCAATTTGATACAATGCCATCTGCTGATTCTTGGTAGTGCTTTTGCACAAACAGCTTTCTGCTCAGAAAGTCCTTCTTATACCTATGACTTCAAGAGTTTTACCTATTTTATCTTCCAGCACTTTAAGTGTTTCTGTTCTAATATTTAGATCTTTGTTCTATTTTAATTTTAGTTTACGTGGTGAGAGAGACAGGTCCAGCTTCGATCTTCAGGAAAACCTAGGAATGAAAGAATATGAATGAATCTCTCATGTGCTAACAAACCCTTTTTTATGTTAACTCTCCAATCCAGCTTAACTTCCTAATAAATAGAAAAATTGTGCAAGTAAACAGGAAATTTCCATGTTAAACAATCAGATATGTAGAAATTCTAAAATGTACACTTAGGTGATTGTGTCAATTTGATTGTCTTGAAAGCCACCCAGGGGATTAGTAATGCATGCCACTTGGTGTGTATGGGTGGGTGATGGAGGTGTGACCTTGGGTACTATATGTGGTCCCTTGCCCCTGCCTCTCTGGCACTGTGTCCTTGCTCTGCCTTTCTGCTGCCACGAGCTAGGCACCTTTGTTCCCCATGCCCTTCCTGCCCTCATGTTCCTGCGTTGGGGACAGTCAACTGTCAGCTAAATCCCTGGAAACTTGTGAGCCAAACTCTACCTGTCCTGCAACTTGTGATGCAGGGTATTGTGTCCTTCTGAAAGAAAACTTGGCCAGTACACACACACACACACACACACACACACACAGTGCATGTGATCATTAAAGTTCAAGATTGACAATTTCTTTTTAATAAAGGGCCAGATAGTAAATATTTAAAACATTCAGCCTGTGTACAGTCTGTTCGAATTGTTCAACTCAGTTGTGTAGCATAAAAGCAGCCATAAATAATATGCAAACAAATATAGGTACAGCTGAGTTGGAATAAAACTTTATTTACAGAAAAAGGCAGCCATCTGCATTTGGCCAAAAGGCTCTCCATGACTGACCCCTAACTAAGGTAATACCCCAATGGATGGCTTAGTCTCAATACTACTAGTCTTAATTGTGTTCATCTGTCCTTTCAAAGCATCTATGACCCTTTTTATTCAAGTACCCATAGGGAAATGATAAATACATAGAGGTCTTTTCATTTTCTTATGACTCGACAGAATGATCAAGAAGTCTGCTCATTTTAACAAAATTATTCCTATGTTTTCACAGACTAAATAAGCCTAGTATGGAGCAGCACATTTAATTTAATTTTTCTCCTCCAAAAATAAAAAGCAGTCCTATTAAGAAATCCCATCACTCAAGGCTGAGAGGAAGCTTCTTCAAGTCTTCAGTGCTGCAGTAATTACAGGCAAAGAACCCCTGATGAGAGATCCTTGAGAAATGGAAAATGTACCCAAAGAACTAACAAAAACCCAGTCAATTGCTGTTAGATATTTCTAAATAGAATGCAGGGAGAAGACAGGAGAATTACAGGGTTGCAGTGTGCACCCAGCTCAAAAGGAAAGCCACAGGGAAGGATTTCAAGAGGGAGTTTGGGAGCACAGAGGGGGATTTCCTGTTTCTCTGGAGATGTGGGTTTGGGGTTCAGTTCATAGCCATATTCCATGGACTATAGTTTGCGGTCCTATTACGCAAAAGTCAGGACAGCAGGAAGCCAAAAACAAGAGAAGAGCACCATAAACTTGGAATCAGTCCTGTACGATGAAACTGTACATTTTTGAACTGTACATGGGAAAGAAGAAAGGAAGGAGAGATGGGGGAAGGGAGAACAGAAGGAAGTAAAAAAGAGAAAAGGGGAAGGATGGAGAGAAACAAGGAAGGAGGAAAGGAAAGGAAAGAAGAGAGAAAAGAAAAGAAAAGGAAATGAAGAAAAGAAAAGAAAAAAAGAGAAGAGAAAAGGAGGAAAGCAGGCAGTTTGATCTGCTGGGGAGAATGACATCATTTTCATTCACCATCATATCTCCAGGGTCTAGCACAATGCCTGACTCTTTATAGCTGCCCAATAAATATCAGTCAAATGAATCAAGAAGAAAGGAAGGAAAGAGGGGAAAAAAGTAGAGCCACTGAGAAGCCCATGGAATCAGAATGTATAAAGAAGAAAGGAGACCACTGGTATGGAAGCGCAGTATGCCGTGGGGATGACTGCATGCAGGAAGCAGATTGTGCGCTTGTATAAATTAATCCTGGAGTGGGAGGCAGTGAAAGAAGCTCTGTGTGTGGTAGGAGATGGTGTCCCTGCTGATTAGGGCTGCACCCTTCTGCATCAGGAGAGAAAGCCTCGGGGTGACATCGGGGTGCCACCTGACCATCAGGAAAGAAGGAGATTCCTGCATTTTCTCTCAAGAGCATCTCTGGGTGGATTTGTGAGTTTTTGTGTATCATAACCTGTTTTATGACTAGTGATTATCAAGCCCAGAGACCATCAAATTTCTTGAGCGTGGCTGTGGCAAAAGCTGTTTTTGCACATTGGAAAGCACATGATCCCCTATATGTCCCAGCCAACTCTGACTAAGGTTGGGACATGTGACTGGAGTACTCCTGTAGAATTAGTCTGGAAGGAAGAAGAATGCAATCTGCATTGGGCCCGGTACTTAAAAATAATTCCCTCTCTCTCTCTCTCTCTCTTCCCTACCATGGTAGCCCCAGAAAATCTGTGTTCCAGATGCACAGCTAAAAGATAGAAACAAACAGTGTGAATATTTTTATGTTTCGTTACAATCCTTCCAAGTTTATTTCAACCACACTTCTTTGCCACAATTAAAGTCATTACTGTCTACCAATAAATGATAAGGAAATGATGCTTTTATTCTTTTTATATTCCCTATACTAGAATATAAGCTTTCAAAGGGCAATGCCATTTTCTGCCAGTTTCCTCACAGTCTCTCCAGTGCTCAGAGCCACACTTGACACATGCTAGGCACTCAATAAATTGCTGTCGAGTAAGTAAATTAATGCATGGATAAATGTGTTTGCATTTCCCCAAATATATTTGCATTACAGACTTGTAATTTCACACTAGGATTAGTCAATGTTTTTTAACACGCTGACACTTATAATCAAGTCTCGAAGTCTTACTTATGCTAACAAATGCTGATTCCTCCTAATGTACAGTATTGCTTTTCCCAGCTCTGAATATTAACTTCTCATTCAGTCTTCACAGCATGTATTTCCTAATCAATGAATAGCACCTCTTGTGTAAAACTGCTCTGGGACATAAAGAACCATGACAAGACTGTACAAATATTTAAGAGTAGAACCATATACTCTGACAAGGTACATGGGTCTCCATCAGGCTAACATCCCTGAAAGAGTTGAGCAAAGAAGATCAAGAATAAACAGTGTCCAAGATGACACTTAAGTGAGGGACTTTTGTAATAGGAAATATCCTTGAAAAACCAATCACAGTTGAATTTGTGTATTTAGGCCATTTTGGCGACTAGAACAGCAAGTGTCTCCTGAATAAGATAGCAATGCTTTTGCAGAAGAAAAGAACCATTAGTGACACCAACTAACCCATGTAATTCTCATTTATAAGTCTTTATTACCTTCTACACTCTCTGTGTGATACATTACCCATTCCATTAGTTGTTAACATAGACGTAAGTCAAGAGCTTTTATTTTCTAAGGTCATCAGTCAATGATAGCAGAGATATTGATGAATTGGTCTCCTCATCAGAAGTTGGGCAACATTTCCATGCAGATGATACATGCACCTTTAAAATATACTTGGTAATATTGAGCCTCGGTCTTCTGTAGCTTTCCTCTGATTGTGCATTTAGACCATTAAGTATCTACTGATACTCCCACTCATTAAACATTCAGCATTTTTCCCACTCTTAGGGCCAGAACATGTTTGCCTTGTTCACAGACCTATCCCTAAACCAAGGATTTAGAATACAGTAGGAGTTCTATGAATTCTTGAGGTTCAAAATAAGTGAATGAGGCCATGTTAGGAATAGTTAAGGTGGCCCCGATAACCTTCACCTAGGCTGTCACTCTGGAGAAAATGTTTCTTTGCATTTCAAAGGGATTTTGCCGGTGTAATTAAAAAGCATTTTTTTTTTAGCAGCTGAGAGCAAAGTGAGAAGTTAAATAACTTCCAAATATAGATGTTCCTCTGTTTATGATGGGGTTACATCGTTATAAGCCCATTGCAAGAGGAAAATATTATAAGCTGAAAGTGCATTTATTAACATCTAACCTGCTAGGCATTATAGCTCAGCTTAGCCTAGCCTAGCCTACCTTAAATGTACTCTGGACACACATTAACCAACAGGAGGGCAAAATCATCTAACACAAACCCTATTTTAGGATGAAAGTTTGGGCATCTCATGTAATTTATTGAATCCTGTACTGAAATATGGGTAAATTTTTGCAACATTATAAACTAAAAAAACTTGCAAGTCAGACTATGGCAAGTTGGGGGGGGGCGCTTCTGTGTAAGGAAGAGTCAAAGCCACCGCACTGACTCCACAAGTGGAAGGCGCCTTCTGAGTACCATAAAGTAGTCTGAGAACCCAAGGAGACTACTGCAAAAGTTGGTAAGAAAGTTGAGACCCTATCCTACATGAGGAACTTAATTCTACCAACAGTCGAAATAAGTTTGAAAGAGGATTCCCTCCCTAGGGCTCCCTGGTAAAAGCACAGCCCAGGCAACACTTTGCTTTCAGCCTAGTCTGGCCTCTGGCCTAGGAGATCCCACCGAGACTTCTGACCCACAGAGCTGTGATATAATAGAGGGCCACTCATTTAAGCCACTCGGTTTGTGGTTGCTTGTTGTGCAACAGAGATAATGAATATTTGCAGTGATTTGGGCAAGATAATGGCAGCAATAATAGCATAATATTTTAGTCTCCTGAAAACTTTATATAAAAACAAATGCAGTCAATAAACAGCAAAACCAGTTTCATGGTAGCATATAACAAAAAAGCAGGTATCAACGCCTCTCTACAATCTCCATATTTCAAATGAGTGCATGGAAACAAGGGGCTCTAGTCCTCAGTGGGTGAGATTGCAGGCAGAGAAGGCAGAGGAGAGATGCAGTGAGTGTCTGTGGACTTCAGAATAAGAAAAATCTCAGGTAGCCACAGGGTCGCTGGAAGACACAGGGCCAAAGGGAGACAGCAGGCAAAACTGCGGATGCGACAACTGCTTTAAAGGCCACGAGAGCAGGAGGCCAGCCTGAGCTCTGAAAGAGGCAGCAGTCATCCGGGCCATATAAGCCCCAGTGGCAACAGCCACCATCCTTTTCCAGAAACTGGGCCAACACTCAGAAGAAGTCACTGGGAAGAAAACCAAAATGGGAGATTCAGATAAATATGGAAGATGGGAGGTTTTAAATCAGAGCCAAGAAAATCTCAAGAAGCAAGCCACCGTGTTTGTGAACATTCCATGAAAATTAAATGGGGAAGTTTTGGGAGATTATAAAAATTATCCTGACCTACGTTTCCTTCTAAAACTTCAAGAAAATTAATTTCAGATATAAATGACAACAAGAAAGTATTGAGGTCAGATCCCTTGCAATGTTACAAGAGAAAAAAAAGAAGTGTGAGCCAAAAACATACTTATAGAGATGAAAGTGTGCCAGGAAGATAAACCCAAAAGCAGACCAAAACTGTAGCTGACTGCATTATACAATAAAATTATATCTGAAAGATGGCATAAATCTGAATTAAATTACTCAGAAAGGAGGTTTAAAAAAGGCAATAAATATTTAGAAATAAAAATTTCATTTAAAAGTAAAATCTAAACTAAGAAAATCAAAATACATAATACAGTAAATACGAAATATAAAAATTTCAAGAGAAGGTGACAAATATTGGTGGAAAACAGGAGTTTCCTGAAGAAGATAACTAATACAAGGGAACAGAACAAAATCTTATATAATTTCAGAAATTTTTTCTGAAATAAAAAAAAAAAAGATCTTTAAAGCTATTTATTGAAAGGACATACTAGGTACCTGAAAGAAGTAACCTGGAATGACAGTTTCCAGGATATTCAGATAAAATCTACTGGATTTAAAGCAAAAGGACTATCATTTGAACATTTAAGCAAAGAAAGAAAATTATTTGTAACAAAAAATTGTTGTAATTGGACTTTTTTTTTTTTTTTTTTTTGTGGGTACCGGGGGTCGACCTGAGGACCTCGCGTGCCAGCAGGCGCCTGTGCCGCTGAGCGATATCACCGGCCCTTTTTTTCGTATGTGGGTTCCGGGAGTCGAACTCGGGCCCTAGCGCTTGCCAGGCAGGCGCTTACGCCGCTGAGCCATCTCACTGGCCCTGTAATTGGACTTTTGGTCAGCGAGAAAAATAAGAAGAAAAGAGAAGATAAGAAGAAATGAGATATTCAAGGAAAGAACTCTTAAGAATGCATGATTTTTATATCCAGCAAAAGTGACTTCCAAGCAGAAATGATACAAAATTACTACCAGCGTGCAGGAACTCAGAGCAAAACCGGAGCCCATAGGCACCCTGGACTTCAAGTGAGAGGGTGGAGACAAGAGCCACAGTCTTCAGTGGGTAAGCAGAGAAGAGCCTGGGTATTGCTATGGTCTCAATGTTTGTGTCCCCTGGAAATTCAGATGTGGAAGTCTAATCGTCTGGGTGAAAGCATTGGACGGTGGGGCCCTTTCTTTGGGAGGTAATTTGTCCTTGGAAAGCTGTGCCCTTACAATTAGAATTAGTGCCTGCTATGACTTGGGTATGAAAGCTTGGTCCCCGGTGTAGGGATGTTAAAGGTGGTGGTACCTGTAACAGATGGGGCCTAGAAGGAAATAATGAAGCCACTAAGGGTGCTGCCCTCACTGCAGATTAATGTGGTTCTCATGGGACCCTGGGTAGTTTTTGCAAGAGGATTGTTCACAGCCAAGGAGGTCCTCACCAGAGATGGCGCCATGCTATCTGGCTTTTCACTTTCAACACTGTGAGCTAAATAACTTCTTTATACAGTACCCAGCCTTGCATATTTTGTCGTAGCAATGGAAATCACACCAATGGAGTGCCCTTATAAAAATGACCTGAGGGATCTCATAGTCCTTTTTGCCTTCTGCCGTGTGAGAATACATTGAAGGCACCATCTATGAGGAACAGGCCTCACCGGACACCAGATCTGCAGGACCCTCAATCTTGGACCTCTCAGTCTGTAGGACTGTGAGCAATAAATCTCTGGGGTTTATAAATGACCTAGCTTAAGACAGTTTGTTATAGGAGCCTAAATAGACTGAGGCAGGCATCTGACAAACTTGAGAATATAGAAACTCTCGAGTATCTTGAAGAATATACCAGAGAACAAGCTTCGGGTAACCAAAAATCCTAGAGCACATCTACAGGAGGATGGCTGGTGGCAATGAAACACACCCTTGCTTGCAGACTTACAGTGGAAGAAGGTTAAGGGCAGAGCGTATCATGCACTGATAATACGCTGAGCCCATGTGGGCGCAGGGACGATCTTAAAAATGGCAAGAGTGCGGAACTGGGAAAACATATGAAAAATCATTGTAGTAGTTTCAAGTAATCATATTATTGATAGTGGCAACATTAGTATTGTTATCTCAGAGCTGTTGCATAATGTGACATGGAACAAATGAGTAATTATGAGATATTCTAATTTTATCATTTCCCATGTCCTTGAGAACCAAGTGCTCAGCAAGGGAGAGAAGGAAATACACGTGTAACGTCGAAGAGGTTCAGCAAAGTCCTGCAGCGCTGAAATTTGGTTGGTACTATCAGTTGGAGCTCATCTAGTATTTCATCTTCTTGGCTCTGTCTACAGCAAAAGCCTAAAAATAATGACGAGGCCAGGAAAATGAACATCCACAGCTCATTTAGCACAGTGTGAGGCCTTGAAATAGCACTTTAAATGGGGAGGGGCTTCTTCCAAATCTGGGGCATGAATGTAGACGAGTTTGGAACACTGCAATAGCAGAAAGTAAGAGACCCGTCGGACTTCAGAATCGTTTCAGAGGATCGCGGGAGCTAACTTGAAAGAAAAGACTTCCACTGGCAAAAGTGTGATAACTCGAGCTTCAATACAGGTAACAAGGCAATGGATTAAAACCCATCACATATGTTATTATGCTATAATGGCACTTATAATATTGTTAATAATAAAATTAAGGAGTCTCCTTGGGAGGATGATATAGAATCAGTTAAATACCATCTCAAAGTCCGATGAAAAGAGTTGAGCATTCATTTGCCTTTCCCATGTGAACTTCTAGGAACTCAGATGGAAGATGAGGCAAAGAATCTCTTTCTAAAAGTATTAAAAAGGCCAGGGATGTAGCTCAGCAGCACAGCACCTGCCTGGTAAGTGCAAGGCCCTGAGTTCGATTCCTGGCACCAAAAAAATTTAAAAAATTTTTTTAAAGTATTAAAAGTCATACACAAGGAAAAAACCCAATTCAATCAGAATATTGACATTTTGCAAGTCACAAGGAATTCCTAGAGCCAGGCATTGCTCCCCAACATCTGTGGCCTCACAGAAGAGAGATGGCAAGACGTTCTACGTCCTCTGGTAAACGAGCGCACCACCACGAAGAGGCGCACCAGGACGACTGGATCCAGTCCAAACACAGCTCTGGACTCCGCTTTTGATTTGTGAAAGGTTCAGCAGGCAGATGAGAAGGCTGAGTTGCACAGAGAAGATGCAATCCCTAATTCCAGAATATGGAAACTACAGCTGAAGTAGCTGGGGTCTCCTACAAGTAGATTGCAATGATAATAAAGGGATAAAGGAAAAAAATCTATGGATTGCCAACCTTTGAAAACATACCAGGGCCGGTGACAGAGCTCAGTGGCACAAGCGCCTGCCTGGTAAGCACAAGGTCCTGAGTTCGACTCCTGGTACCCACATAAAAATAAATAAATAAAAATAAAACATACCAGAAAAATAAGGCAAAATTAAACTATTATGTCTAAGCGTAAATGTTGGGTTGATAAAATATATTCAGAAATTCAAGGAAATTACCCCTGTAAAAAATCATGTTTAGGAGCCAGCAAACATTCATTCTCATATATATATATATATATATATATATATATATATATATATATATATATATATATATTGTAGGGTTTGAGGGCCAGACAGAATCTACCATGACTATTCAACTTTGTTATGGCCGCACAAAAGTAACCAGAGAAAATAAGTCAATACGTAGGTGTGGCTGTGTGACGATAAAATTCATTTACAAAAATGAGTGTAAGCCAATCCCTAGATAAGATCATGGTTACTTGGGAGGAGAGGAAATGAACTGGGACTGTGATAAAATATGTAAGGGGCTTCCTGGGGTAACCAACACAGATCTATTTTTTGAGCTGCGCGGTGTTTATTGTAAGGGTATTCAGCTTGTATTTTGCATTAAGCTAAGTAATTCTTTCATGTGGTTTTCCGTACCCAGTGTTTTATTGTAAAATAAAATGTAAAATCAAGTAATTCAGGCAGGGAGTGACTCAAGATGTTCTATTTGGTTATCCTAGGAAAGATAACAATTGTTTTCTCTTTGTGTGATGCTGCGAAGAAGCCAGGTGAGTCGCACGAACAGTGGCCTGGTGAAAGAGTCAGGGCTGTGGTGACAGCACTGAGATTTGATCCCTAGCTTCCCTGGTTGCTGTGTGGTCCATTTTTGGCTTTATCCTGGCTAGGCCACAATACCTACAGCGCCAGTCTTGTAAAGATATACTCTAGGTGAGATAAACATGTAAATCAGTAGTTGAGTAACGCAGATTGCATTCTGTGTGTGAGTGGTCCTTATCCAGTACAAGGCTCTGAGAGGAAGAAGATGGAGATTCCTGGAAAAAGGGAAATTCTCTTTCCAAATGCCTCCGGTCTCCAACTGCAGCGTTATATCTTCCCTGGTCTTGAGCCCATTGACCCTCTCTGCAGATATTGGACTTAGCAGCCCCACTCTTGCACGAGCCAATTCCTTAAAATGAATACTGCTGTCTCTCTCTCTCTCTCCCTCTCTCTCTCCCTTCACGCACTCGCGAACAGACACAAACACATACACAAACATGAAATCTCTACTACATTAATCTTGTTATATCTGAACAAGGCACCAACTATCTCCGGGTTCCAGTCACTTCACTGGTAAAGTGGAACAGTAATTCAGCAATTACAAAAAAATAAAAGAAGAAGAAGAATGTAGTTATTTATCCCATGTACGTTTCCTGACTAGAAGAAAAAGACTTCCCAGGAGAAGGCCATCTGGCTCTCCCTCCTTGTTCTGACATCATGAGAAGATGCCTGGAAGAGGGACAGACACCCCATGACCATGACGATGAAAACCACATGCTGAGGATTGCGGATGAGCGAAGGCTAAGGAGCCTGGGTCCCTGATGTCATCACTTACCCATCACACCTGCTTGTGACAGAAAACTGCTAAGCTGAGCCAAAAAACTGCAGCGGTTCAACCTCATAAATCTAACCCTAACCTTTACCTTTGGAGTCCATCATAAGACTATGGACAGGACGATACATTAGTATGCTTTGCTTGGAACAGCACCCAGAACATAGAAAACGCTCAATCAGTCTCGTGGCTGTTATCGTCATTGTGTATCATCTTTCCAGGCTGTTCTCCCACCATGGCTCAAGGTGGCTGCAGTGACAGCCTCAGATAATGACATCCTCAGGCCAGAGGAGGCAAATCACAGCTCTCCCTTAGGCATTCAATACGAGTTCTGGTCTTGGCTCCCAGGGGTCGTAGAAAAGGCTGAGCTAACTTAGGAAAATGAGAACCAGAGCATTGCACTTAGGGGTGAGATGCGGGTCACCCAATTTAGTAAATAAAATTGCAGGATTCTCATGTAAATTTGAACATATGAATTGTTACCAGTATTGTATGTCCCATGTAATAACTGGAATATATTTGCACTAAAAATGCAGGCATTGTTTACCTGAAATTGAAATTTAACTGGGCGTCTTGTATTTATCTACCTTACTTGATATCTATTGCACCTAAATACATGAGTAAAGAGGGTGGTGGGATCTATGATTTATTAAATGAAATTCTGGGGATATCCTCTCAAAATCAGGGGAATGAATCCTTGAAGTAGGAACATACACACACACATCATCACCATCATCATCATCCCCAACCATCTCATTATTTCTTTTGAAATAAAATAGCTCATAAGAACCACAAGCTGAATATTTGTAGTGAAAACATATGTGAAGATGGTGGAAATCTGAGAAAATGAAAGATCTAAAGCAAGAAAAATACTACTTGTAGGCAAGGTAGCTGTAATCTAACCATACTAATGCTCATGGCAGACAAAAAAAAATTCTATTTTTCCCTCCAGTCATTCAATTGCTGGATGAAACCCCCAATAAGACATAAAGGAAATCACAGCATAGAGTATAAAGATTCAGAAAGAATATAATTATATGATAGGAGCGTGTGTGCTGTAAGCTTGCACATATCTATCTCTTTCTTAAAAATAGATTGCATAAAGAAAATCTCTGATTTCATTGAAAACAATAATTATGTCAGTTATACCAGGAAAAGGATTATAATACCCAGAATTTGGAATACTTGGTAACTTGCAGTCTTGTATTCTACATATTTGTTGCAAATTGGAATAGTCTGGTGTGATATATGTCAGTGTACGTGTGTGTGTCTCTCTGTGTGTATATGAATATGAATATGTACATGCATAAATTGTTTTCATTTCTCCTTGGTCTTAATCTGTGACCCACTTGGATTTAGCAGAACTCCACTGTGGAGACACGATGGAAATTAACAATATTATATGAATGTCCACGGTCCTACATTGCACAGCTCTTAGAATGCCAGGATTCAACCTTTGATTTTAAATACCTGACAGCTTCTGTATAGCACTTTACTCAGGCAGACTCGAAAACAATTAAATGAGAACAAAAGGCTTCTACGCTGGCATTATTGCAAACATACATGGGACGTACAGTTAATTCTCTTCCCTTACAAGTTCCACGAGCAGCCTCGGCTGCAGCCTTCATTCTTCTCCTTTGTGCAAATTCATGCTTTGGGATAATAAAGGCCTTGGACTCAGCTCTTGATAAAAAGTGATGCTCTAAGATGGACAGGGGAGTTTGACATATGACAACTGAAAAATGTTTTTGTTTTCAACAGACACTAATAAGAAATCCATTGTTAAAGTCATTAGCATGGACAGAAAAGTGCTACATTCATTCATTCATTCATTCATTCATTCATTCATTCACCTAGTATTAATCCAACACCAGTTTGGGGCTACCCACTAAGCAGTGGGAACAGGAGGGAATAGGACGTGTTGTTCACCTCCCTGGGAAAAGACTCTCCCATTCTGGATCATCAGTATTCTCTGTTGCCCCAGTCCATGAAATACTTTGCGTGTGTCAGTCGCTTGTACACTGGGCCTTACTGGAGGGAGGCGGATATATTTTTGCAAACAGCACGCTTTTAGGTGCTTGGCATTACAGAGGAATGTTTTTGAAATTTTATTGGCCATTCATTCATTTTCTTTACCAACAAAGCATTTGCATATGGGTTACCTATTACTATTTCCTTTTAAAGTAGATATCAATTTACCTAAGACAGAATTGGTGAAAAAGCTAGAACAAAAATAATATAGTGACACGCGATTGGGCAATATTTACAGGAAGTGGCTCACTTCTCACTTTGAGTAATTTCAGGGACACTCACAAAGCATCTTGGCTATCTTCTCCAGGCCGAGATGCTCACCACAATCCTTTGGCAGGTGGTACCCAGGAAGATATAAGAACAAATACCCCTGGGAGAAAGAATGCGATGTCTCTTTATAGGAAAGTGTATGCAAATGACAAGGATCTTCCTGATGCTTTGTTACAAGGTTCCACTGGAAACCTAAACAGTACCTGGGAAAGTGTCAGAGGGCAGTGGAGAAGAGAGAGGTGGGACTCCAGGAGTCTTCCTGGTTTTGCAGTGTGGAGCTCGATGCAGAGAAATATCAGGGTTGAATATCAGCGTCCTGCAATTACATACAGATGTTTGGAGTAACAAAAAGAAACTAGAACAATCTTGGTTCTTTATGAAGGCTGAAGTGCTTTATATACTTCATTAAGTCTTCCAAGAAATAAAGCCATGAATTTGTATAGTCCCAGCCCGGGGGACGTTTTAGTGTCTACATGCTCAGCGGAGTAGCTTGCCTGGAGTCCTCAGCCAAGATAGCAGGACCCAAATCTAAGTCCCCTCTTTTCTGTTTATATTCTCATTTACAGAAATACACCAAGAAAAAAGTATGGGAACAGAAATGGAATACACCTTATAATTCTTCCCCTACTCATCACTGTTGTTAACCTTTTAGTGGTATTTTTGTCAAGAGCTTGTGCCAGGCTTATAAAAGAAAGCTCGATAGACAGACAGATTAACAGACAGATGGACAATCCGACTTTAGCACATATTCATTATTTTCTTTCTTTTTAAAACGTAACTACATTTATATACTGGATATCTTTCCCTGCTTGCACCTTAGCAACACTACCTTTTGGGATTTCAGCCACTAAATATATCACCTTCCGATGTACCACCACACAGTGAACTAGTCCCTTAGAAGGACATTTAGGAATTTCCAGCTTTTTTCCTATTCAAGCCAATAACGCAAAGACCATTCTCATACAAACCTCTTTTCACATTTGCATGATTATTTTGGTAGAATTTATTTAAATCCCTGGATTTTCTAGGTGGAAGAAATGCTCACTCTAAATTTTAATTGTGATGCAGAATGACAAATTGCAATGCAAACAGCATGATTCACACTAACCAGCAACAAAAAGATATCTTTCAATGAAATAAAATATTAAAAAATAAAATCCAAATAGAGGGCCGGTGAGATGGCTCAGCGGCGTAAGCGCCTGCCTGGCAAGCGCGAGGGCCCGAGTTCGACTCCCGGATCCCACATACGAAAAAGGGGCCGGTGATATCGCTCAGCGGCACGGGTGCCTGCTGGCGCGCGAGGTCCTGAGGTCGACCTCCGGTACCCACAAAAAAAAAAAAGACAAATCCAAATAGAAAAATAACAGTAACAAGTAGCAGTTATCTAACACTCTGTAGTTAGCAAAATATTTCCAATGTGTCCCAATGAATCTTATCACTTGATTTTATTGACCCCCCCTAGGTCCCAAAATGAGGTAGGTGGCCAGGACATGTATTGAACTTCAAAGAAATTGAAATTCTATTACATTTCAGGTCTCAAACCCCTACTCTGCCTATAGCAAAACTGCTATGTTTAAGGACAAGGTTTATGGTATCCTTGGGAGAAAATTATGTGGACTCACATATATATGTAAGATATGAGTGGCAGTGTTTCTGTATGTGTGTGTGCATGTGTGTGTGTGTGTGTGTGTGTGTGTTTCATATTCAGTGCCTTAAGTGCTCACTTTTTTGAACTCCAATTAGTTTGCTCAAAACCAAGTTGCATTATAAAGACAGACAAAAATTGCATTAGAGGCATCCCTTTCTTAGCAATGGTAAATCATCCCATGCATCAGCGTGGATAATTAGGCTGTTTATATTTGTATGGAAAGTGGGGTTTTTCTTTTGTTTTTTCTTTTTTACCTTTATTTCTCATTACCTTCAACCCAGCCGCCAATCCATACAGTTTTAATGAATCTGATGGGTCTAGCATATGTGCTGCCGAAGTGAGTACGTGTTGGATTTAATTTAGTTTGGGCAACACTGTACCCTTTGCTGTTCTGCAGTGGTCTACGCATTGGCAGCACTGAGAACTTGTTAGAAATGTACAATCTCAGGCTCCCTCTCAGAGCCGCTGAATCACAGTGTACATTTTAACATCCCTGGTTATGTGTGTGAATATTAAAGTTCAAGAAGCCTTACTGAAATCCTTCCCTTCATTCATTCGAGACAGACATTGATTTTTTTTAAAGTAACAATAACAAAATAAGGAAGCGAAGAACCACGACTGGAACCTGTCCTAACCTGCACTGACAAAGGCAGGGGAGAAAGAAGGGATAACCGGAGGGAGGGAGGAGGGAAGAAAAGAGTGAAAGGGCTGATTACTTAGCAGTGTAGAAATACAGACTTTATTTCAAAGAGCACTGTGAAAGTATCCTCTCCCTATTCCTGTTTCAAGTAGCAATGTTTTGCATGTCTCGTGGAAAGGGGCTAAAAGCTAGAACACCATGTATTTTGTATAGGTGAGGTTTTAACACACTACCGAACTCCCAGTGCCTAATGAAAGCCTTTTAAGTAAATCTCACAAAGCTCTAATCTTGAAGAGCCTCCCATGTTCTTCTCTGCTGTTCTTATTTAATTTTTAATAAGAACAATTCCACGCAGCTTGAAAGAACGACTCAATTAAGAAATATTCCTACCAGGCATCTTTGAAATCTTGCCGCATTTTCTTCTTTCTGTTTCCTGATGACCCTCAACTTGTTTGTATAAAGAGGTGGGTGGGGAGGGGGAGAAAAATAAATCTTATTTTTTAATTGCAAGTTCAATTTCACACTGTTCTTGATAAGATGGCAAGACCAGTTTTCAAAGACAGCAACGCAAATCGTGTGCAGTATCTGCTGCCAGAAGACTACAGCAGAATATCTTAGAATCACATTTTGAAATTTCAAGTGGCATCTTTGATCTGAATCCTTAGGCATTAGTTGTCCTTGAAGTTATATCGAGGTCAGGAGAAATAATTTTAAAAGAAACAATTGTGTCCGAATTATAGAAGCCCAACTACAAGTATTTTAAAGTCATCTAAACTTAACTGCCCCAGAATGCTGTATGGTTTATAAAGGAAGAATTATTGCTTAGTTTTTCCTGGAAAAATTTACCTTGCATTAATATGTCCTTTCTAAAGACCAGTTTCTAGAGATTTAAACCTAGCCACAAATTTTCACTAGCTGCTCCTATTTTTCAGCTGAGAATTCATGTTTACACCTATATCTGCATATCTAATACATCAAACACATACATGCAGGAATGCGTGTGGTATTTATGATAACTGCCACCACACCGGCACCATCTCTTGTGTGGGTTAATTTCAAAAGCACAAATGCATAATTGCAGATGTACAAAGGTGAGGAAGCTTACTAAATTAAGCATAATATAAATGGGCCAATTATATATAGAACCAAGGGGAGAAAGGCAGTTAAAATAGTGGTAAGACAAATACCACCATGCATTGGTGCTGCAGCTATAAGGACCACTGAATTTCACTTCTATCCTTGAACCAGATAAAAAGGAAAATATAATGCACCCTTTGTCTCACATGCTAGCACGGGATAAAATGTACAAATACGCTGGAAGTGAAGCTTTCTCAAGGTCCCAAAGAAATTTTCACACCAATCATTATTTTAGGGACTTGAAGTAACCTAGCAGCCAATGTCGTTAAAGATGGCTGTACAAAAGACAAAATACAGCACTATGAATTTCTACTTGGATGATCTTGGTAATAGTAACTGAGAGAGGATTTCTGTAGTGAAGGGTAATAATGCTGTGGAAGTAGGTGACATAGTTCAGTAGAATAGAAGTCAGAGATCTTGGATAGGCACGGTTCAGAAATGTCCAATGCCCCCTGCAAATGTGAGATTTTCCTAGCAAAATTCTCAAGTTCACTTCTCAGGTTGGATAAACTAGTGCTCTGTTTGACTTAGACCCAGTACCTTTAGAAACCTAACCTCTCAAGGTACGAATTGATATCCCACCAGACTTTAAGAGTCTGAAAGTTTATTTTACCTAAAGCATTTCATTTTAATAACTTTACTGAGGCATAATTTAGGTAACACAAAGTTCACTCATTTCCATGACTTTTAGTACAAAGTTGTGTAAAGCATCACCATAATCCAGTTGTGGAATTCTGCATCACCCCCAGAAGATGTCTTTCTCCATTTACAGTGGATCTTTCGTTTCCCACCCTCAAACTTCTGCAACCACTAAGCTACTCCCTGTCCTTATAGTTGTGTCTTTTTGGACCTTTGGTATAAATAGAATCATGTGGTTTTTGTGTGTGACTTCTTTTACTCCATATGGTGTTTTTTGGATTTAACCACACTGTACCGTGCACCAGAGCTTCATTCCTTTTTATGGCCATCAGAACCCCAAGGTGTGGAAATACCACATTTTATCTAGCCACTAACCAGCTGAGAAACATCTGAGTTGTGCTCTGGTTTAGATAAGCACCCACTGAAGGTACATATGTTAAAGACTTGGTCCCCACAGGAGTGCTATTGGGAGGTGATGGAGGCAGTGGAACTTTTAAGAGGTGGGATCTGTGGGGGGATCCTCGGGCCACTGAGAGTGCACCTTCAAAGGAGACTGTGGCATCCTATTTCTTTTTTGCTTCCTGACCACGAGGTGTGTGGTTTTGCTCTGCCATCTGCTTCCACCATGATGTGCTTCCTTGCCATAGTCCCAGAGCAATGGGAGCCAATCAATCACGGAGTGGAAAGAAACTCCAAAACTCTAAGCCAAAGGATCCTTTTCTCTTTATAAGTTAATTGTCTCAGATGTTTCATTATAGTAAAGGGAAGCTGACTAACAATGGTTGTTTATAACTGTTGCTTATAATTGCTGTTTATAATTGTTTATAACTGAAAAAGATAGTCACAGATTCTAGGAAGTGTGGCCTCTATTTTGTTTAGAAAATACTTTGACTTTGCTCAAGTACTTTGATAACCAAAGAGCATCCAAATGCCCTGTTTTCTAGTCATGTAACATGTAAGAGATATGTGAAGAACCAACTTCGCAAGTCCTAATTTTCTAGGCAACCCCCTTGGTCTCTTTCTCCTAGTTAATTTTTAATAACCCCAAAAGCTGAAGGCTTACAATATTTGAGGCTTATATAGTTTTGCACATATTATCTCATTTAATTCCCTATAGAGTATTATTTTGCTTCCTTTCAATAAATAAAATAATCAAGTCTTTTAGCAATTAATCACTCAAGGTTATAAAGCTTGGAGCAGCTCTGTTTTCTTCTCCATTATACATTGGTCCCAGCCTCATCTTGAGCACACTGCAGTCATTCAAAAACACAAATTAAATAAATGTAATTTTTATTAGGGTAACTTCCTAAAGTTCATGCCAGGCTATGTTTGCTAGTTGCTAAGCAACCCCCCAAACAAACAGTAGGATAGTTCCACTTCGGTGACATCATTTAGTACCAACCCTTAAATATTAAAGCCAAATGTAAATTTTTTACTTCAGAGTGTTTGATGATAAGCAGAGCCCTTTGAAGTGAGTCGGAAAATGGGTTCGTTCTCTCCAGTGGATTTGAGGCACTAAAATCATGTCATCAACCTAACAGAAGAGATGTCTTTCCTCTTCAGGAGTTATAGGTTACAGTAACTGGCCTGTTAGTGACTTGACAGCTAGGAAATCATTTTTAATAGGACAAAAACATTGGTATCGGGCCGGTGAGATGGCTCAGCGGAGTACGCACCTGCCTGGCAAGTGCGAGGGCCCGAGTTCGACTCCCGGAACCCACGTACAAAAAAAGGGCCGGTGATATTGCTCAGCGGCATGGGCGCCTGCTGGCGCGCAAGGTCCTGAGGTCGACCCCTGGTACCCACAAAAAAAAAAAAAAAAAAAAAACATTGGTATCAGGGTGTCCAAGCCAGTGCATGACCAAGATGGTTATCAAAGACTAAAATGTTCCTTTTATATTTTCTCTCTGCCATCAGTGTGTTGGGTGCTATGGATAATTATGCCTGCAAAAGCCTCCCCAGACTCATCCTTTCTATCATTTGGCCATTTAGCACATGTTTATTGAGCAGCTACTGTGTGCCAAATATCAAAGCCGTAAGGATTAAGTAAGAAACTAAGCAGACAGGCCAGGTGCAGTGGTGCACACCTATAATCTCAGCACTTGGGAGGCTGAGGCAGATGCATGGCAAGTCTGAGTGCTGCCTGAATAACTTAGTGATACCCTGTCTCAAAATAAAAAAATAAAAAAGACTGTAGCTCAGAGAGAAGGCCCTGGGTTCAATTCTCAGTACTGGAAAAAGAAAGAAGGTAAAGAAAAGAAAAGAAGCAGATATTCTAGATGGCCTTAAACACATTAAGCTCACATTAAGTGTTCACAAAAGTCTAGGCTGGCATTTCCCAACCTTGTATGATTGACATTTGGCCCAGATACATCTTTGTTGTGGGGAGTCACATCATGGAATGGTAAGCAGCATTGCTGGTCTCTACCCATTACATTCCAGATGTGCGCGCCCCGTCCACACTCCAGCTATGACAACCAAGAATGTCTCCAGACATTGCCCAGTGTCCACTGACATTACCTCAGTTGGGAAGCACTGGCCAAGGTATTGTCCTAGGTGTGTCACATTGAGACTACATTACATTGTCATTCTCATTTCAGAGCTTAAGAGGGTAAAATCCCTCAGCCACCAAGACAGAAAGTAAATTCTCCAAGGTCACAAAGTTAGCAGCAGAGCCTACCTTTTTATCCAGTCCGCCTGCTGTCTTGCCTCTTGCTGGGCAAAAGGAACATCACGGTCACTCTTTGCTGTATAGAATTTGTGGACAGCGGTGATGTGATTGGCTGATTCTAATCTCAATCTATTAGCTATACACATTAAATGAATAAAAGTCATGTGACTGGCTTAGAATAGTGCCTGAAACATGCTACAAAATACTTAAGTAATAGCTATTACAGTCATTACTCTTGCCTGTGTCTGAGCACATTACCACCCAAAACCAAATTGAGGTTTATTAGCAGGAGAGAAGCTTGGGCTGGATGTCATGACAAAGATGACAAATAATGGTGCATTATATAATAGCACATAACAGTGTCAGAAACATCCTGTTTCCTAAAGCTGAGGGATCAATTTCATGTAATAGCACTACTAAGATATTGAAATATAAGTAAAGTAGGAAGGAAGCTAAGACATAGCCCTCTCTTATATCATTTGAAACTGGAAATCCATCCATCATAAGAACCTAACTACTTACTGTGAGTTTAGAAGTGATAATATGTTACAGGCTTTAAGAAGCATTAAAAGCCTGTGCTTTATTCACAGAATATTTAGTTGTCTTCATCTGTTGTTTCCTTCCATGAAGTCAAAATGGATAAGAGAGGCCTAAAGCAGATAGAGACAAATGCAAGCCATGGTCACTTGTAAACTAAATAAAGGACCGATAACTGAAAACTGTGGTCCAAACAGCTCACTATCCATTAAAGCTATATACAAATTGATTTATTCATTTAACATATATGTACATTTATACATATTTTGAGATCACACTCTGAGTTAGACACAGATCAAATTACAGATGATGCAGGGCTGAGAAAACCACACGAAATTCCCTATCCTCAAAGAGTTTACATTCTAGTACTGAGAGACAGAAATTAACAGGTGAAGAATAATAGAGTCAGGATTCACACTTGGGGCAATAGGACTCCATCACGTTTTTTCCCAAATGGTTTTGACCTTGGGAAATAAATATTTCAATGAGACTGATAAAGGCTGAAAAATGTTTCACAAACCTATTGTTTTATCGATAAGAAAATTGAGTCCTAGAGAAAAGGATGTGTCTTCCAAGGTCTCACTATGTATTAACCAGGAAACTTTCTGATACAAAAAAAAAAAAAAAAACCTAACCAAAATTTTCAATTCACACACAATCTGCCCCCACTCTCAAGATACGTTTGAACCCTTTCATTGGCGTGTCCAGTTTATAAATCTGGCCATCGGCTAAGGTGAGATCCAGGACCCCAGATCCCGTCGTCGAGACCCTGATTCTCACACATCTCAGCGATGTTTTCTTCTCTGTTGGTCTCATGCTCTTAAAGCGGGAACAGGCAGAGAGCAGACACCTAGTAATGCCAGCTATTATTACTGCCAGCTTCTCCACTCCACTGGAGAGGGTTCCCCTTTCCTGATCTCTCAGACTTAGCAGGAAAGGCTTTTATCATGTCTGGGCTATGTGCCCTTCCTGAGCCATTTGCTGGAGCTGGGCAGCAGAACACGGTCCCTACGGGATCCACATGGTAGAGGATGATGAACGCAGTCTGTTTCGAATTCCATGGGCTGAAAGCAGGGGAAGAATGAATCCCATAGGAAAATGAGCTGATTCTAAAAAGGGAAAAAAATACATGCTGATCTGAGTGAAAAGTGTTCCATTTCAGAGACCTCTAGGCGATGGAGGAAAAGCTGGTGATACGCTTAAAAAAATTAACATTGAAACTGGGGACAAACCTTAGCGGTAGAGCACTTGCCTAGTATGCATGAGGCCCCGGGTTCAATACCCAGTACTGCAAAACAACAAACAAACGAAGACATGGGGGCACAAATGATGGAAAAGGAGAAAGAAGCCCTGAGTCATCGCCATATGTCAACTCAAGCAAGGATAGCCTGAGAAATGAAGCGGTATCTAACTAAAACTCTTTCTGTTTCCTTAGGCTCACATTTCTGGTGGGAGGAACGGAAATGCCAAGTTTGTTGTTTATTTGTTCTGAAATCTTGCCATTTCTTTACCCAGCTTTCTATGCAAAATTTTAGGAAAACTAAAACTCAACTTATAGCCAGTGATGGACTGGTTTTACATGGGACAGATTTGACTCTTAGATGGCCTTGTTTGGCCTTATACTGTTTTATAAAAACTAAAGTAAGTTGCAGAATATTTAAGAACAGAAAGCTTCATATTACATCACAGATCCCTGGGGTCAAATCTGGTCCTATGGGCGCTCTGGGACTGAATTCCCACCTGGCAGTGATGGAGCTGAGTGGCACTTTTGGGCAAACCCATTGTGCTTCAGTCCACTCTATTCAAAGTGTGGCCCATGGGCCAGCAGGCCTGACATCACCTGGGGCGCTGTCAGGAAGCAGTCTCGGCCGCACCCCAGACCTCTGGAATCAGAGTGAACGAAAGTCCCAGGTGATGTGAATGCGACGAAAGAAGCTGCTGAAAGCACAGTCACCCCAAGGGCCTCCCCCTTCTCTCACTGAGTGTCAAGACCAGGAGTAGGATAAGGCAAGGCCGGCATGTAGGGCAGGAGGTTCTCTCTTCCAGCATCGTGCAACGGCCTCAGGATTGTGCAAAACCAAGATCCAAATTTGTACAATCCTGAGAGGGTGAGTTTCCTCAAATGCGCCCCAGCCACACTCTCCCCGACTCTAACCTTCATCTCCTGTTGAAGATGCTGAATTTACCGTTAACATCCCATTTACACTGTGCTAGGACTAGACAGAAATTCAGAAAGATCCAGTAAAACTCCCTACCTTTGCCTCCGGAAACCTAAAACTAAAAAGGGGACAACAAATAATCCAGAGTTGAGCTTTTAACCAGTGGCAGAGAAGGGTAAAAATGGCATGTGCTCCGCCCCAAAGCTATTCCTACCCAAAGCACTGCCACCTGTGTTCCCAGTTGGCCAGAGGCCCTGGCTGTACTTAGGATGACAGGGATGATATTTTAGAGAAAGGACCATGGGAAGCAATGGTTTTTAACTCCTTTATCGACAAATCATTAAAAATCACCACTCTGGATAAGTAACTTGTTTACTTAAATAAAGTGAATATGCTTAAAGGCACTAAAAAGCACATTTTCTTTCACTTGAAATCAATTTTTAAAATAATGAAAGAAAAAGATTTTTACACACAACATCAAGAAGCACAACTCATAAAAAATAAATTAGACTTGGTCAAAATTTAAAACGAATATTAGGAAAACAAAGAATTAATAGAAAAATAGATATTTGAGAATCATGTATCTGAAAAAAGACTTGTGCCTAGATTATATAAAGAATACTCGAGGCTCAATAGTAAGAAAAGAAACATATCGATACAAACAGATGGATACCAAAAAATGGGCAAAATATTTCAACAGACATTTCATCAAAGAAGCCACATGGATGATAAATTAGCACATGTAAATTTGTCAACATTGCTAGGCATTAGGGAAACTAAAACTATAGTGAATTGGGACTCTGTAACTTTTAAATATCTAAAGTTATAAAGCTGCCCACGCCAAGCTTCAATGTTGATGATGATGATGATGGTGGTGGTGATATAGGGCAACTAGAACTCTCACACATCGCTCATATGAATGCAAAATGATACAAGCACTCTGAAAAACGGTTTGTCAGTCCTTTAACATGTTAAACATGCAGGTACAAAGACAATCCCAAGTATCTATCCAAGAGAAAATTTTAAAATGACTTGTTCAAGAATACTGTAGAACTTTTTTGTAAGAGCCTTAAACCAGAAATGGCCCAAATATCCATCAACGCATGAATAGCAAATAAATTGTGGACTACCCATATAATCAAGGAATATTTGGCAATGAAAAGAAATGTTACTGATACACACAGCATGGATAACTCAACATTATTATCCTGAGTGAAAGAAACCAGACAAAAAGGGATAGATACTCCTTTAGTCTTGCTAGATACCCATAAAATTCTGTAAAATGCAAACTAAGCTATAGTGACAAGAAGGGGATGGGAGTGGGGAAGGACGGGAGGGAGTATTTACAAAATAAATTTCTGGAAGTGATGTGCATGCTTAGTACACTGATCGTGGAAATGGTTTCGTGAGCATATACATATCAAAACATCAAATTGTGTACTTTAATATGTACAATTAACTGAATGTCAGCTATACTTCAGTTTTTAAAAATGACTACTGTAAGACCAACAACACAGAAAAGAGTCACATTTCTGCATTTGGCTTCCTTAAGACTCCTCAAGCACGACACAGCATGACACAGCATGTATTTACCTCTTTGAGGGCTTAGCATTTGCTGTCCCCTCTGCCTGGAGTGCTCTTTCCCATGTATTCAAAAAGCTTGATCTTCATAGCTCTTGTGTCTTTGTTCAAATGTAGCCTTCTCTCTTCAGAAGCTTAATCCCTTTGCCAAGTTCTCCTAATTCCTTTCCCAGCTTTATTTTACTGGTTCACCCTTAACACCTGATGTATTATATATTTTGCTTATTCATCTGGTCAGTCATCCGCTCCTGCCTGCTCGAATATAAGATATCTTAGAGCAGGGCGGTTTTGCCTGATTCATTCGCTGCTATATTTCTACTACCTGGAATAATGCCTGGAATAATGAGAAGCTTAATACTATCTGCTGAATCAATGGCTCCATTTATGTCATGGGTTCAGCCCCTTGCAGGGGTATGTGTGTGGCTATACCGCAGACATATACCCTTGGATTCAACTATGCAAAGAAACACTTCTCAAAACTCTTTTCTTCTTACCAGCTCACAGAGCAGAACTGTTTAAAAACCAAAATTAAATATGAGATAATGGATGTTAGCACTTTATAAGCTGTAAAACATTGCATTGTTATTAATAATCAGACTTACGAATAACCGTAAGCTAATTTTCTGAATCTGGGATAATTTCATTCTGAGCAAGTCACTTCAAAGTGTGTGGAACTCAGTTTGCTTACCTGTAAAATAAGAGCAGTTTAAACCCAATGATATCAAGGGTCCTTGGGGAAGTTCAGTGTAGTGCTTAACAAGACAGACTGGTAGCACATGAGCCTGAGCTCCAATCTTGGCCCCTCACTCATACCCACAGGTCTCGAGAAGTTCCCTATATACTGTCAGCCTCAGTTTTCACACCTATAAAACGGGGGAAAAATTTGCCCCTGCCACTTTGGAATGCTTTCACAACAAATCGAGATGATCCCTGAAAACTGTAGGGTGTATAGTCAATATTCAAAAAGTGTTACGTGTTGTATTGCTGTATCTTTTCTTTCTTAAATTTTTGATCCATTTTTTACAATCACCATCAGTTTCCTCTGCTATTCCAGTCCCTTCTCCCTTTTAGAGGGATTTGATTTGAGTTTTGATTCTAATATTTATAAATCTTGAAAATGAATGAATTAAAGCTGCCAGCCAGGAAAAGTTAATTAATAAGAGCTCCCAGGTAGAAAGTTTCCAAAAGAAAAAAGAAAGAAAGAAAATTGAGTTCCACCCACCCATCTGGGCCGGCAAAGTCAGAAAGTTTAACCACATGACACACAGCTCTTTTTTAAATGCCACAGTGAACAGCGCCAGCTTAACTGCAATTAAATAGTCCCTGCTGACCACTAAATATACAGTACATCATGTCAGGAGAGGCAAAACTGTCAGATTAGTGGAAATTCATTTTGGGATTGCTGGGTAATTTCAAGAGCTGACAGCCAAAGAAAAATCTGTGTTCCCTTGTGTGTGCCAACATCTATCACTCTTTGGAGCAGTAGTTGGGGACCTCACAGTACACATTCCTCCAGACTCTAAAGTTCACTTCTAGAGTGAAGCTGGGGAAAAAAAAAAAAAAAACTGGGAGTGATGAGATCATTGTTTTATTTTATTTTTTTATTTTTTATTTTTTTTGTGTGGATACCAGGGGTCAACCTCAGGACCTCGCGTGCCAGCAGGCGCCCGTGCTGCTGAGCGATATCACAGGCCCCTTTTTCATATGTGGGTTCTGGCAGGCGCTTACGCCGCTGAGCCGTCTCACCGGCCTGATCATTGTTTTAAATAATCTTTAAAAATTGGAAAGAGATCCATCTTGTGCCATCCTTAGCTCCCAAGTAGGAGGTGGTCCATAAAGCTGTAATATATTTTCATAGCCGGTCATTTCCAAGCTCAGGACTGGGCGCTCCTCACCTCGCAACAGTTGGACTTTAGCTCAGAATGTTAAAGAGGATTTTGTGGCTTTGGGTTCTTTTGCCCAAATGGACAGTTTTTGACTGTTTCTTGGAAGTTCCTTGATTCTATGTGAGCATCTTTCAAACTCGCCATTCCAGGCAGCAGGCAAGCTGATGGTTTCTCTGTTTTGATGGAAACAACCATTTCACTAAGTACTTGAAAGTCCTAACTCACTGTTCCATATGTACCAGGTCCTGTGCTAAATACTCTACCCATATTTACTCTCTTGGTCTCCACTTGGACCTTCTGAATTGGCACTCTTGACATGGACGAAGAAGTGTGGAGAGATACTGTACTCTTATGTGACAGTGGTCACACCACTATTACGAAGAGTGGCTATGATTGGATTCTAGACCATTTCACTCCAGAACAGAGGTTCTAACAAGGAGTGACTTCATTTTTCAGAGAGCATGTCTGCTTATTAAAAATTTTAATACATTTTTGGTAATTACAATTGCTACTGGCGTTTAATAACCAGCGGCCAGAGGGGCTGCTAAACCTAACTACTACCCTCCAAAGCTGAGAATCATCCAGCCCCAAACAGCAATAGCCATGAAGGCCAAAAAGACAGTGGTTCTTAGAAATGCAAAATACGGGGTTCCACCCCCCCATACACACTCACCCATTGAGGGGCGGGGCCAACAGCAGGTGTTTTCAAAAGCCCTCCAGCTGATTTCCATACAGGCCAAAGTTTGTTAAGCACTGGGCGAGGATCGTCAGAGTAGGTGGGCTGAGTTCCACTGCCCACCCTCAATTGCTCACAGATCCTTGAAGTCCAAAACAAAGTCAGCTCAGGGCCCGTGGCTTGTAGAATTCTATCCCTTCCATAATTCCAGATCACTGGGTAGCCTTCTTTGTTGCAGAGGGAGGACGTCACTAGCCTGTCCAGGACCTTCTAAAAACATGACAAACTCTTTGGAGGAACGAAAGTCCCCACCAATGATTCTCAAGATACCGAGGTAGTGTTATTAGCAGCATGTATGTGAAAATATACAGAACCACCATTGATGTCAGATTCTAGGAGGAACATCACATACAGCGTCTCAGTGATTATCATTACCAAGATTAATTACTGTCCCTCGAGGGCTTCTCCCATGCCAAGCATGCCTGCTAAACATTTCACCTGCCCAGTTTCATTCTTCGTCACTTGCCTGGGTGTTTGGTATTGCTGTCATGCCCACTTTAGAGAAAATAGACTGAGGCTTATGACTGTAGGTCGAGAATTTTCCATCTGAAGAGGCCATCTCCAACTGGGCTGCCGAACTCCAGCAAGTGAACCTCCCAGCGAGTACCGTACAAGAAGTGCTGAGATGGGGCATGGAAGTTTTGACACTAGGATAGTTTCTCCATTCTCTGTAAAATGGAAAGTTTGAACTAAAACAACTCCGTTTGCCTTTACATCTAACCTGCTATCATTACAGTATGTAGTGATTCTTCCACATTCTTAGGAACGGCACAATAAACACCATACCTATTTGCATTGATGTTGACATTGATTTCATTACATTGCATTAATAGAGCATTTTAACACTTCCCAAGTGTTTTCTTATCCACCATCTCATCTCAATTCACCACTGTTCTGTGAGCTAAGAAGAGAAGCCAAGTCACCTTCCTTTGATCTTTGGACACCAGCAGGATGCATTGGTAGGATTTATGGACCCTTGCTACGTGCCTGGCACATGCCTAGAGCTTTACCTCCACTCTTTTACCCTGACAGTGATCCAATAAGACAAATATTATTGTCTGCACTGTTCAGATGAGAAAACCGAGGACTAGAGAGAAGTCAAGTCCAGAGGGGCACACTGGAAGCCCTAGGCCTGCATTCCTAAGCCCAAGCTCTTAGCCCCAGGAGGCACAGGTCTTCTGAGAAACTGAGGCACAGATAGAGCTTTCCCTGATGGCGTTTATTGAGTTGGAGCCTTGAATAACATTCAGGCACTTGCCTCCCGTCTTGTGGTCCTGCTACTAGAACGGGATTGGGAGTGGGCGGGGGACAGAATCACCGCCTGACTCATCCTCACCGTGACCTGAAAGCTGCTCCCCTTCAGCCTGCCCCGAGCCACGCGTCACCGGTGGGGCGATCTGCATAGCCCGGCTTCCTTTAAACAGATGCGCAGCCTCTTGGGAGATGGAGCTCGTTGCTTCTGTCACTTGTGAGTAATGCACCATAGCTCCCTCGTGGGGAAAATGCCAGATTATACAATAGCACGCTTTGGTGTGCAACTGTCTTTAGAATAACAAATCTCCTCTTCTGCTTGTGAGCACTGCACTTCAATAAAAACCAAAATAGTGGCCACAAATCCCAGCGCTAGCTAAAGGGCATGTCTTGTAAGTCCGTGTTGTTTACACCCCTCACCGTACCCAGCCACCAACACACACCTTTCATAATTCACAAGGAGTGGCCCAGCCTGTGACTTTAGTCATCTTTGTCTTTTAGTGGGGTCATTGAGGGAATCAGAGTTTCTGAGCCTCAGCACTCTTAACTAATGACCCTTGGGTGGGGTGAAACGGGGTGTTGCAAATACTCTGCTAAGCTGGGCCTGGGAAGCTGGGGTGAGGTGCTGCAGGCGGAGGCGCAGACTGAGGTGCCCGCGCAGGCACCCGCGGGCTTCTTAAGACACCCGGATTCATTGGGCCAGCAGGCGACCGGCCAGGAGCGGGACAGGGACGGGTGCCCCCTGTAGGCGGGATGGGCGCAGTGCGGTTCACCAGCGACCACCCAGCCCGCTTCCTGTCCACGAGGCCTGCCTGGATTCCGCCAGCTCCGCGGTTAAAGTCTCCTTTCTGTGTTGTTGAAGTGTGTCCTGTTAGACGATGCCGAATATTTACAAATACATTTAACACATACTAAGTTAGGAAGCATAAAAATAAAGGTGGAACCCACGAATCTACCATCTAACTTTAAAACCAGAGCTTTGCCTTAACTATACTCTTGCTATTTTTTCGTTCCCTTTTCCCCTTAGGTATATGTTATCCTGAATTTTGTGTTTATCATTTTCCTGCTTTTTTTGTATTTTGTTTTATCCCCTATGTACACATCTCCAAATGACATGTGCCTTAGTTTTGCAGGTATGTGTGATTTTGTGAAACTGATGCCGTGGGTGATTCCCCCTTTCCCTGAGTCGTAGTTTACATTATTGCACGTAGCTGTGGCTCTTTCATATTTCACGGGTGTCTAATATTCCATCGCCCTCAAGTTTCACCTGCCCATTCCTTCACAGGGATCAGATCTCGAAGAACCTTAGTAGCCGTCCAGAGGATGTGCTTTCTGGTTGTTTCCCATGCAAGCTTTTAGATGTTTCTTCTTTTAAAACACTTGTTGCAATTTGCTACCCTTTTTAAATTTGTTCCTTTACTTGCTCGCTGCTATTTTCCACACTGTAAGTTCCCTGAGGGGAGGAGCTGCCTGCTTACCTGTTATCTGCTTATCATCTGCTTATCGGTCCCCTCTACACTCAGCAAGGAGCTTTACACAGAACCATAAACAAGCAAAACCATAAATATCTTTTCCTCAAAATGGGAAAAATATTCATGGGCAAGAAATGAGATCATAGACCCTGGACAATTCTCGCTGGTCTTGGAGGCCAAGACCTACTATGTCCTATTAATGATGCTTGGGGCTGAGGTGGTTGGTAAATCAGTGCCAGGCCGTGGATAGAAGTGCAGTGTACCAATTCCAGGCCATGAAAGGTCCCCACCACACCCGCCTCTCCTCCTTTGCCTCTTCCCCCAGCTGCAGTTGGACTTGGCGGTGAACCATTTGAGCTAGACAAGGAAGTTGCCCAACAATGAAGGAGAAATGGGAAGGAGGGGATGGGTATCCAACACTAGGATGAAGCCAAGGTCATATTCTGTCCCTACAACAGCAGTCAGACATCTAATGCTAACGAACACAGTCCTTGTGTAGAGACCGCTGGGGAAACGGAGTTCTCTTTCCCTGGGAGGACGGACCCAGCCACTGAGCTGTATCTTCCTGTCTGCTGCTCCATGCTACGGCTTGAGTATTCCTCCGGATTGTCAAGCGTTGGGAATTTAACCCCAAATTTCACAAGTTAATGGTATTTAGAGGTGGGTCCTTTGGAAGGTTAGTGTTAGATGTGCTCCTGAGGATGGAGCCCTCATCATAGCACCAGTAAGCTTAGAAGAACAGAGACCTGAACTCGCAGGCGTGCTCTGCCTTGCATGTGAAACTTTCTGCCATGCTGTGACAAAGCAAGAAGTCCCTCATAAGAGGCCGAGCAAAAGCTGGTGCCACGCTCTAGGACGTCCCAGCCCCCAGAACCATACGCCAATTAAACTTCTATTTTTTGCTAATTACCCAATCACAGGGTTTTTGTTTTTTTAAAGAACTACAGAAAATAAACTAACGCCTTGCATAAGGTGAGAAGTGGGCCCCTGTAATCCAAGTTCCCACCATCAAGCCCTGCTTCCTTCCCTTTCACAAACTTCTTCCCTGTCGGATACATCTTGTCTTGTGGAGTACACTTTAAAATCCCATCAGCACTAGTGACCGGACTTCATTCTCGTGGTATTCCAGAAGCAGAGAGGAAGTCAGCAGGAAGAAGAAGCTGGGACAGAAATCAGAATCCAACTCGATTGTGAAGCCTGAATTCCCAGATTTCACCCGGAATCCACCCCCAAGTCAGAGTAGATGGTTAAGATCCAAGAGGATCTAACATTGACCTGATAATTATGGACCAAAAGTGTTTCCGGAAGAAGGAAGCCTGTCCTTCCATGACCCAAATGAAAGCTGGGTCACCTGGAGCTCGGACAATACACTTCCCAGAGAACCCAAACTGCTCGTGAAATGTAACCCAAGGAAACTAACAAAGGTGACTTTGTTATCTGGGATCATTATTTATACACCAGGAAAATGTTCAGGAACATCTACCAAAAACAGTAGTTTAAGAAGAGCTGGTCATCTGCTCACCCATCTGACAATAATTAGCCAACAGAAGCCATTGTCTATCCAGGCCACTTTAGGGTTATATCAATTTAAGAATATTTTTCAATGCTCTGGTATTACTACCAGGGTTTCTCTATAGCTTATCTAATAATAACATTAGTTCATGGAGAAACAAGATATAACAGTAACAACCAGTGACAACCATTTTTTTTAGTGCTTTTTTACATTCCAGCTAATAAACCAAGTGTCCCATGCATATTATCTCCTTAAATTGCGTGAGAAAACTATCATGTATATCCTATCCTCATATTTATTTGGAAGAACCAAAACTTGGTAAAGCTGAAAATCATGCTAAAGACTATCATACTAGTGAGACTTGAATTCAGGATTCAAGACCAGTACCATCTTTGGTCTGAATAATTACAACAGTATTTCTCAAACTCCTTCCATCTGCGTACCTCATACACAATTTTCCCAAGTTTGTGCAGCAACTGTTATAAAGATATGAAATATAATTCTTTCAGTTAATCTTTCCCTTCACTTGTGTAGATGAAAATATTATATGAAAAACATAAATGTAAAACACCAAAGTAGCATTTGCCATAAATGGATGACCACCTTGAATATACCACAATGTAGACATGAACATGTATTAAATTCTCTCTGGACTTGCCCATTGAAGCATTTCAGCTGCAGGTCTGCTCTTGGTCTGCTAGTAAGGGAGACTAACAAGTGACAAAGTGATGTTAACGCTACATTGTCACAGCTGAGACTCCCCACCTCAAGCAGAAGGACCTAAAGAGATTTCAAGTGGACAACTTTTCCCACTGTGAATTCTAGTGTTATTTTCCTTAGAAATACTATATCACACTCTACCCTTATCCCACAGATACTGGGAACATCTATTTACCTTCCTGGGCACTTTTAAGATTCTGCATCAATATTCTAGAAACTACATTTTTGCTCATATTGAAACACATCACTAATTCCACACCAAGTGCTCGCAGACTAAAAGTCCGGGAAAAAGCAATGAAAATCAAGATTAATCTACTCTTTTTCAAGATGGATTTAGCCAGTAATTCATTGATTTCTTCATTCAGTGAATACTCATTGAGAGCCCTAAGTGCTGAGAATAAAGCAGTAAACAATACAGACACTGCCCTGCATCACACAGCTTATGAAAGCTAAAGTAGGTGGCAACACCTCCACAACAGCAGTGGAATAATTTGTCTAAAGCCTTCCTGCCCCTTAGGTAGAAGATGGGGCTGAGATTATACTGGCAGATAGATGGCAGAAGGAGAGACCAATATCTGCCTCTCTCAGACAGTTTTCTGGGAGTAACAGCAACCATAAAATCCTTGGTTTATTGGCTGGAGAGGAGCCAGCCTCTTGGGTATTTTTTTCAGGATCTGAGTTTCCATTATTTATTTCATTTGTTTCGTTCTCAGGTAGGAGAGTCACAGAACCTGCTGTCACCACCAAAGAAGCAGTAATGATCAATCAGTCAGTATCTGGAGCCAAAAAGACCTCACCCCACATCTTGGTTCTGTCACTCACTACCTACCAGATGAGGACATTGGGCTTTCCTCTCTAACCTTCTTTTATATAATAGAATCATAATACTATCTTTCTTGAGGAGTTACTGTGAAGATTGCATGAGACAATGTACTGATCTATGATCACCTAATAGCCAGAGCCATGTGTCCCTACAAGATTTTATTGCAGCCTGAAACTCCACCCATGCAGAAATTGAATACACTAAGACCATGAGTTCCTATAAGCATGAAATGTGAAAAGACTTCAGGAAAACAGTGAACAATGCACTGGGATCTTTACCTTGGGGGTTCCAAACTGCCTTGTTCCTGGAGGAGAATCATAGTCACCACTGAGCATGCTCCATAAAATGTAGAAATGTGCAGATCTAGCTATATTGCTGCCAAGACTAAGCTCCCTGTATTGACACAGGCCCTGCCTGTCATGCACTGCCCCAGTGGTTCTCAACTAGGGACTCTTTTGGCCTTCGAGGACATTTGATAATGTCTGGAGACACTTGCAGTTGTCACAACTTAGTGGAGATTGCTATTCAGTGGGCACAGGCCAGGGAAGCTGTTCAACATCCTACAATTCCCAGAAGAGCCCCCACCACACAGAGTTATCAGGTCCAAAATGTCAATAGTGCTCATGTCAGAACATGATATGAATAAGGAGAATTGTACCAAACCATCCAACCAGTGTTTGATGATGAAACAAATCTCTAGAATGCTTATGTCAGGACACCCGTGCCCTAGTGGAACCAGCTAGTGTGAATGAGGACAACGAGGACACTTCAAAGGGAAAGAAGAAACAGACATGGGAAAGTTTGGAGTGCGAATGGAAGTAGGACTTGAAGGAAGATTTCTGCTAACTCCACCACTACTCTTTGAGTCCAGAGAGCAGCAGGAAGGGTGAAGTTTAAGAGTGATTAATTCTTTTTCAGTGGAGATCTACCTAAGAATTTAAAAATAGAAGGAAGTAAATAAAATCAGAGATCTTATGAGTAACTCTAACGTGTGTTTGTGCTAGTCAGATTTCTGTCACTGTAACAAAATACATGAGATATCTTTTAGGAAAGAAAGCTTTACATTGGCTCATGGTTTCAGAGGCTTCAATCCATGGTCCCTTGACCCCCTTGCCTTTGGGCCTGTGGTGAGGCAGAACATCATGGCAGGGAGTGTGTGGTAGAGGAACATGCTCATGGCAGCCATGAAACAGAAAGAGAAAGTCTGTGAGGTCTCAGTATTCCCTTTAAGGACCTACCACCAGTGACCTAACTTCCTCCCAGTAGACCCAACCTCTTAAAAGTTCCACTGCCTCCTGAATGCCACAGGCTGGCCAGCAGCCTTTAACATGTAGGCCTTCGGAAGACACTTATCCAAAACCACGCTAGTGTGATTCGGTGAAATTTCACTCTTCAAGGACCTTGGAGGGGAGGTGGTTTAAGGACCAAATTTGCTCCTGACCAATTGTTTTCACCTTTGAGTATCATCAAATACAACACAATGATAAGCACAGAAGTGGAAGTTGGGACCAAGGAGGAGAGGTAGCCCAGAGTTAAACTTGATTGCCTCCACCTTGATGAATGAAGAGGGCTTGGAAGGCAGCAGGTGGAGTGACAAAGAACTTGGGATGCAGAGGAAGTACTATCTCCACCACTCAGCTGGAGAAATTACTCCATCTTATAAGCCTCAGTGTCTCCATCTGTAAACCGGAACTGTGAAGAGCATCCCCTTGGTAGTGCTGCTCAGAGGACTGGGTGACATGAGACATGCAAGGTTCATATGACAATGGCTGGAGTTTTAATGTCCCAGCTTGGTCTTGATACAGGGACTGAGCCAGTGATGAAATCATAATAGAATTAAGGCTATCAGCTTCTAGCTTTTCCCATGACTGGTCTGAGAGGTGGGCTTCTGCTGGGGGCTTCAGCTTGGTTTATGAGCACACTGACAGGGAATGAGGTCCACTCCAGGATAAATAATAGACATGCAAAATTCTCTTTTCTGTATAATTTACAAGCCAGACTTTCCAGTGAAACTTTGGAGCTATCTTGTCTTTCTTCAGGATAGAAATATTCTTGAAACAGA
Source organism: Erethizon dorsatum (assembly GCA_028451465.1). Classification (NCBI taxonomy): domain Eukaryota; kingdom Metazoa; phylum Chordata; class Mammalia; order Rodentia; family Erethizontidae; genus Erethizon; species Erethizon dorsatum. The sequence goes on along the minus strand of CM051840.1, from coordinate 20,887,403 downwards.
TGAAACTGTAGACAGCTCTTGTTGCCTTCTGGGTAATCATGTCTTTAAAGTAAACTCCTGAGGCTTATTATGAAACAAATTGCATTTTACCCTTGTCCTTGGAGAGAAGTTGTAGATGGATGGGTGCTGGAGTAAAATCTTCCAGTAGCTGATCTCATTTGAAAGGAAAGGAATGTGCTTTCAATTCTTGTAAGTGTACAGTGGATTATTTTTATACCCATTCCTGAGTCTTTCATTGGAACACATAATGGCTATCTGCTGCCACAACAGCAAGGGAATTTTCCACTCTAATAACCGTGATCCTGTCTCATCTTTATGATGTGCGGAGGAAATGAGTGTTTGCCTGGAATTAGCAACTTTCAACCCGTCTTTTCCTGGGAGGTTAAGATTCAACAATAGCATTTAGCCAACATTTGTCAGGACCCTCCTACTGTGCTAAAATCTAGGATTACAGTGATTTAAGAGATAATTTTAACCAGAGTGACCCCAGGGTAAGGGGCAGGGACTGGGATTGGAAGTGATGATCTGATTTAGTCACAATCTTAGCAGGAAGGAGAGGTACATTCAGGCCGTGTAGCGGAAGGAACATTTAATAAAGTTTTGTGTACACAAACTGAAGCAATCTTTAGGGGAATAAACAAGACACAGAGCTATACAACTGGAATAGTCATGGTGGGACCATTAATAACCCCAAGCCTGAAGTAATGAGAAGGCAAAGTGCCACCAGAACCCTGACAGGTGACTGCAGGAAGAGAGACACCCGAGAGGACCTCTAGCCATTCCTAGTGAGACACAAACAGCCCATGGCATATAGCAGGGAGGAAGGCGGGTATAGGAATGCCCCAAACTCTTTCTCTACGTGCCCCTGATATTTGGTGCCCACAATGACCAAGCCCAACAAGGAAGTGGAGAGCAAATAGCCCGTCAGTGCAGATCCTGTGGTCAGCAACCCAGGACACGGAGCAGGGCGACAAGAGAGGCATAGAATGGATCCTATGCATGGTCCAAGAAGACTGCATCTTTTATTCATGATGTTTGGATTTTGCACAAGGATATTGCATTAAAATGAAGGAGACAGAGGAGAAAGGGATAAGAGGAAAGGGGGGAAAGGAAGAAACAAGAAAAGCTAGTAGCAGGGGAAATGAATGTAAGGCTGTCCTGCAGCAAGCACCGGTTGCTGTGGGAATGCCAAAGAGGGATCCCTCCCTCAGCCATGGAGGGTTCAGTGAGGCCACTTGAATGAATGCCCATGTTGGAACCTGATAAAGATCAGTTGAAATCAGTCAAGTGAAAGGGCGGATTACAGCATTTCCAAAGGCCCTAAAGGGACCCAAGGTACACCTTGCTCTTAGAGGTCAAAGGTCAGTTTGGGAACACGCAAGAAATAAGACTGATTAAAAAAAAAAAATAGAAAGAAGGCCAAAAAGAACCTTATATGTGACAATAAGGAACTTGGATTTCACCCTGCAGAAAATGAGAAGTAGAAGAGAGTGACAAGAATAAATAGGTTACTTTCATGTTTTCCTCTAACTTCCCTCCCAGTGACAACATCTGCTGTTGTCAATCTTCCAGCAAACACATACTTATTTGTCCCTGCACTAGACACTAAGAAAGGTGGGGCGTGTTGTCTTTTGAATCCAAGGCAGAGATCTAAATGGCCAAAAAACCCACAGGTAGCTCCTCTGGTTAGGTGAGTGTTTCCACGAGAAAGGAAATTGCTGGTGTACCTCTCTACTAACACTGCATGCCTGAACAGAGATACCAACATTTCGAAAGGCAATCTGACACACTCTGGCATTTAAAAAACATAAGTCTTGAGCCTCAACATCAGAAGCCGAGCCCAGATTAATGACCTTTCAGACTATAGGCTCAAGGAATTAGAAATAGGTCAGCCTTGCAAAGAATTGGAAGAAATCACTGAACCACTGCAAAGCTGGCAACTTCTCATTGGTTGCACCTACGCTTAAGAAAATGATCCTCCCTGTACCCTTTCATGTCTCTCTCCATTTCAGGTGTTGGGAAAACAAAGACTGCCTTCCTGCAAAGATAGCATCTTTGGTGCCAAAAAGGGGGGACATACACGAATAAAAGTATGTCAGTTCTTCACTGGGTCTGTCTTTTACAGCCACCGGTTTGTGGAGGAGGGCTGATTTTCATAACTCATGTGCGTGTCCTTTCATGTTTGCCTTTTGTCATCAAATGTGTTTGGGTAATAAATAAATCATGCAATGCAGTGACCAGATAGGTAAAGTTATGGTTTGCCTTTTATCTTTCTTTATGTATAATTTCTTGTGAAATTGTGAGTTCGGAAATAGAATCCAGGGTCTTATCATACCCTGGCACTGATAACCACTGGGGGACCTTCCAAATCCTAAAACCTGAACACGGTTCTCCGAGTCATTCCATGTGACTTTCAGAGAGTAGTGGGTTTCCACTGATTTTACCTGTTTCTGGACTCCCAAATTTTGCTATTGAGATGTAAACATCAGTACTCACCTGATAACATTTCCTAAGAAACAGCACATATTCTCTTAACTGAATCCCAATCACGTGTTCTCATTATGCTGAACATTTGCCAACATTCAAGCTTCCATTTATGCAAAGGAATATTTCAGTAAACTATGGCTTTGCCTTAAGGGTTTTGCCCAGAATAGTTACCCCTTCCTGGGGCAAATACTTTCTGCTCTACTGTTCTGGTGGTAGATGTTTTAGTAGCGTTCACTCTCCTTTCCTGACCACATCAGTGACCAGTCTGGGTCAGTGATCCCACCATATCCCTTGGCCACAGATAGGCCCACGGAAGGCTCTGGGTTAGAGCAGGCATAAGATTCCAACAGTGCAGTGCAGACTGGGTCAGAAACCAGGATCCATTTACACCTAAAGCCGATCTTCTCCATCCTTTCCATACTTTGGTTAAATGAGATAATAAATATCCCTCTTTGGATTAAGATAGCTTGATTTCTCTATAAACTGAAGGACTCCTGTTCAGTGTAGCATGCTCTTCGCACTTTCTAGAAGATAAAACTTGAAGTCCTCTCTACCCGTAGAATAGCAGCAGAGTATGGCCAGTCCCTGGTTCAACTGTGGAGAGAGAACTGCACTGCAGGCCCAGCCCCTCATCAGCTGCACACAACCACAGAAACGCAGTAGGGTGTTGGGTTTGCTTCTGGAAGGAGAGATTACTAGAGGGAATGGCATAGCATCTGCATCACCAGTCCTGGAAACTAGAGTTGGTCATCTCTGGCTAAAGAGATGATGAACAGAGCTTCTAGGCTCATTCCCATGACAGTGTGTGTGAGACTGTTCTGGGCCCTGTCCTTGTATCCAAGGGACATAAAATGGGGTAAATTCAGACAGGTAGTGATACTTCCCTTCTCTGCAGAGAACCCAGAGCCAATTCCTCAGTCACAAGACCAAAAGTGTACCTCCCATGGATCCCTGCACTTGACGGATGCTGTGCTGTTACAGTCTCGAAATTTGGACAATGTTTGTAGAACATTACCTACCTTTTCATTTTACACTGGGCCTGCCAATTATGCAAATTATGTAGCCAGTTTTGGTAGAACTCAGCACTTTTTGGCACCCAAAGATTATGCGGTAGTAGCTCATACACAAAGAATATCATAAACACTGCACTGTAAAACCTCTTTTAGCTGGTTTTGTAACTAGCAGGCACTAACAAGTGGGAGAAAGCGGCAAGAAAAGGAAAGATGGCTGATGATATGATGGAATTGTATGTGGCCCCATGTGACACAATTTGGGAGGTTCCTATAAAGTAATGGCAAGACTTGCTAGGGTAGAGTGGGGGAAGTGAACTTGGATCTTACAGTCAAGTTGATGAGGGACTCAGAGCTTTCACATAGGTGGATTATATAAATACAACTCACTGGCAGAGGGAAAACGTCATTAAGGTCAGAATCTCTCAAATCAGATTGCCAGGGGCTTCATTGCAACTACTTCCATAGTTGTGTGACCTTGTTCAAATTACCTACTTTCCCTGTATCACATTTATTCCTATAAAATAAAGCTAATAATTGTACGTATTTCATCACATTTTCTTAAAACTGTATTTGATGGGCCGGTGAGATAGCTCAGTGGCATAAGTGCCTGCCTGGCAAGAATGAGGTCCTGAGTTCAACTCCCAGAACCCATATAAAGGAAAAAAAGGGCCGGTGATATCGCTTAGTGGTGCAAGCTCTTCCTGGCAAGCGCGAGGTCCTGAGGTTGACTCCTGGTACCCACATAAAAAAAAAAATTATATTTGATAATTTATGAAAAGCAAATAGCAGTGTCTGGGACACAATAAATCTTCAATAAAAGTTAACTAATTTAGTTAACTATTAAATGAAATTATATATAATTTGGTAATAAGTAGTTGGAGGTTTGTGAATAAGTAGATCATAAAAGAGTTGAGGAGTATATATCTTTTACTGTGTATTAAGCAATGTTGTAAACCAGTGATTCTTAAACTCTTAGCTCCTGGGAAGACTGTAGACTCTTAACAGCTATCGAGCTTTCCAAAGATGTCTTGTTTATATGTTTAATAGTGATCAATGTTTATGACATTAGAAATTAAAACAGGGAAAATTTTTAATTTATAAAGCCATGTTGACATAATGGTATTAATTATAATATATAATAGCAAATCCATGTTGTGTTAACATAAAGACATATGCTTACATAAATATAACTATAGTTTCCAAACAAAAATATATAACAAAAATATATTTTTAAAATCTGGTTACAGAAAACATATACATTCTTATATCTTCTTTTATATTCAATCTGTTGTGACATGTTGCCCTATATGAATTAAGTATATAAGGAAAACTCAGCCTTATACACATATGTAGTTAGAAGAGTATTTTTAACAAACTTTTTTGATTAGTGCAGATAGTCGTTCTAATTACACCAAAATTAACACATGCTAGTTTTGTAAGGGTTGGTGGCAGTGTGCAGTCTGAAACTGTAACAATAGATTTTTCTTACTCTGCTACATTAAAATGCATTTTGTCTGCTATACTGGGTTACCAAGTTATGAAGATGTATCTGTCAGCTTTAAATTACTGCAATGAAATACTTAGGGCAATTAACTTATAAAGAGAAAAGGTTTATATAACTCACAGTTTGGAGGTCCAGATCCAGGATTAGGCAGCCTATTGGTTTAGCCACTATTGAAAGTAACAAGGATGAGAGCACAGGTCTGAGTAACTAGTCACATTGCAAATCAAGAAGCAGAGGAAGGGCTGGTGAGATAGCTCAGAGACATAAGCACCTGCCTGGCAAGCGCGAGGTCCTGAGTTTGACTCCCGGTACCCACATAAAGGGAAAAAAAGGGCCGGTGATATCATTCAGTGGCACAAGTGCCTGATGGCAAGCGCAAGGTCCTGAGTTCAACTCCTGGTACCCACATAAAAAAATAAAAATAATAAAAAAAAAAGAAGCAGAGGAAGAGAGAGAGAGACCAGGGTCCCACAGTGCCCCTTAAGGTCACTTTCTGATGACCTAAGGACCTCCTGCTAGGACCCAATTCTTTTTTTTTTTTTTTTTTGTGGGTACCGGGGGTTGACCTCAGGACCTCGCGCGCCAGCAGGTGCCCGTGCCGCTGAGCAATATCACCGGCCTTTTTTTCGTATGTGGGTTCCGGAAGTCAAACTCGGGCCCTCATGCTTGCCAGGCAGGTGCTTATGCCACTGAGCCATCTCACTGGCCCCTAGGCCCCAATTCTTGAAGGTCCACAGCACCTCCCAATACCACCACCCCAGGCACCCTCTGTATGCGGACATGGCCGACATGCATCCAAACCATAGAAGATATTCCAGCTGCTGTCATATTTCATATCATCAGTGTTCTTGCCAGAGAAGTACTGACAAATGGGCAGCTGTGAAACTCATAGTAGGGGACTCAAGTTTTAGAAAATTCTCATTTTTCCTTGAAAATAAGAATCTTAGTTATTGGCAACAAATACCATTAGTTGTATTCCATGCAGTGATGGCTCATTTTGTTCATTTAAAAAAAAAAAATCTGCCAGGCCCTGAGGTTTGAGTAACCATAATTTGTCATTCTCCCAAACAAAAAGTGTTTCTGGTATAGTGAAAACAACAGTAACCTTAGCTCCCAAATCAACCATACCACTGTTTTCCTAGAGAGAACCAAAGGGATTCCCTGTACAGCAGAAGTACTTATATGGATTTCCATTTCACACACAGAATTTAGAACAATTAAGAAATGTCACTATTCCATCAAGAACACTTTGGAGTGAGCCAGTGTTTTGTAAAATTTTCCCCCTGCAGCCATGTCAGAGTGACAAATACCGTCACTTCTGTCCCAGTTGCTGCTGCCACCTTGCTTCATCCTGAGGCACCAACATTTCTACCCAAAATTACTCTTCCACTGCTTTTGCAAAAGTCAAGTCAGTGAAAAGACAGTTTCTTAACATTATGATGAAAATATTTTTGATCTTGTGGATCTCAGGACTTTGGAACCCTTCAGGCTTCTCAAACCACGACTTCTTTGAGGATTGCTATTCAAAACTACCCACACACTCAACATCAAAATAACGCAGTCAACAAAGTCACGATAAACTTATTCAGTTTTATAAATAAGAAAACTGAGGAAAGCTCTCTTGCCTGAAATCATACAGCCACTAAGTGTAAGGACCAGAATTTTTCTGGAGTGTGGACAGTTATTCACTATAATGAAATAAGATGTTTTATCTGATTTATTTCACATTCATGTATTTCCCAGCGTTTTGAGGCATATGTTATGGTGATGAGAAAAAAAAATAGGAAAGATCTAGTGTGAGACAAACCAAGGAATGGGAAGAAAGTCTAAAGAGGAAATTATTTCCGATGACAGATTCCCATTTATCTGTGAGATTAAACTACTTCCCCAGACAACAAGAACATGGTACACTTAACACTGCATTGATGTAAAGTACAATACAGGTTTGTAAAAAATCGTATAATATAATAATGACAGTGTCAACTAAAAGCTTTGGATGATAAACTTGGGTGAACATTAGAGTTCAAGGCAATGGTGCTTGGGACAGAGCCACAGGCTCTGCATGTAGTACATTCTTTCTCTTTAAAGGCAATTTATCAGTACTTATCCAAGCCTATAAGAACAATCCCTTAAGACCATCCAATTTCCTTTCTCTCTAATTCCATACTTAGCAGGGCAACCTTCTGATAATTAATTTGGTTTCTCAGGTAAGTCAATACCAGGAAAGAGACTAGCTGAATTACTGTGCCAGCTATATCGCCTCCTGTAAATGAATAAATTGGTTTGTGGATTTATCAATCTACCTCCCCAGAGTTCAGTTTGTAAACACCACTTTTCCTAGACTGCGAGGTCATTTGACTTTTAGACCTGCAATGCTACGTGACCAAAGTATATGGGCAATTTTAAAACTTTCTTTACACAGTATATACATGTATCAAGACATCGAGTGGTATCTCATAAATATGTATCATTTTTATGCATCACTTTAAAAATAAAAGACTTTCTTAACTATAGCCTCTCCTATTATAACAAGTATATTAAAATACATTCATTTCCAGGGCTGCCATGTTGCAGCTATGAATGGAACTCTCTGAAATTGTACAATATGCTGCCTGGATTTTATGACATAAAAAAATTATTTTGTTAAAATAATTGGAAAGATTGTTTATAAAACTGCTTATTTCTCTCTGAGTCATTCGTTTAATTTGATTTTGATCAGAAGTTCCTAGCAATCATTAGGTATAACAGAGAATGTTTACTGGACCCCAGATCCCATTGTGTACTTCATCTTAGTAATAGAACCCACTCTCTACCCCCAAGTTTTGTAGAGTACAAAGTCACCTCGTCACCTTTTTGTGCACGTCTCAATGTGGCCACGCGCCTTCATCAGGATTCTCACGAGAATCAGAACCAGTGAGAAATAGAGCCATATAGAGCTCTGAATGAGAAATTGGTTTGTGCAGTGAAGGAATCTGAGAAATCCACATTGCTGTCTGCAGCTTAAGGCCCCGGAAAGCTGGTGGTTTAGTTTCAGCCCAAGGTTGCAGGTCTGAAAACCGGAGAAGCCAATGGTATAAGCCCTGGACTGAGTTCAAAGAAGAGGATGGAGAACTAGAAGCGCCAATGTCCACAGCGGGGGAAGATGGATGACATAGCCCAAGAAGAGAGAGAGAGAATGAGTTCACCCTCCCTCCACCTTGTTCTTTTGAGGACCTCTGTGGATTAGAAGATGTCCACCCACACTGACAAGGGCGGACTCCTTTACCCATTCTACTGATTCAAACACTCATCTCTTCTGAAAATACTATCACAGACACACCCAGAAAATGATGTTCTACCAGCCAGCTGGGCACCCCTTACTCCAGTCAAACTGACCTGTGAAATTTAGCCCTGCACCCCGTTCCATCTTGTCTGTTGGATGACATGTATGACATCTAGACTGTGTTCCTTAGCACAGAAGTGCTTGCTTTCTTTCACCCCCCAGTCTTTCTTGCCTGGATCTGCAGCATCCACACAAAGATGGCTGTTCAGGATCATTACACAGAAAAGGACAATGAAGATGCCTGAGGGACCGGCAGAGCAATGAGGCGGAAGGAAGCTGGTTTCCTGGGTGACATCAGGAAGCAGAATCGCTTTCAACCCCAAACTCCACTACCGTGATCCTGTTGTTGAAAGAGAAATACAGCACTGTGTTATGTAAAATTTCTGAGTGTCTCTGTTCCATGGGTTTTTCTTATGCCCCCAAAGCAGGGAGTGTAGTAAAATGAGAAAACCAAAATGCACATTCCTTGAACTATAATAAAGATTTTTATTACGGTTAAACAAAGCCAGTCCTTGTGACACAGCCCTGGCCCAGCTGGCCTGTCCCTCTCTCTGCGCTTGTTTCCCGTTCCTCTCTGCACCTCAGTCTCAGCCACACCAGGATTTTCGTTTCTCACCACACCGGGCAAACTTCAGCCTCAGCATCTTTGCATTCGCTCTTGTCTGCGAATTTTCTCTGCGAATACCCCTCCCTCCCCCATGAAACTTAAGGGAAAATTCCTTCAGGCCTTTATTCGAGCACGAACTTCTCTATAAAGCTCCCATTGCCCACCCTATTAATAGTACAGCTTACAACGGCCCCCACCTCCGGGTGCCCTCTTTCTCTTACCCTGTTTGTGTTCTTCACCCGGCTTAGGAACATAAGATACTATGCATCTTATTTATTTTGTTTCTTGTCTTTTTATTCTTGCCACATGGTATTTTTTTTATGTTTTGTCCACTGGAGTAACTCCAGCTCCTAGGAAAGAATGAAACTTATTAGGAACTCAGTAAATATCAGCTGTATTAATAACTTTGTTAATTTCAAGCTGATCTTTTATCTGTTAAACCACTGATTTATAGAAAATTTAGGTCTCAAATATTGGAGAGGTTCTTAAAAGCTGTCTGAACTGTAGGTATTCTGCACAGAGTGCGGGGTGCATGCAGGAGCCCCAAGTGCATGGGAAGAGAGGCGTCCTCCTCCCCCAGCTAGGACCTTGCAGGCTCAGGCACCTGGTGCTCCTTACTGAAGACAAAGATGCTGCTCCTCTCACCCAACCTCAAATCTCTTTTACAGTCTCTGTACCTTCCCCATGCCAAGTTTTTGTGGATTTTTACCTCTACAGATGTTCCTTAACTTACAATGGGGTTACGCCCCAGTAAACTGTTCAACGTGGATAATATTGCGTTGGAAATGCATTTACTACATCTCTCATACAGAGCATCCTCGCTGAGCAGCACAGCGCACTGTAGAGTGTCAGATGATTTCCCTGGTGACCCTGGAGCTGGCTGGGAGCTGTGACTCTGTCTAGCAACCCAGGGGAGGACCTGCTGCATATCACAGCCCATGGAAACACCCATATTTAAAACTCAAGTGCAGTTTCGTGTACACAGATCATTATCACATCATTGGATGGGGAAAAATCAAAAGTCAAACCATGATAAATTGGTGGTCTCCATATATACCTGGGGCCTCTTTGTTCACAGGGAAAAAAACATAAGAGCTTGGAGTATGTGCCCTTCCTGCATGGCTCTCAGCTAGGGGCCAACCAGAATGGGAATAAGCAAGCCCAACTCTTTTGCCACCAGTGGAAGAAAGCATCCCACATGTGATTCGTGCTCTGGCATCCCCATGCCATCATGCTGAGGCTGGGATTTGCCTGAAGTCACACCTCGCTTGGCTTCCTGCCTTTCCTTGCTATTTTTCCCATCTCCTTACACAATTCTAGGGAGCTTTCTCAAAAAATCCCTTGCTATGAACCTTCATCTTAGGCTCTGCTTCAGAGAAGCTGACCTACAACATCCACCCACAATAGTCTCTTCCCTCAGGTCGGCTTCAGTTCCTGAACAGATGGAAGCCACTGGGACAGCCACTGCGGCTGCCTCGGGGAGACTCACATGACCCTGGACCACGTGCTATCATGCTCCTTGGGGAATAAATGGCCTCAGTAAGCACAGTCATCACCAGGCAGATACACGAGAGGAGGGAGAAATTACTGGATGAAGCAAGTAAAGAAAATGACCACACAATGCTCAGAAGCACAAAGGTTGGACCGTGATGCCAAAATATTGAGAAATGGGTTCAAGCCTGGCTCACCTACAGATTTGTTCCCCGACCCCAGCTGAGCCTCCGTATGATAAATTCAAGCTATCTTGCCCCTGTGTTGAGCTTTTGATTCTTCCAAAGAAAATTATACCACTGCCTAGCTCGTTTCCAGCCTGCTTGTTTGACTTAAAGCTCTGCAACATTTCAGTTTGCGGTATCTCTGGGGAGGAGTGAATATGTCAGTGCAATTAACTCATCGGATGGGAGAGGTCTTGTTTATTTCCCCTACAAAATACAGGTGGTGGTGGAGCTCTGATACATTATGGCGATGTGAAATGCATGTAGAATAAATCCTATTAAGTAAATAAGGAGACAAAATGATTGTGAGGTACTTTTTTATTGTTTGAAATTAAGTTTTGAGAATGAACATCTGCATACCAAAAAAGCCACAAAACTGCTACCCACCGCCACTCTGCTCCTCTGAGAAAGGGTTAACGCCCTTCTCAGGTTCAACCAACTAAAACTGACAGAAACCGGAGTGTTGTTTTCAAATTATGGCCCACACAGTCACTGGGTTTCTAAGCAGTCTCTGTGCTTGGGACATGACAGTCCAAACAATTCAGATAATCAGTTAAAATAACCAGATGCATTTCATTTTACAAAATCCTCAGTGACATGCATTTTATAAGCATGCAAGAACAACACCATGTGCAGGGCATTAAGTAAACAAAAACAAATAAATATGGCAGAATCTTTGCCACTTGAAGTTAAAAGTCTAAAAAAAATAGGTAAAAAGGCAATTCTATGTATTACAATTATAAACAATATATCTCCTTTCTCTAAAAGCTTACTGCAATTCCAGACATTGATATTTTATAACTCAATGAATCGAGATACTGGAAAGCAAGAATGAAGACGATTGGTTGCAAACCAGAAATGTTCAAGATTCCTGTCGTGGAGGAGGTAAGGATAATTGATTGGTGCTTTGGAGATATTAGACTGAAGGAAGCCGGAGAGGAGAAAGTAGTATAAGGAGGGTGGTGACCAGGAGGAGGAAGGAAGAGAAGGGAGGATGAGACGGGGCAGGAGACGGTGAAGGGGAGAAGAAGGAGGGGTAGAGGGAAAGAAAAGCTGGGGCAGAAAGAAGGAGAGGGAAAGAAAAAGGAAACAAGAGGAGGGGGTAAAGCCCAGTCAAGAAGTGAGCGGAAAAGAGAGGAAGGAAGAAAATGAAAAGGAAGAAGCGTGTGCTAAGAAGTTTGCAAAGGATTGAAAAGGAAGGGGAGACGGAGACTGTGGGAAGCAGAACCCTGCTGAGGGCAGCGGTGAGGATGGCGTCAGGACAGCAGCCGTAACAGCAGCACGAAGGCGTCTTAGAGAAAGAGGCTCCCCATCCTAGGAGCCCCAAGTGTTCTCTTGTACAGAGGATCAGTCTTCACAGGCAGGGTTAAGGACCTTAAGGTGGGGAGAGATTTTGCCTCAATATTATGTGAAACAAAGGAGGCATAAAGCTATATCCAAAATGACCATCATTCTTTACAAAGAAATTCTAGAAAGAGAGAAGAAAATATTTATAACGATAATAATAAAAACAACAGCAGCAAGAACAACAACGATAATAATAGAAAAAATTTAGAACTGAAGAGTGAACTATATCTAAACTGAATGGGGTATTTAAACATTAAGCAACATGAAAACTAAGAACAATAAAATACCCACCTCTGTACATATTATAGTGGAATGTCACAACAAAAATCAAATGATAGAAATTTGAAAATAGAGAGCTAAAATAGTTTGCCTAAAAAGATTACAATTCTGATTTAATTAGATCGCATTGGTAACATTGAAGGCTAGAAGACAAGTGATCCTTAAGAAGTATTATTACAAACTTAGAACTTTGTACCTAATCAAACAAGCATGCCAGTTCTTTGATTACAGGTAAGAGAAATCAGAAACTTTGCAAGAGTGCCTTGAATGTATGTGTGTCACAGGAAAATTACCGAAGAATCTATAATAGAGGAAAATGATGTATAAGAAAGAATGGAAAACAAGAAACCAGTAAAACATACATAAGATCAAATTGTAAAATCTAAGAAAAGTCAAAGACAAAACCAGAGGAGAGCAGTGGTTCCCAAGAGCAGGGAAGATAGGAGAGGAGACACTGAAAGGCAAAACCTAGCAACCTGCATTTCTATCAGATGAGGAAGTCCAGAGGGGAAATGTACAGCAAGGGAACTATGGTGAGTATTATTGTATTTTACATTGAAAATGTTCTAAGAGAGTAGATTTTGGATACTCTTACAACACACGGAAAAGGCAGCTATAGTTGGTGCTGGTTATGTTGATTTGCTTCCTTCAGCAAGGAAGTGTATATCAAAACATCATGCTATACATCTTTCACTTATACAAGAAAAAAATTTAAAACTCTATAAAAGGCAAAAAAGAAGGGCCAGTGAGATAGCTCAGAGGCATAAGCACCTGCCTGGCAAGCACGAGGTCCTGAGTTCGACTTCTGGTACCCACATTAAAAAAAAAAATGTAACCTTAAAGGATGGCACAATTAATACAGCTGCTTTGCCCAGCCGGTGATGATTCCATAGCTGAGAGCCAAATGCTTCTGAAGTGCGGCAGATGGCCATTGTGGTTTACACTGATCAAATACCTTAAAAATTAAGAGTCGAGTTCTCTAAATATTTCTAATAAGAATCTGGGTTTGCTGATCACTACATAGTAGATTAGGGAGCAAAGCGGATGAACAGCAATGAAATGTGCTAAGGTTTCTGCACTGGTCAGGGACTATGCATTGACTCACGATGTGACTGGAAGAAAATTCCCCATGTATGTGATTTGAAATTTACAAATGAAATATGGCAAATAGAAATAAGGCATATATATATATGTAAAACTTCTACAGAAAAAGAAAATAAGTAAATCTGATCCACCAGTAACAGTCAGATGGTTAAAAAAAAAATCAAACAAAAAGGAATTGTGAGGAAAAGATATAAATACAATGGCATATAGATATTCAATTAATAAATATGATTGTTTAATCGGAGATGGTTTTAAAGTAAAATATTAACAATATATAATATTCAGTGTGAATGAAAATAGTACAATATAGGCAAACACAGATGGTAGAGATTTTGGTGAAGTTAAAATGCTGGCGAGGGAAATTGATAGAGGGGAACGAGATGAGAGAGGAGATACTTAGGTTGATATTGCTGGAAGACAGTTGAGACTGGAGTCAGACCCTGGTGGAAAGATTTACTTCAAATCAAAGGAAAGAATCTTCCAAATTGTTTAGATTTTTCTAGATATCACACACCAGATCTCATTGGATTCCCGGTGTATTTATTATCATCATGGTAAGAAGATGCTATACAATAACACATTTTCTCATCAACATAATGAATATTGTTAGAAAATTTTAAAAGATAAATAGTATAAATAATATTTTAAAACTTCCCAAAACACTCTCTTCTGACTTTCATACACTGTTATTTTATTTTATTTATTTTTATTTTTTTATTTTAAAGAGAAGAAAAAACAAAACAAAATAAATCAAAAAAGAACAAATTTTCAAAACAACATAATAGGAGGGTAACAATGGTTAATGCATTACGTATTGTTATCTTTAAGTTAGTTATTCAGGATACCAGACATTAGCATTCAATTGTCCAAACATTATTGGCACAAACCTTACTCTTCAATGAACTAAGTAAAATTAGTAGTGTATCTATCTTAACCATCATATATATATATATATATATATATATATATATAATTTTTTTCCTTTCCCTTCTTTCTTTTCCCTATTCCCCTATTCTAGTCTCTCTTTCCTTTTGACCAGTTTCTTTTTGATACACCATGTCTATTGTACATTTTGGATCTTATTTATTCTTTCAGTTTCTCATACTAGAGAGACAATACGATGCTTACACATGTGCATCCAGTTTATTTCACTTATGATTATTTTCTCGAGTTGCATCCATTTACCTATAAAAGTCTCCAGTTTATCCTTCTTTATGGCTGAATAGTACTCCATTGTATAAAAATACCACATCTTTCTTATCCATTCCTCAGTTGATGGGCATTTGGGTTGTTTCCAAGATCCGGCTATTACAAATTGTGCTGCTATAAACATGGGTGCACATATATCGCTGTGCTACGATGTTTTTAACTCTTCTGGGAAGATACCCAGAAGGGGAATAGCTGGGTCAAATGGGACCTCTAACCCTAGTTTTTTGAGGAATCTCCACACTGATTTCCACAGTGGCTGTACCAGTCGACACTCCCACCAACAGTGAAGAAGGGTTCCTTTTTCCCCACAGCCCCTCCAGCATTTGTTATTAGTTGATTTCTTGATACTAGCCATTCTTTCTGGGGTGAGATGGTATCTCGGTGTTGTTTTAATTTGCATCTCTCAAATGACTAGTGATGTTGCACATTTTTTTGTATATTTATTTGTCATTTGTATTTCTTCATCTGAGAAATGTGTATTCATCTCAGATGACCATTTTTGGAGTGGGTCTTTAAATTTGGGAGGTCTGATATTTTTGAGTTCTTTATATGTTCTCGATAGTAGTCCTTTGTCTGAGGAACAGCTGGCAAACATTTTTTCCCACGTTGTGGGTTGTCTCTTCACTCTGTTGGTGGTTTCTCTTGCTGTGCAAAAGCTTTTTAATAAGATGAAATCCCAGTTGTTGATTCTTTGTGATAGTTCCTGTGCAGTTGAGGTTTTATTCATAAAGTCTTTGCCTACACCAATGTCTTCAAGGGTTTTACCTATCCTACCTTCCAGCAGATTTAATGTTTCTGTTTTAATATTTAGCTCTCTGATCCATTTTGAATTTAGTTTAGTGCTTGGTGAAAGATATGGGTCTAGTTTTAATCTTCGGTATGTGTAGAGCCAGTTTTTCCAGCACCATTTATTAAAGAGGCTATCTTTCTTCCAGTGAATGTGTTTGGCACCTTTGTCAAAGATAAGGTGGCTTAGTATGTCTGGGGTTGTTTCAGCATCTTCTAATCTGTTCCATTGATCTTCGGGTCTGTTTTTTTGCCAGTACCACACTGTTTTTATCACAGTAGCTTTATAGTATAATTTCAAGTCAGGGATTGTGATGCCCCCTGCCTTGCCTTTGTTGCCCAGAATTGCCTTTGCTATTCTAGGTCTCTTCTGATTCCAAATGAATTTTAGGATTGTTTTCTTTAATTCTGTGAGATATGCTGTTGGAATTTTGATTGGAATTGCATTAAATCTGTATAACAATTTTGGAAGTATGGCCATTTTCACTATATTGGTTCTTTCTATCCAGGAGCAAGGGATATCTTTCCATTTTCTGATATCCTCTTCAATCTCCTTTTTCAGAGTACTGTAGTTTTCAGTGTATAGGTCTTTCACATCCTTTGTGAGGTTGATTCCTAGGTATTTCATTTTTTTGGATGTTATTGTGAAAGGTATTGTTTCCCTAATTTCTATTTCAGTAAGTTTGTTATTTGTGTACAGGAAGGCTATTGACTTTTTTTTTTGTGTGTGTGGGTACCAGGGGGACGACCTCAGGACCTCGCGCGCCAACAGGCACCCGTGCCACTGAGCGATATCACCGGCCCCTTTTTCGTATGTGGGTTCCGGGAGTCGAACTCGGGCCCTCGCGCTTGCAAGGCAGGCACTTACGCCGCTGAGCCATCTCACCGGCCCGGCTATTGACTTTTGAGTATTGACTTTGTATCCAGCTACACTACTGAATTTGCTTATTAAATCTAGCAGTTTTTTAGTGGAGTTTTTGGGGTCTTCTGTGTAGAGTATCATGTCATCTGCAAATAATGATAACTTAACTTCTTCCTTTCCAATCATTATTCCTTTTATTTCTTTCTCTTGTCTAATTGCTCTGGCTAAAGTTTCCAGAACTATGTTGAATAAGAGTGGGGACAGTGGACATCCTTGTCTGGTTCCTGATTTTAAAGGGAAGGCTTTCAGTTTTTGTCCATTTCATATAATATTGGCTGTTGGTTTGTCATAGATAGCTTTTACCAGATTGAGATAAAGACCATCTATTCCAATTTTCTGTAGGGTTTTCATCATGAAAAGGTGCTGGACTTTGTCAAAAGCTTTTTCTGCATCTATTGAGATGATCATGTGATTTTTGTCTTTGGTTCTGTTAATATGGTGTATTACATTTATTGATTTACATATGTTGAACCATCCCTGCATACCTGGGATGAATCCAACTTGGTCATGGTGTATAATCTTCTTGATGATTTGCTGGATTCTGTTTGCCAGTATCTTATTGAGGATTTTTGCATCTGTGTTCATTAGGGAGATTGGCCTGTAGTTCTCTTTCTTAGTTGGGTCCTTCTCTGGTTTTGGCATCAGGGTAATGCTTGCTTCCAGGAATGAATTTGGGAGTATTGCTTGCCTTTCAATTTCATTAAAGAGTTTGAGAAGTAGTGGTGTTAGGTCTTCTCTAAATTTCTTGTAGAATTCGGCAGTGAATCCATCAGGGCCTGGGCGGTTCTTTGTTAGGAGGTTTTTAATTACATCTTTGATTTCATTGGTTGATATTAGTTTATTTAGGTTTTTAAATCTTGATTCATCTTTGGTAATTCATACATATCTAGGAATCTGTCCATTTCTTCTGCATTTTCCATCTTAGTAGAATATAAATTTTCAAAATAGGTATAGATGATCTTCTGGATTTCTGCAGGGTCCATTGTGATATCACCCTTTTCATTTTCAATTGCACGGATTTGAGTCTTTTCATTTCTTTTTTTAATAAGGTTGGGTAAGGGTTTGTCAATCTTATTTATTCTTTCAAAGAACCAACTCTTTGCTTCATTGATTCTTTGTATTGTTTCTTTAGTCTCCAATACGTTAATTTCTGCTCTGATCTTTATAATTTCCTCCCTTGTGTGGGTTTTTGGCTTAGCCTGCTCTTCTTTTTCTAGAAGTTCGAGGTTCGCCATTAAGTTGTTTATTTGTGCTTGCTCTATTTTCCTGATATAGGTATTTAATGCTATAAATTTCCCTCTTAGGACTGCTTTCATTGTATCCCATAAGTTCCGGTATGTTGTACTGTCATTATCATTCAATTGTAGAAAGTGTCTGATTTCTTCTTTAATTTCATCTGTGGCCCATTGCTTGTTCAGGAGGGTGCTGTTTAATTTCCATGTGTTTAAGGAGTTTTTGAGATTTCTTTTGCCATTGATTTCCAATTTCATTGCACTATGGTCTGATAATATGCATGGGATAATTTCAATTCCTTTGCATTTACTTAAGCAGGTTTTATGAGCTAGTATTTTGGAGAAAGTCCCATGTGCAGCTGAGAAGAATGTGTATTCTGATGTTGCATACACTGTTATTTTAAAAATCAATCTTTGTCTATTGTTCTTTTGAATGTTCAGAGTGACTAAACACCACCATTTTTGCTACCTTTCCATTGAATAGTTAAGAATACAGCTGCTCTGATGGAAGAAGAGCCATAATTTAATTTTAATAAATCTCAATTCTGCTTGACTTACTCATGAGCCTTAAAAAGCACAATCACTACTTAGTTCGTGTGGCCTTTTCCAACCTCCACAAAGACCTCACCGTCTGCTACAAGACAGCTCACTTTCTAAGGGCCAGACCACCTCTGGGATGGAGCTCAAGGCTGGCCCAAGAGAAGCACAAGCTCTCCTGCCCTGGAAATCTCCTTCAAGAAAACCAGTCTTAAGGAAAATTCAGTGTTAGATGAGCAGCGATGGTAGATGGTGATCAAGAGTATGAGCTCTGGAGTCAGACCTCTGGCCTCAAATCCAGTTTGTGCCATTTACTAATTCCATGGCCTTAAGCAAGACAATTATCTTCTCTCCATCTCAGTGTCCTCATTTGCAAGACGTGGCAGGAATGACAAAAACAGCTTGGACCTCAGAAGTTTGTCTAAAGAATTAAAGGTATTAAAGACATGGTCATTGGATTGGGCCTCTGGCTAATCATGCAGCTTCCTAAGTAGAGCCCAGTCAATGGTGTGGGTGGTGAAGACCCAGAGCATCCTGGGTAAAGTGCTTACTTACAAGAGAGTGTGTGTCCCAGATCAAGCACTATCGAAGTGTTACTTACGCCATGGCTTTCTTTCCTCAGTGCTGGATTTCCCTGATAATACCCAGGCTTGTGTCTGCCTGTGTGTGGACTTTGCATTTATATTATGAAAGATCTTGGTGCCTGCTCTGTTTTATGGACAGGGTCTTTATGTGTTCATATAAGAAAAACACATTCAGTTCTCCCTTTGTATGAAGACCCACTAGGTCTGGGGATGTTTGAAGTAAACAAAATTAAGGATTATTTCTGGCCTGCTAAATAGTCAAATAATCCCTTCCTTAATTCCCTCAAGAGCCTAATGATGAAGGCACCCTTACACCCACTTTGCAGATGAGTAATTTGAGTCCATGAAGGGCCCACAACCCAGGCTAGTGAATGGCTGGCTCTGGCTCCAGAGTGCATCTTCTTTACCAACTCTCTGCACTGCCAATGGGAGGGGGCTCTCTGAGCTGGCTGTGGGTGTGAGTCCTGTCTCCTCCATTCCTGACTGGGAGGGGCTTTGGGCTGCCCCCAAATGCCCTGTCCAGGATGCCTGGGTCTTCACTGCTCATGATAGTGATGAGAATCTACTTAGGAGGCTGACTGCTCAGCTAGGACCCACTCCAATGGCCAGAGTCTGATCGGATTTTCTCTTCCATCCCTGTTTTACTCCTCAGCATAGGAGAACTCCAGAAATAGGGCTATTGGCACATTTTGCAAGATTCAGAAGAAGAAAATAGCATTTCTTGCATTGTTCTTTGGATTCACTCATGCCTTTTAAGTATCTTTTGCAACAGCTCAGGCTCCCTCCTCAGTGGGGCCAAGGTTCGTCCACTCCACCCTGCTGTGGTCACTTCCAGTCCCCAGACACCTGTCTCGTGACTCCAGGGGAGCTGTTGAAACCAGATGTCCCTAGGAAACCCAGCCACAAGAGGAAGACCGTAAACCTCAGTAGACACTGTAAAAACTCCTCTGTCTGTCCCTTTTATTCAGGATGTATATTCAGTCACCATGGCTGGCATGCCCCTAATTCTGTGAGATTTTTAAGTTTTGAAGGATCCTGGGCCTTGGTTCAATCCTGCTGCCACCATGTTCCTGCTCTGTGACCCTGTAGCAGTTCCTTGGAGTCTCTTACTCTCCGATTATGTTCGATCTGTGTGAAGTTGAAATCAATGCAAGAGTGCCCGCATGTATAGGGTTGTCATGAGCAGACAAAGAAATGTACCAAATTAAAAGCTGATACAGTGCTTGCAAATATACTCAGTAAGCACTGTCACTACAACCATGTTATTATTATTATTATTATTATTATTATTATTGCCATTTAGATCTTGGAACAGGAAAATACAGTCATCCTTCACTACCTATAGGGATCTATTCCAAACTCTCTGTAGATACCAAATCTCTCATAAAAATGACACAGCACTTGCATAAAACCTATGTACATTCTCTTACTTGCTTTAAATCACCTCTACTCTAGATTACTTACAATACAATGTAAACACAAATACAATATAAATATTGTGTAAATATTTGTCATTTTGTGTTGTTTAGGGAATACCGATAAGAAAAAGATCTGGACACATTTAGTACAAATGCAATTTTTTTCTGAATATTTTTGATTTAAGCATGGTTGAATCTGCAGATGCAGAAGCTATGGACCAAGAGAGCCAAATGACATGTTCCAGTGGCAGTTTGGTCCCTAGAAAAACCACCCCTCCCCATACACACAATTACAGTGTTTCTAACTCAGACCTGAAAAGTGGCCACTATTAAACAAAACCAAAAAATAAATACATGAAGTGAAACACGATTGCTCATTCATTTTGTATATTGATGTTTAGAGGAAAACTGACATAATCCGAGGATGAAGAGCGAGAGGGAGAGGACGATGAGTGTAGCTATTTGACAGGGCCTGCTCTTTCCCGTGTGGTCTGCAGAGCAGTAGCAGCAGCATCGGGAAGATTCCATCGAGTACCACCCTTGTCCTCCTGAATCAGGCCCTGCCCGCCCACTTGAAATGTACTTTGGAGCATTTTCCAAAGCTTAACACTCACAGTCTTGACGCTTTATGAAGTCAATTTTCACTTCTGAAATTCTGAGTTCCCTTTGTCTAGATCTGTGTCTCATTAGCACAGCTTTGATATTTATCAGCAATAATGAAGACATTCTTAAAAATTCATAAGTAAAGCAGAAATGGAGACAAGGACAGAGAGGAGGAAGAGAGGGTGCAGAGATAGAGACAGGTTGAGACCAGTTTTCCTGAATTACTGAAGTACGAGTCTTGGGGACTGATGTGCCCAAACCCTGGTTGCAGAAAGGACAAGTCATGCGGCTGAGATTTGGGCGGATCGGTTTCAGTCCAGATTCTGTGTTGTTTTTTCTACATCCCCTTAGGGTAATTTCCATGTGGCCAAAAAAGAGGATGAGTCCTCAAAAGCTGGAGGCTGCTCCTGGCCTGACTGGGTTAGATTACTTGTATAGGACTTTGAGGAAAAGTAGGACCAGGACTAGATTCTAAATACTTAGCCAATTTCTCCTGTAGGTCTCACTGGTAAGGAGAATTCTAAGCAGATCTCTTCCTGTAGTCCAAATGTAAAAGCAAAATATGTCGAAGAAGCTCTCCGTGTGGACAGTCACTTAGCCGTGTTTCTCCTAGGCAGTAAGTAATTGCTAAGAATATGAGCCAGTGAGCATGAATTTTGTGTCAGGCACTGTTGCGGATGTTTTGCATATATGAGGTGTGATTGAACTATATGGTGAATGTTCAAAAAATTTTTAAAAAGTATTACAGTAAAAGATACATCACCTTTAATCCTCCTCAAAATACTCCCCTTGCTTCAAACACACATATCCCATCATCCTTGTCACTTTTCAAGTTAAAATGACCATGAAAGGTAAACATTTTGAATTGATTTAGAACACAGAGCCAGCCATAGTAGCACCACAAAAGACAAGAACAAGGACTTCCAGAACTGCTTCAAGAGCAATGGGATAAGTGTGTTCAAAGTGAGGGGGAATATTTTGAGGAGGATTAATGGCAATGTGTCTTTTACTGTAATAAATGTTTTAAAAATTTACATTCACCGTATTTTTTATCACATCTCATATTATCTCATTTAGTTCTCTAAATGATCCACAAAGGTAGGTCTCACAGTTCACTCATTATATAAATTTGGAGTCAGAGCTTATACGAGCTTTGTAATTTGTCTAAACTGGCACAGGCAGTAAATAAACAGGCGGGAGATGACATGGTTATGAGGGTAGAGGCCTAGGAATGGAATTTGTATCCCTATAAAATGGACCCAATGGAGCTTGTACACCCCTTCCCCCACTCGAGAGAGGAAGGTGGAAGTCAGGAAACGACCAACTACCAGTACTTTGATCTTACCCTTCCTGTCCTCTGAACTGTGAGAAATAAATCTCTACAGTGGTTGAGCTACTAAGTCTATAGTGTTACGTTATACCAGTCCGAACAGAAGAAGACATTCCTGAGGTAACACGGCTCGCTGTTAATTATGGCAAGCCTCCCTGTACGTGTAGAATCCCACATGGTTACCTTACTGAGAGCGCATGAAGGCAGCCTGATAAAACAAGAAATGCAAAGGTGTCCTTGCAAAGCAGGAGTTACAAAATAGGCAACCTGGGTTTGGTCTGGTTGAAAGATCCATTTAGTTGCTCTAAAGTGAAAAGAGGTGAAAAATCGAAATGTCAATAGTTGTGCAGATTTCCAGCTTCTTTTAAGGAAATTTGTCAATACTGAGACCACATTCCAACAGGACAACAGCAAATGACGCAGTCCCAGCTTGTCACTGTAGACACATGGCTTCTTTCCCCCGCTCTTTGCTTTCTTGTACCAGCATGATCCACCCAGGTACATTAACTAACTGATCCTGAGAGCTACTTGAATTTGCAAACCTTGCCATAAACAAGGAACTTCCATTAGCCAATTCAAGTCTAACTAAAGTGAGGTCCCTCCTCCCCACCAAGTGTGGAATCCAGGCTCAAGGGACCAAGGTCCCGAGTTCATAATGAGCATGTTATATAATCACCATACAGCACAGTTATCATTTCATTCAAAAGTAGTGACTGCTGAAATTACATTTCCCATGTAAAACAATAACACAATTCCCAGTTGATCAGCAAATAAAGAAGAAAAAACAGCTCTATAATTACTTCAACAGTGGCTGGACTCAAAGAAACCCATCAAATCCTATTTAGTGAGAGAGAGTACTAAGTAGAATGGAACAAACATTTTTACCTGAGTCTAGGCCAGCATATCCTGCTCTGAAGATGACTCCTGTAATGAAAATCTGTCGTTTGTAAATGACTCATCATGAGAAAACTGTGCTGAAGATGCTGAAAATGTGAATGATATGTGCAAAAAATGAAATTAATCAATATGAAGATGCAGATCTGCAGTCTATCACAGCTGAGCTGTTTAATAATAATGAAAAGGGGGGCAGGGCTCCAGAGCGGATGAAGGTGCAGGAAATGTCAGTGGTAGTCAGGAATTAGCAACTATTGTTAGAAATGGAGAAACAAGACTAAGCAGACAAAAGAAAAATAATGTATCGGGAAGCATCACCCTCCACCTTGCACTACTGTAGTCCAAGCCACCAATATCCTTCCCTGTATTAACACTAAAGATTCACATCCTGTTACCCTACAGCAGCTAGAATAATCCTGTTAGAACACACCAAGGCCCTCCTTACTCTGGGTTCTCTGGAGGCTTCCAAATCACTTGCAATAAAAACCAACATTCTCATAATGACCAAAGAAACCTGCCTGACTGGAGCGCCCATTGCCTGTCTATTACCTCGTCACGCAATCTAGGCACATCGAGATACACACAAAGTTTCCAAAACACCAGCTGCAACTCCTTCTTGGAGCACTAGGGTTTGACATTCCAGCCTTCCAAAACTGGCTTCTCCTAAATGACTTCCAAACTCGTCCCTCACCTCCTTCCTATCTCAAAGGTCACCGCTCTGTGCAGCCCTCGACAGTCAAGTTTTCCAAAGTGATCATCTTTTTCCCATCCCACCCATACTTCCTACTCTCGTCCCTCTTTCACTGTCCTTGGAATATAACTACCGAAGTATAGTAAGTTAAGCATCTGATTTACTGTCTGCCTCACCTGTTAGACAATAAACTCCAGGTGATCCTGTTTTGTTCTTTATTGTGTCTCTATTACCCAGAATGCTGTAGGTGTTTAATAAATATGTGTTGATCAAGTGACTAGAAATCAGAGGTGAGCAGAAAAAAATGATGATAGCAATGTAAAATGAATTTGCTAAGTTTTCCTAAAACTCAAGTTGTTACTCCAGGGTTGGAGCCACCATTCCTCCTAGAGTACTTGTCAAAGTGGTGATGAGCCAGGCAGGTAGGGTGTGGCTAAAACTGGCTGGGAAAGGAGGCGAGACAATATCCTGGAACACATGGGCAGAACAGTTCCCAAAGCCCTGCACATGGTGTTCTCACGAGAAGGTCTCAGGATGGTCCAGATGTGAAGTCAGCCTGAGGAGTGGGTGATACAAAAAGGGCAATCCACAAAGTTTTTTCCACCATCTTCTCTCTTGCATGGTGGCTGCCCTCTCACTGTAGGGTGGACTTCTTTTCCTACTTTTACTTGGCCCAGAATCGCGCTGCAGAGCCTGTTTCATTTCCTACCTTTAATAAAATTTTGCTGCTGTTTGTGCTTGCCTTGACCAATTCTTTCTCAGGACAGGAAGAACCTAGAAACCACCTCCAGGAGACTCCAACACCCCAAAACCTGGTAACCGTGAGGCAAGGCCAGTGTTCTCTGAAGTAATGAGATAAAATGAAGGTTCTTGCATCAGAAGAGCTGAGACCCATCCCTGCAATGGGGGTATCCCGGCCCCTCTTGTCTCTGTTTCTCCTCTGGAGTTGTCAGATGTTAATCTTGGCCTGAAAATGAAGTTGAAGTCAGTCTCTCTCTCTCTCTCCCTCTCCCTCTCTACCTCTCTCTCTCTCTCTCCCTCCCCCATCCCCTTCTTCACCAAGAAACAAAATGGATTTATTTGCAATTGAATTCAACAAACATTTGTTTACTTAATTGAATTCACAAGGACATTAAGGTTTTGATAGGAAGAAAGGGAAAATGCTTAAGTTAGTTGCTTAAATTAGTTGATGATAGAATTAGTGCTGCAAAGAATTTCTCTTCCACTCATTTATGAAGATTAATGATTAATACTGGGCACCAATCTGTTTGCTTTTTGTTTACCCGCATCTTCTTTAAAAACCACTGACAGTAATTTGGCAATATTTGCTTATCTTCAAAAATTGTATAGCAAGGGACGAGAACTAGAAAATCATGTATTTATAAGAAGTCTGTACTCCAAATGTATTATCTGCATCTGAGCAGGTCCCCTCCTTGAGCTGAGTGTGGTGTAGACGCTGCCTCATGACAGGCATGTGGGTCAGAGAGCAGCTGACTCACCTAGAGAGCCCTCCATCTGGACCGCAAAATATATCATTCATTATCCTTTCCCCTTCCTTCAACTTAGAGGAGAGATCCTGAAGGTCCAGGAAGCCCTCCTGGTAAATAATAATGCTTGTGTTCTAGCACATTCTGTGTGCTTCTACAATACTCTACAGCAGTGTTTCTTAACCTCAGCACTATTGCTCTTCGGGCCTAGAAAATTCCTTGTGTTGGAACTGTCCTGTGCATCGCAGGATGTTTAGCAGCCTCCCTGGCTTCTACCCACGAGAGGCCAGTAGCAACCTCCCAGTCAAAAAAACAAAAAACAAATGTCTCCCGACGTTGTCAAATGTTCCCAGGAAGTCAAAACCATATTTAGTTGAGAACTACTGTACAGCATGTCTTGCCATAGAGTGAAGTATATTTTCATCACCTATGGTTAAAAATAATTCATAATTAGGTTCTATTGATGTGTCACTGTGGTATATTTTATAGCTTTCTCTTTCTCCCCCTTGTATATTACTTCTGCCATATTTTAGACTCTTAAAAGCTGCCCTAATCAGAGGAAAAT
Source organism: Erethizon dorsatum (assembly GCA_028451465.1). Lineage (NCBI taxonomy): Eukaryota > Metazoa > Chordata > Mammalia > Rodentia > Erethizontidae > Erethizon > Erethizon dorsatum. The sequence goes on along the minus strand of CM051840.1, from coordinate 20,861,767 downwards.
TTGGTTGCAAAAAATACATAAATATATTTAATTTGGCCAATAAAGTGGATATCCCAAATATATACAAGAATTTCTCAGACTGAAGAAAACAAAGAGGTGATGTTAGGACTTACAGATTGCACAAAGGATCAATCTCTTTCTTCTCTCTCCTTCTCTTATCTCCCACCAGGGTTTGTCTTCCACATAGCATCAGGAGCGATCTCTACAAACAAAATCCTGCTCATGTTTTTCCATACTTTTCCATCATGCTTAGAATGAGATCTCAAGTTCTTACCTCGATCACAGGAGCCTCCTGATTGGTCTGCTGCCTGTGTCTCAGATCTCATAACTTGCTCCCTCTCTCCATTTTCTCCAGCCACACAAACCTTCCTGCCATCCTATATACATTATACCTCACCTGTTCTCTCTGCTTGCTGTGTACCCTATGTCCCCTCATTCAAGCCCCTGCCCAAACAATCCCTTCTCAGAGATGCTATTCTACCTAAAACAGCAACCCCCTCATACACACTATTCTCTGAATCTTTATTCTCTTATCCTCAGCCTGTAACAGGTAGTATTATTTATTTATAGTCCATCCTCTACCTCTCTAGAGCAAATGGTGGTAGATGAGGCCACTTCACTGTCATAATCTTAAAACCCGGAACTCAGGCTGGTATTCCAGTTGCTTCTCAGTCATTGGCAAGTTAGTGAATACGCATGTCTTTTCTCATTCCTTGGAGGTGGACTCCTGTGCTCAGCCCCCTTGCAGGTAGCGCATCGAGGATACTCCAAGAAGGCAGCCTCAGACTCTAAGTATATGTTGTAATGGCAAACTTATAGAAATTTCATAGCAGAAATTAGAAAGCAATTAGTAGCCTCTGCCTAAGCTCACGCTGCCTGTCACGTAGTTAGACTCAGCCAGCCTTGACCACTACACTAGCTATAACTCAGAGACGGTTTGACTCAGCCTTATCTGACTGAATCCAGCTGCATTGCCCGTACTTTCTAGCCTATAAACATATTCTGTTTTGCTTGCCTATTCCAGGAAATCTCCACCTAGGACAGTATAACCCAGTCAAGGACACACTTGCCTGATTTCACCTGCCTGCTCGGACAGCCCCTCCCTAGCAGAGCCCACCCAGAACAAATCTGCCTGACAACATATGCCTTAGCCTATGTAACCAATCATATAATAATCTGCAATCAGCTTTGTATTTCTGGCTTGCAAAAATGTATTTAAGCTAAACTCTATGCTCATGATTTGAGACTTGATTGTCCTCAGCCCGCTAGTGTAATAAAGGTTGCCTTCCAACTCCTCGGGTGCAAAGAGTCTTCCATTTGGTTTGATATCAAATTTCTGTAACATTTCGAATCTCCAGGTTGAACCACATTCCAGTTAACTAATACACTCTACTCACTCTAAATTTGGGGGGACGACTATTCTATCTGACCAATGCTGGCTGGGCACCCACTCCTTGTCCAACTGGCTAGGATCAGAGGGCAGGTGCCTAAGCCTAAAATCCTATAAATTACAGAATAGGGCAGATTCTCTGAGGGCTGTGGATTTGGCTGAGATGCTGAAACCCTGGGTCCTGGATGTTCCAATCCCCTGTTGTCTGTACTCTAACAGTGTCCTCACTGATGTGTTTCAAGGATCCAGGTAATGAAACTCCTTCACAAGTTCAAACTCAGAGTCAAGTTGGCAGGGAAGAATGGCCAGAGTCCATGACGAGTGTTGCTACCCACTTCCAGATGACTGGCTTTTATCAGGAGCTTTGATCTTGAGATCAAAGCAAGGTGCCAAGGTCAAAATCAGAAAGGACCACTCAATGAGAATGTAATATAGTCACAAAGACCAAGAAGGCAAGAAGAAAATGTGTCCAAAGGTCAGGCATGGCCCAGACTGACCATGTGTTTGAGTATACACGTGGAAGAGGGTTTTGTGGGAGAGAAAGCAATCATGAAATGGAAAGCTCCAAGATGGCAGGAAGAAAGTAGTGTGCAGATTAAAAATGAGAACATAAGTAAGAAATGGAGTGCTTATCTCTACTTTGATAAGTCTTCCGCAAGAGGACAGGCCCAAGGGGACCCTAGCCAGGAGACCAGCAGGGATGGCACTCCAATCGCTAGTGAGGATGTCTGCACTCTGCCTTGGTTTTACACACCTTTATCGAGTGCACAGACATGTGATATGTCCTCACCCAAATGCTGGGTGCAATAGGAAGTGGTGACTGTAGCCAGGCAGCAAGTCCAGGAAATTTCTCAGTCTTAATAATCTACTTCCATCGTGATTCAATCCATCATAGTCACTATTTCCATATTAATGTTATTAAAATGACACTAACAGCATGTCACTCCTTTGTTCAGATCCCATCAGTGACTCATAGAGGCCTATGAGTGAGGCAGTGGATGAAGTACAGATATCCCAGTCCTGCACTTACAGCCTTCCATGATTTATGCTAAAAAGTTTGTTGTATAAGAACAAATGAATGCAAGACTAGGAGTTCTGGGTTGAAGTGTGTTCTCCAAAAAAAGATATATGGAAGTCTTAACCCTAGTTTCTCTGCATATGACTTTATTTGGACATAGAGTCTCTACCAGTTTAACAAAGTTAAGTGAGGTCATTAGGATAGGCCCTAGTCCAATATGACTGCTATTCTTATAAAAAGAAGAAATGTGGACACAAATACAGGAGAGAGGAAAGACTATGGGAAGACACAGAGGAAGAAAACGGTAATGTGATAACATAGCCAAAGATAGGATCAATGCATCTGACTAGAAAAGGACACAAAGGATTGTTGGCTTTGGAAACAGAAGCCTGAAGAGGCAAGGGAAGTCTTTTCTAGAACCATCAGAGTTTGTCCCTGTCGAACCCTCCGCTTCACACCCCAAGCTTCCACACTGGGAGGGAACTGATTTGCTGCCTTAAGTCACTATTTGGGATTCTTCTTCGAATATACCAGGGACAGGGCACAACAGGATCCTGCTTCATTTCTCACAGTAGAAAGGTGAACATCTGCCCCAGGCTACCCAGCACTGAGGGGTTTTTCTCAGGTACTTGCCATGTTAAAACTAGAAAAACCAGGGCCAGTGAGATGGCTCAGCGGCACAAGCGCCTGCCTGGCAAGCGCGAGGTCCTGAGTTCGACCCCCAGTACCCACATAAATAAATAAATAAATAAAATAAAACTAGAAAAACCCCAGACAAATTAGGACAAGTTGGTCACTTTGTGGGGCAGTTTCCTAGCTTAGTAACCAGAGGTCCAAAGGGCAAGCAGATGAAAGAGTAAAGAGACCAAAAATCAATTACACACAAAGGCCCAGAAATTGAGATTGATAAACTAGTCCCCCAGGGACTAAATCCGGAGAGAGATAAAACAAATAGTTAATTCCATGTTGAGGAGCTGGTGAGAAATAGAAATTGTCCATATCTGGCCCTTCTGGAAGAAACTGACCACAGCTTTGCCAGCATTGGGTTTTTAAACGTTGTATTGTATTTGTTGTATAGAATAAACAGACAGATATATTTTTTAATATGAATTTCTTTTTTATTAGAGTTGAATGTTTTCAAATGTTTATTAGCCAATTTTATTTCTCCTTGTGAGAATGAAGTACTTGGTCTTTTGTCTGCCCCTCATAGGTTGTGTTGTTAAAAATCAGTTTGCAAGAGCACTTCAATAGTAAATATATTTATACTGCATGTATAATATATGTTGTACATATTCACTTATGCTTATAGTGTGTCTTTTAATGTAGTTCATGTGACTTTTCAAAGCATAGAAAATTTATTTAAAATGTTGATATTTCTTTGGAGATTTTGATCTTTGTTTTTTAAGCTAGATAGCCCTTACCCAAGGACTTGTTTTTAATTTTTTAATAGAAAATGTTAATATTTTATCCTTGGAAAACAAGGCCACTCAGGTTAAAATACTCCTGTTTCCATTGGATTTTTAAAAGTCCAGTCATTCTTACTCATTATGCCAAATGGCTCTGGCTCCTCCTCCCTGCAGCCTGCACAGAGCAAAGCAGCTCCCGGAGCAGGGTGACCAGGAGCGAGATGCTTGGGGCACCTAATGGAACACCAGAATGATTCAGGAGTAATTAACTAATTAGTATGTTAGAGAACATGAGCATGACACTAAAACCTGAAGAATCTCAGAGGGGATCAGGGGAGGGAATGCTGGGAAAAATAAGGGAGGGAGTAAGAAAGAGAATGAACTAATTTTCAAAACCACTAATAGAAATAACATACAGCAGAAGTCTAAGAAGGTGCATTTATGAGGATGAATTGGAAAATTATCATTGCCTTGGTAATGAATGCAGTACATACTGGAAACCCACATTAAATATTGCTTATTTTTATGTTCTTTTGTACTTAAAGAACTTAGTTATTTAAGCCGCATTTTGCACTTTTGGTGCATGATACCTTTGGCTAGAGCAAGTGAAGCAATGCTGCCTTAAAAGACCAAAAGTCAAGATTTGTAGTGTGTGGAGAGTGGCTGAAGCTGGAAATTGATCACAGGTGCAGGGGTGAGGCAATGAAAGCCAAGCTGGAAAACAAAGAGCAGCAAAGAGCGGCCAGGTGGGCTACATAAACAAGCAGCTCCAGCCCAGAGATCACCCAGCCCCAAGGCAATCCAAGCAGTGGGTTGCTAAGCAAAGGTGTCATGTGACACCAACTTGCTAAATGTATAAATAAACGCACTGCTTTGGTTGAGCAGTTCCTTTCCTCCCATCAGGAGAGAGGGCTCCACCTGACCTCAGCTTTTTGTCTCTTATCTTTATTTCTCCATCCTCTCGCTGTCCTTCCCCCAGGAACTTTGAGAGCTGCATAGGACCTGGCGGTAGTGGAATACAGTTCCCATTTTATCCTTCTTTACTGACTTGAAGAGTACTCAGGAGGTAGCGGGAGGCTGCAATTGCTCTGCCTTCTCACCTCTCTTCCCAAATGTGCACATGCACTTGAGGAAGCTGGCTACGAATTTCCACCTACTCTCCTCTCTCTGCTAGTGTGGTATCATAAGAAGATAATTGGTCTTTGTCTCAGCTCCTGAAAAACCCCTTGTGATTTCCTGAGTGACAGAGGTGATCGATGCATCTTTTGCTATTAAGAAGTAACTTTCGCCAGGGAGGGGAGGGCGGAGATATAGCTCAGTGGCACAGCGCCTGCCTGGCAAGCACAAGATCCTGAATTCAATTCCTGGTTTGGGAAAAAAAGAAGTAACTTTCAATGGCCCCCTGGATAGCTTTAAGGTGGGAACTGGGGACCAGAAAGAGCAAACCTTGATTAAAGCTTGGGACTGACAGCCCCACCCCAACCGTAAGGGGAAGGAAAAGGGCTAATAAGTTAATTAATTCTGCAGGCATGGTGAAATCTGCATTGCAAAATACACCTAAACAAGTAGGTTTAGTGAGCTCCTGGGTTGACAAACACATCCACATGCCAGGAGAGTGGTTCACCTCCACTCAAAAGGGGTAGATGTTCTGAACTTGGAGGCCCTCGGGACTGTGCCCCATGCGTCTCTACATCCGGCTGCTCATTTTTCTCTTTTTCTATAAACCAGTAAAAAGAAGTAACTCGTCTTTCCCAGTGCAGTGAGCAAAGCCTGAAGAGGAAACTGCTAGAATCCTCGGTTATAAATGGTTTGTTTGTATACAGGTGGCCTAAGACTTTTGTTTGGTATCTAAATCTAGACCCCTTAACTTGTGGGATTGGATACTGACTCCAGGTAAGCAGCGTCCAAACTCAGTTGAATCACTGGTCACACAGTTGATGTGCAGAGCACTGGACAGTGAGGAAAAGCGAGAAGAAACCTGTCTTTGGGGTCAGCACTCCGCTGCCCCCCACCCTTCTTGAGGATTCCCTTGCACCATTTCTGCCTTGGGTGCAAGAACTTCATGGCTTCTACAATGTCCCTATCCAAGAGCACGCAACACACCTTCTGAAGGAAGACTGACTATATATAAATATTTTGTTATTGATGTAATTTTTCCTAAGGATTACAGTATTTAACATGCATAGGGCAATGATAACTGACTTACATGTTATATGTGTTACATACTCAAAATTGGGGAATGGCGTAATCTTTTATCTTATATTAAATTCCTATGAAAAGAATTCCCATGTGTAAATTCTTTCTTTATGAATTGTATTTTCTTCTTAGGTAATCTCAATATGTATCAAGGACTAAAACATACCTATCTGTAATTGGTTTTTTTTTTTCCTTATTATGAACAGCATTTTCCTGTAATGTAACTAATTTATAGTCTTTCCATATTTTTCTAGGACATAATCTTGGCCTACATTATAATCTTCTATATTGAAAAATACTCTGGACCACTGCTGTACTAAGTACTGAGAACTGGAGTTAACAAGATGGATATGGGCTTTCCCAGCAGGAAGATTAGTTTGGAAGTGTGTTAGGGAATGACTTCTCTGTCCCAGCCTAGAAATTCTTTCAGTCTGTGCCATAACACTTAGTTTTGGACCAGAATGGTCCATAGGCTCTTAGAAATTCTGATGTGGAACAAATGAACCCACCTCTATTGTTTCCTGGTGGGAAGAAATGGTGTAGCAGCAACTCTGCAATTCTAACTAATAATTTCCAAGACAAATGCAAGACATTGCTGATATTGTCAACACCTCGTTGATTAACTTCCTTTGGAAGAGCTCGCATAGCAACTAATCAATAACAGGTCCGAGTCTTCTCATCTCCTACTACCAACTATTTGATTGAGGTTAAAAAAAAAAAAAACCTTCATGTAATTTTTAACAATTACTAGAACAAATCCTGAGTCAGTATTTGACAATCCAAATCCCTTTAAAGGCCTCCTAGGAACTGCAAGTTGTTTATTGATCAAATCCTCATGTTTGGCAAATGAATTCCTCTATGAAATTGGGTGAGGAAAATCCCACAGTAAGAATGAGTTGCTATTTTCTTTCAAAGCCAATAGCAACATAATTTATAGAGAAGAATTAAATGTGAATCAGCAAGTGAGACACTGGGAGTTATAGTCAGAGGAAAAAATCTAAATATTTGTCCAATTTAAAATAGTCACTTGTGGGCCAATGATGTAACTCAGTGGCATAAGCGCCTGCCTGGCAAGCAAGAGGTCCTGAGTTCGACTCGGTACCCACATAAAAATAAAATAAAATAAAATAGTCATTTGTATCTCTTGTCTGACAAAGGAAGCAGTAAACAAGAGATATAATACATTAATTCTAAGAAGAGTGGCTTTAAAAATGAAGATTTAAGCTGGGCATAGTGGTGCATGTCTGTAATCCCAGCACTTGGGAGGCTGAGGCAGAAGGATCACTGAGTTCAAGGCCATCCTGGGCTACATAGTGAGACCCTGTCTCAAAAAAAAAAAATTGAGATTTAAAATTTTGGCCAAGAAAAGGAATGAAATACGAAGATTTTTTTCACCTACTTTTTCCTTTATTTTGGTAGTATATGCTAAAATTACACATATTGCCTTTTGTTTATTGTATATTAGTTTTAGATAGGAGTAAACCAAAATAATAAAGAACCTGTCTAACAACAGCATGGCACCAACAATCAATCAGACACTCACCTGTGCAGACATTAATGTCATAGATACTTGACCACTAAAATGTCCAGGATGAGACTTTGGGTGACCAGGACAGGGTAGGGGCACTCAGAGGGAATTGGAAAAATAGTGAGTGATTGAAGGAGTAAATTAAAATGGCAATGCCAATCATCCTTGCTGAATATCAACTCTGCTTGTTTTGTAAGTACAAGGTCAGTCACCATAATAAAGAACATCACAGAACCATCCCAGTTCTTTCACCAGGATATTTTGTTTGAAGTGATTGTTATTACCATAACCTAATTATACATTTCTGGTATAAAGGTGAAGAAAACTACTGAGGTGCAGCCTCCTTAAATGTCCAGATAAACAGGTTTAATGCTACGTGTTCGCCATTACCACCTCTTGCTTCTCCAAGCTCTTAAGTCTTTCCATGTGTTACACTCAGTTTGGGCAATGTACTAGTCGGCATTCACCAGAAAAACAGAACCAATAAGATACTGAGACAAGAAAGAAGTTCATTCTAAGGAATTTGATCATGCAGTTGAGGGCTGGCAAGCCCAAAATCTGCAGAGAAGCCTGGCCAACTAGAAATTCCTTGGAGCTCACGCCAGTCTTGAGTCTGAATCTGTCGGGTTTGCTAGCAGGCAGGAAACTTGTTCCTGTTTTGACAGAGAACAGCATCTTCCTCTGGAAACTTCAACATCACTCTTAAAGCCTTCAGACGATTGGCTAAGGACCGATCATATGTTGGAGGATCCTCTGCTTTACTGAAAGTCGACCAATTCTCAGTGTTTATCACATCTGCAGATACCTTCGCAGCACCATCTAGATTTCTTTTTCCCCAAATAACTGGGCACATTCAAATTAACCATCACTGACGAATTTGTGTGTGGGGAGGGGTGTACTAGGGATTGAACCCAGGGCCTTTTTTATTTTTTATTTAGAGACAGGGCCTTTCTAAGTCACTGAGTTGCTCAGGCTGGTCGTGAACTTGTGATCTTCCTGTCTCAGCCTCCGGAGTACTGGAATGAGAGGTGTGCAACCCTCTACCTGGCTACTGATAGATATTTTATATTATTCATAAACAGGACATTGGAGCTGCTACTGTATAGCAAAATTAAAAACTCATGACTAATTCAGTACCTTCATGCCAAGTACCTCTCTTTTCCACTCCACAATAGCCTAAGGGAATAAATGTAGTTATTATTCCATTTTGTACATGAGCAGTGATCTAGGGTGATTGCATGGCTTGCTGTATTAGTTTCTACTTGTTGATACAACAAACCAGCATACACGTAAAGACATAAATAAAGCAAATGCATATGTTCCCATTCTGGAGATTAAAATTCCAAAATGGGTCACTTGGGTCTAGAATCAAACTGTGGTTGGGGATGAATTCCTTCTAGGGAAAGATCCATTTCCTTAGATTTTCCAGCTTCTAGAAGCTGTGTGTCCTCCTTGGTGGGGGGGGGTTCTTCTTTCATTTTCAAAGCTGTACATTTTCAGACACGGTATCTTCTAATCTCTCTGTGACCACCCTGTGGTGACATCAGGCCCAAACAGATAATTTTCTACCTCTCTAACTCAGACATATTGACAAAACACATTTTGCCAGGGTATGGAACATGCTTGTAGGTTTCAAGAATTAGGACATGGGAAGCTTCTGGGTACCCTCGTCCTGTCTGCCACACTTGTCCAACCTCATACAACTGTTCATGATGGAGCAACTGGTTAGTTCTATCTGAGCCTTGACCAGAGCCTCATTTCACATCTTACCAATAGCACCCAAACTGAACTTAAGACATCAGGGTGACTATTTTTTTTTTTTTTTTTGTGGGTACTGGGGGGTCGACCTCAGGACCTCGCGCGCCAGCAGGCACCCGTGCCGCTGAGCGATATCACCGGCCTCTTTTTCGTATGTGGGTTCCAGGAGTCGAACTCGGGCCCTCGCGCTTGCCGGGCAGGCGCTTAAGCCGCTGAGCCATCTCACCGGCCCAGGGTGACTATTTTCATGAGCATGGGCAGTGATTATCAAGAGCACTGTCACTGGCTCTGCAGGCAAATTAACAAAGTACTGTTCAATAGTTATCCAAAGGCATAGTATCTTCTAATGCTTTGTTACAATGATTGCATCATGATTCGTGATCAACTAAAAAATGAATTCTCAGACTTTCAACACTAAAATGAAATTTGAATGATCACAGAGACTAAACACAAAGAAAAATTTGAAGAAGGCTGAATTAGAGTATTTTGGCAAAAAAGAAGGAGACAAATAAGGACAGTTTAATGTCAAAGTTATGACTATTGTCCTTGCACAGAATACCCCAAGTTCTCAAGGTTCAATTTTCAAACTTGACCAGCTCCAAGAAGCTACATGGATACAATAGGATTTAGAGGATTTGGGAAACAAAGCTTAGAATCTCGAGGCTTGCAACAGGAAGAGAAGGGATTTATTTACTTGGGTGAGGGTGTCAGAATAGAACTCTGACACCCAAGGAAAATGAAAAACAATACAACAAACAGTTCCATATGAACTCACTCTCCTTTCTCATCTAATGATCTCTTCACTAATTTCTCAGTTAATCAAATTGCAAGATAATATTTAAATAAATGACCACAGAGCCAGCCTGTTTGAAGAGAATTGAACAGAGTGCATTGAGCAAGAATGTCCAATTTGCAATTCAGATGCCCAAAAAATTAACTTGATTTTTCAATAGCCTGATTCTTAGTTCCATTTTCTCTGCACTAGAAGACATTAGGCCATTAACCTACAGACAAGATCAGCTCCAAAATGTTTACTTTTCTCCTTATTTTGTAGAAAGGAAGACTAAACAAGGAAAAAAAGAAGGAATGTTCATCTCCATTCCACAAAAACTTTCCTCCGGAAGTGCTTTAGAGTAGACTGCTGTGGTCCTCAGCTGCAGTGGACAATCCATGTCCAGTGGACAATGACAAAGTCTGGAGACAACTAGAGGCAGGCGGGTAGGGATGGGGATGTGGAGAAGGCACTGTTGGCTTCTTCCAGTGGGTAGAAGCCACAGATGCTGCAGAGCATCCTAGAATGCACAGGACAGCCCCTAAACAAGGGAGGATCCGGTTTGGAATGGCAATAGTGTGACGTTAAGGCCTGATTTACAGTGTAGAAGACAAGGACAGCCAAAGAGCCTGTATTCAACTCACTGACCAACTGAATACCTTAATATTCCTATACCTCTCTTTCCTTATTTTTGAAAGAGAAAATAAAAGTACCCATCTCTTTGGGTTCTCAAGAACATCAGATAATTTAGATGAGTGCTCAGAGTACACATGACACTTGATATTGTATCAAAATTACACACACACTGTTAAATATATCATCATATAATATTCAGCTCACCGGCTTGAAATTGCTTTACTCGTCCAGCTCCCTTGTCTCCCTCACTAAATTTTAACAATCTTTGGGGGAGAACTGGGTGTCAAAAACTTGTGCTGTCACCTCAGTACCAAGCAGAGTCCAAATACAACAAGTAAGAAACCAAAGAATTAATCTATTGAGAGCACCTCTAGGCACTCTCATTGGTGCCAACCCACTTCTGCTGAGCCTTTGCCGTGGGGCTACAGCCTGGTGTTCATTCTGCCTCTGGCCTCTGTCTGACCTCCAAGTCCACCCTGTCTGCAACGGACCTGAAGTGCCAGGAATCAGTGTCTCCAAGGAGTATTCCTCAGCCAACACCTCACGAAGAGCTGTGTATAAACGCCACAGCTCTCTCGCCTCTCTAATGGCTCATTTTGGGGGCCTGTTCTACACTGTCGTCCAGAGTCTCAGCAGGAGGAAGCTACAATAACCCAAAGTGGGAACAGCCTTGGTAACATGCCCTTTATCTGCTGCTTTCCCATCTTTGTATCACTGTTCAATGCTTCTATCAGTGATCTTGGCTTTGCCTTCTATATAAACTACAGTTGGATTTCTGCATCTGTGGGGTCTCCACCCATGAATTCAACCAACTACAGAGTGGAAATATTTGGAAAAAAAATGCATCTGTAAAGAACATGTGCAGACTTTTTCTTGTCACTACTCCCTAAAAAATATAGTAAGAAATACAGTATAAGCCATGCATGGTGGCTCACACCTGTAATCCCAGCACTCCAGGAAACTGAGGTAAGAGAATTCCAAGTTCAAGCCCAAGCTGGGAAATTTAGCAAAAGGCCACCCAAAAATAATAAAAAAGGGAGGAAAGGCTGAGGATGTAGCTTAGTGTGATGGTCCTGGATTCAATCCCCAGTACCACAAAATATAAATACATATACATATAGTATAACAATTATTTGTATAGCATTTAGTACGTGGTATTAGGTATTATAATTTCTAGAGATGACTGAAAGTACCCGGGAGGACGTATCCAGGTCACATGCAAATACTATGCCATTTTATATAAGGGATTTGTGCGTCCTTGGATTTTGGTATTCTCGGAGGTTCTTGAACCATTCATCAAGGCCACTCTGATCCTGGTCTCAGAGTTAGCACCTGGAGCATCTGCAACTAATGCAGCAGAGTAAGACTGAGCGTGGTTTCCAGCAAGGGGATGCCCCTGATTTAAATGTCCTTACATATTAATGAAAGAGAAGAAACCACGCCCACGGAGCACTTGTGTTCGGACTTTCCTCCCGTTCTTTCCTCTCTAGGAATGCACATCCCTGTCCATAAGAGGGCAGAGACTGAAATGGGAAGTAGAAGAGAAAAATAATTGTTTTCAGAGGATAAAATAAATAATCCGCCTCCAGGTCTGAGACTGGTATTAAATGAAACTTGAGGTAATCTTGCAAGCAGGGCTTGGGGGCACCTGTGACTTTCAAACAGAGCTACTCTGTTTCTAGGGAAATACATAGTTTCAGAAATTAAGCTCGAGGCTAAAAGCTTCCAACAATAAATCTCCCTGAGGCACACTCCTCTAGGGACAAATACACTGGGAAATCTTCAAAGAAGGAGCTTGGTTTATCACTGGGTAAGTCGTCTTGATGTGTGTGAAGACTGGAGAATTGTTCAGCTCTCCCCCAGCCCTGCTGCTTAATGTCCACACGGCATTTCATCTCCAAATATCCTTCTACAGACAGCGTAGCAGCAATTGTGCTTATCCTCAACTGAAGAGGAAAAACAGACAAACAAACAAGAACCCATCCTGCTGTGTAATTATAGGCAACCTCCAATCTGTCCCTCCAGCCTTCAAGGACAACTGTTTAATAAAAACAAGAAGAATTTCTTGAGCACTTACTATGTACCAGGCATTTAAATTCATCACCTCGCTTAACCATCCCATGAGATAAGGAGCACTATGCCCCTTTACAGTTGGAAAGTTTTAAGCAATGCTTTAAAACAAATCACTAAGGTCATGTCATGCAGCTTATAAGTAGGAGAGCTGGGACTTTTTAACCCCACAGAATCTGACTATAGAATTTTATATTCAGTGACTGCCTTATGTGAAATTTAAGTACAATTAAGCTGATAAATATCAACAGAGAAAAGCTGACCTCTATTCCACTAGACAGCAAGCACAGAAAGAGGGAACAGGAAAAAAGCAAGTCATCCAAGGGAAAAGCCCAGTGAACGGGGGAGAATTTAATCTGTAAGAATGCAAAATTAAAACCAGGAGGAATTGATTGATAGAGAAATGAGATCTGCAGGTGAATTTCCCGTCACCACAGAAAGCAGGGGAAAGAGATCCATGTTCAATGCTATGACTGTGAAACCTTGTGGCTTCCCCAGAAGTGACTGTTAAATGGCCCACACATCCCCATCTGCCTCACACTGTCCTGCTTCAGCTTTGAGCTCCAACTCTCTCTAGCTACGAGGCCTTGAGAAGTTTGTGAGCACCTGCCTTCTCACTAAAATACGGCCAGCAATATTACCTCCTTCAAAGTGTTGTCACAAGGAAAACCTGAGAAGTGCATCCAAAAGGGAAGGCTCAGTGGCCAGCATAGAATAAGCACTTAATAAGTACCTCAAGCTCTCCTATCCTCACCCGAGACCCAAGAGCACCAGGCAGGTGCACCCAGCCACCTGTGGCCTCCATCTCTACCCAGAAGCCTTCATGCTTAGCTTTCCTTGCAGCCCAAAGACTAGGAGGGAGGCCCTGGTTAGTTTCTTACCAGACCTCTGCACTGATTTCCAGGGAGGGGAAAATGATACACATGCTAATAGGATGCCAGGGTCAGAGGAGTCCTCTCTTGATTCCCAGGCCCCCCGGGCTGGGATCTTTGGAGGCCACAGTGGATGATCCCGCTGCAAGTTCAAGGATGCTCAGGGTATTTCAGGGTGCACTGAGAAAAAAGAGGATGCTCACAACCAGGAAGAGAAACCCACACAGGTGTGTGGTAGGAAGGCTGAAGAGTGGCCCAGAACATGGGCTCCTTCTCCAGAGGTTCATAACAATGTCCCCTTAACAGAAATTAGTCCTAGCTCTCATCGTGAGTCAGTAAAGTGGTGCCATTATCCTTGTTTTACAGATTGGATTGATCTCAAGTTTTGACCAACTTCCCACAGTGCCCTAGCTGGTCAAAGGTGGAGTTAGACCTCCTGGCCAGATCACTATAACCCTTTTTCTTCCTCTTCGGTGTCTGTCTTGGGTGATGAGTGTTTCTGTAGATACACCTGTAAGCAGGTGCTATGAATCCCGAGCTGCATCTCTCAGCTCTCCCATCAGGGAAGGCCTGGCTGCCCAGCTCAGGGGCGTGTGGTCAGCAATCAATTCCCAAACTGTCTGTTCTTTAATGCAGGGGCTGCCACAGCTGCAAGACATCACCTGTCTCCAAGTGATGCTCTCGTAACATTAGAGTGAGATGGGGACATAGAGGCTGCCCATGTATGCCCAAGGCAGGACTCCGATGGGCAGTGCCACGCAGAGCCTCCAAAGGGTTAGCAGAGCCTCTCTCTGGCTCTATGTCAGTTCATCCTCTGTCTCTATCCATGCTTGCTTTCTCTGCTTCTTTTTACAGATGGTGATTCTAATAAATATTTGAACCCCTATTCTCCCTCAGAGTCAGCTTCCACAGAAACCAATATGCATCACAAATCTAGGTACATAGTCCAGTCTGCAGATCGATTCTAATCCTAAGGGTGACCATGGCCATTCCTATTCAAGGGCTTTAAGGAACCCCAGGTTCTTCCTTAAGTCGTAGAAAGGTAGTAGGCTCAGGTGGTAAAAAAACAATTTGAGACTGGTAGTTGAAACACCTCAAATGGACGCCTAGCTCATCCACTTTCTACCTCTGCATTGGGCAAGTCAGGTGACCCCACTGAATTTTATATGAAAAGCAAGACTAAAATTACTACACAGAATCAATCAAGACAATATAAATAAAAATCAGAGCACAGTTTATAATGTTCTTCACTGACATCCTGACAGGTCTCCCTCGATTCATTATGGATAAATGGGAATCATTATTTGTGGCTTGGGAAAAATGTTCTTCTCTGCCCCAGTGACTCAGTTCCCCTGTCTCTAAAGGACAACAAATGACACATTCTTTTCCAGAAGCCTCCAAGCTCACAGCCCCAGCCATGCGGGAAAGCAGGGAACATTGTTGTTCTCCTAGAGCAGAGCTATAGCATATAATTAAATCATTCAGGGGCAAATTAACTTCTCTAGCAATAGTCTTCTAAGTATTTGTGGGCAAACCCATTAGCATGGTGCCAGTAAATCTTGAAATTTCGTTGCCTGGGACTGAGTAACTATGGCATTAAAGGAAAGTTGTGGGGTGGGAAGTGTGGTGAGCAGGTGGTTTGACCTCCTACAGAGAGGCATGGGAGGGGTGGGGTGGAAAATGCATGGGCTGCTAATGGCATGTTGTGACTACAGTTCAAAAGCCCTTTGAAAATATAGCTGCTAAGTTTCCTCAACCCAGAGCCAATAATAAATTTATTCTTTTCTCAGGAAAAGCATACAAGAGCTCCTGGTTTCGCATTCACTCAGACATCAACTGGCTTCCATTTTGCTATATTCATTCAGCTTGGATTTGTGCTTGGAACAGAGGAGCTACCGTGTAAGTGGAATGGGCATACTCCAGTGGGACCCTTTGGAGCTTCTTACTTAGTGGAGTTTTCAGAATAATGAATATGAAGTTGGCTTCGATTTTTGTAGCCAAATATATATTTATGCTATTGACTCACATTCAAGCTGACCAATCTGGTTGGCTGTCTGTGGCCTTCAATTCATCCAGGCTTGAGTATTTCAGTCAATATGTTGATCATTTATATGATGACCCTGCTTAAACCATTTAATAAAATGTAAACAACGTGAAAGAGTATTGGAAGTCAACACAACTCATTATTACCACTTATAGGCTCATCAAAATCCAGAGGGGGGTGTCTGACCTGATTGGAGGTTTCCTCCAGAGTCATACAATAACTTTAGCTGTGAAAGGAAATTTTATGGCATGTAAGATTAGCCCACACTAATGCAAGGTCAAAAATAATAGAATCAATAGGCAAACTCAATACTGTTAACATTTTGAGAAAATTACTACCAGAAAACAATGTCAACAACAGATTGAAACGGGTCTCCAAAGTCGACCAATTGATTTCCTTTCACTTTGGTGGCAACCTAACTCTTTCTTTTATGCAATATAGAATGTTAGCCTCTTTTTTCAGCTCTACTTTAAACATGGAGTATTACCATTTTTTGACTGATGTCAAACGTTATATGTGTCAAAAAATGTATATGGTTGTCTGTATCAAAGAGAACAGAATATGCAGATTTATTTTATAATACACAGCCTTTAGTAGGTTTCTAATTTAGGGTTCAGTTGATAAATTCAGGAGTTATTTTAATTATAGCAAGGCATCCAAGTGCAAATGTAAACAGTGTCATTAATAAATTACCAGTGAAATAAAAGCATGATACTGGCAACACATGGCCTTGGATCTGATGTCATTCAGCTTATTGTGTGCATGGCCATCATCACCAATATTGGAAAAGGAGATTGCTGTTTGACAGATACACATTCTTTAATATTGATTGAGAGATTGGTTAGTTTTATGCTTTAGTAATGGAATTAACAACCCTAACCCACTCCAGACTTTTCTGCTTCAGCATTTGCGTTTCAGTCAAAGGCTTCATTGCCCCCACCATTCCCATCACCACTGACTTATTCAAGCCAAAACCTTAGGAATTATCATTAATTTCCCTCTTTCCCATGGCCAATCCATCAGCGAGTCCTGGCAGTTTTAACTTTAAATTTTATCCTGAATCTGTCCACTCAACTCCATCTCTCTAGTGAAGCTGTTTCTTACCCCTTCATCATTCCGTCCATTCCATTCGTAAGCACCAGCTCTGCCAGCCTTCTTTTGACCCCAAACACGCCAAGCTCAGTAAACTTCAAAGCCTTTCCCTGGGCTACTTCCTCTTCCTGGAGCTTTTCTTTCAACCTTATTCATCACTAGTTTCTTCTCTTTCATCTACAGTCCCCTAGAAGGGATGCCTTTAACCTTACTCATCTCTCAGTTACTTTCATCGTTTCTATAAAGAGGATGACTTTTATAACCACAACTCTGGATTGTAAAAGAGGAAGGAAAACAGAGTGTGTAAATAATTTGCTCTAACGTGTACTCTTTTTGCTTACAACTTTACCCCACAGATAGCAGAAATCTCTCAATTTATCAATAAAGCTCATCAGTATATTTTGTCCTTTTTTTTTTTTTTTTTTTTTGGTTATTACCTGACCTTTCAGGGGTTCTCTCTAATCTCAGGTTCTTGTTCCTTTTCAGATGCATTTGGGTTCCAGGGAGAGATCAGCTCTGCACAGGGTCAGGAGAACATGCCTGGCCCTGGACCAGCCCTTTCACAACAGTTCCTTCTGCCCTGGTCTGCAGGAATCTAATCAGGGGCGAGTACAACTACTGTCATGCAGTGTGGCCTTCCTGCTCAATGGATGTTCTAGCCTGGTGTCCCCAAGAAGCCATTGGGTTCAACTAGTCTTTTGGGTTCTATGCTGCCAGCTGATGTTAATGACTATCAGCCTCACTGTTGTCCCTGAACATGAAGTCCTAGTCACCTAAACTCCCTTTTCCTGAATCCAGACTTCTCCAGGTAGATTGTTCCTATAAACCATCAACTTCTACATCTTCCTGGGTAGAAGGTTGCTTGTTTCCCCTTTCAACTAGGTTTTGTGGGGTCCTGTGAGGCTGCCTAGACAGACCTGCGGTGTCCCCCTGCCTCAAGCCCTGTCAGAGTTATTTTTGTGACCAGAGCAGAGCTTCTCCATGGGGTTATGTTCTCCCCAATCTTTGAACAAAAAGCTATGTTCTAGATGACCTCGAACCTAGAAACATCATACTCTGTCACAATTCCCTGACTTGTTCTCTCTTCACCATTTTTCTAGGCCCCTCCTCTGGTCCCCAAGAAATTTTCCTTTCTTATGTGATCATAAATTTGTTTCAATTTATAACCTTGCTTTTCTCACCCTAAGGCTTTGTGATCTGCCCATCAAATCTTGCTTCCTGAGATATAAAAACCTGACTTGGGTCATACCCATAAGAACAATGCATTCTTCAAAACCCTGATTTATATGGCTATCTTCTTACTAAATATCCATGTTGATATCCAAAGCTAAGAATTATAACTAAGATAATTAGATTTTAACAAGTGTTGCTTGAGGATTTTTTAACCACTTTTTAATTTTAAAGCCATCTCAAAGTTGTATGAAAATGGTAAGGATGGGCAAAAATAACCTTATTGTCTTGACCTACAAGAGTAAGTTCCTAGTTAAGCATGGCAGTACATGCCTATAATTCTAGCAATTTATGAAGCTGAGGCAGGAGGGTTGTGAGTCCTGCCTAGGGAAATTATTGAGACCTGTCTCAAAATAAAATAAAATAAAATAAAATAAAATAAAAAATTAAAATAGATGATGTAAAGGTCCTGGTTTCAATTTTCAGTACTGAAAGAAAAAAGAGGAAGTTCCTGACTCAGTGCCCCAAATACTGAGTGTATATTCGTGTATATTTCCAACAAACAAGGATTTCAATCAACGATCATAATCAGGAACTCAATACAACATATTCCTATAATCCACTCTTCAAATCTCAATCATGTTCTTCCAATTTCCTAACATTCTCCTTCATAGGAAAAAGGTAAGTTCAGAATCACCCATTACATCTTGTTCTTCCTCTCTACTCTTCATTCTGGAGCGGTTCCTTAATCTTTCTTTGATTTTCACAGTCTTGATACTTGGGAAAAGCGTAAGACTGTACTTTGTAGACCTTGAAGTTTTGCTGCCTCCCATCTTTAGTGTTTGCAAGATACATTAGCATCTTCTAAAGCCAGGGGTAAGAAGATAAACTCTAAGACATATTTCTAGGGTCACATTCTCTCTTATATTTCGTAACTGCAAAGCCTTGAACAATTTACGTAACCACCCTGGGCTTCTATTTCCTTACAAGATAATAATCACACTTACTATCTGGTCCACAGATGAACAATCTTCAGGGTAACATTGCGTGCTTGTCTAACCTCCTTCTCTTCCCGGCCTCATTTGCCCACTCCCTTTCTGGTCTTTCCTGGCATCCTCATATCTTACAGGTTTAAAATTCCATTTCCAAAAAACTGAAATTGAAAATGTCCCCAAATCTGAAATTGTTTTAGTGCCAACATGCAGTTCAAAAAGTTTTAGATTTCAGAGCATTTAGGATTTTCACATGAGGTATACTCGAGTGGTAAAGTCTATGTGAATATTCAAACTCTGACATCTGAAACACTTCTGGTTCCAAGCATTTCAGATAAGGAATACTAGTCTTGTACTTTCACAGAGATCCTCCCCTCAGGGTATGCTTCTAAGAAACGCAACCTAAGAGTGTTCCTCTCACTTCAGAAAGCAGTTTTCCTGCTGTGTGCAGGATGGGTAGCAAACAGACCAGTTCAGAAGTTGGTAGGGTTTTCCAGAACGTAACCACGTGAGCAGAGTGAGACTGCACAGAATACACCTGGAGGTGCGGTCCACAGCAATAGCTTCCAAATATGATACAGAGAACAAGGGTAAAACATAAATCAAGAACAAATCTGGGCCAGTGAGATGGCTCAGCAGCATAAGCACCTGCCCTGGCAAGTGCGAGGTCCTGAGTTCGACTCCCGGTACCCACATGTGAAAAAAGGGCCAGTGATATCGCTCAGTGGCATGGGCGCCTGCTGGCGCATGAGGTCCTGAGGTCAACCCCTGGTACCCACAAAAAAAAAAAAAAAGAACAAATCTTAGACATATGCAAATTGTTTCACATGAGGAGTAGAATAGCACTTTACTGTGGAAAGCCTATATTCTTGGAATCTCGTTTAATAATACTAAACATCATCAGTAACAAGGATTGTAGACACACATTAGAATTTAATCGCTGGTACTGCAGTCTCACAATAGGAAATTACAATGCTCTGAGTGTAATAGGTTTCATTTTTCAAAGTGAATATTTTGCTTTTACAATCTCTCACTGCCAATGATGCTCTTGGATTAGAACTGATTAGAGAGACTTCTTTTATGTAGAAACAAAGCTCTTGGCTGTTTACACAGATCGGTTAGCTCCGTCGAAATGAAACAAAAACCCCTCTTCCTCCTCCTCCTCTTCCTCCTCCTCCTCCTCTTCCTCCTTTATGTCCCAATGCCTTTGATCACTTTGTAAAGGGCTTCACTTTCTTTTCATTTCAGTAAGGCAGTGACCTATAGGGAGAAAAAGCCATAGGGTGGGTGTCGGAAGACAGTGACCCATTCCACCAACCCCGGCACCAGGGTGGATCACTCAACATTCAATCCCTGGTCTCATCAACTGACTTCATGGCTATATTCCACAAATACGTACTGGGCATCTAGTTTTTGCCAGGCTCATAGATAGACAAAGATAGATAAATGATTAGATAGACAGACAATAGATCTCCTAGCTCCTGACTGTGCAGAGTTTATGAGAGTGTCTTGTAAAATTACGGGTATAAGTAAATGTATGTATTGCTTGTATTTGTGTGATCTATCTATAGCCTTTTAAAATGTCTCCACCTACTTCCTAGCATGAACTTGGATTCAAATTCCTTCCTTATAACGTCTGAAGAAATTATCATGTACAATAATGGAGATTCTTAATCCTTCATCTGGAACGCTTTCAGTCAAATGTATTTCTGAATACAGGTTTTACTTGGATCTTAGGTAATTTCATATATATATACATATATCTACATGTATATATATAAACAATCTCATAGTGAGCAAGGGCATGTTCTTGTCATCAAACCCAATATTTCTGCAGTGAAATATATAAATATTCCCACCAGCAGAATTAATAAAGACTACATCCATAAATCTATATCTATATCTATATCTATATGCTCTTATCAATTTAGTTTAATTTTGGCCAACAAATGAATCATAAAAGTATATTAAAATCAGGGTAATACTTGCTTCCAGGAATGACTTTAGAAGTACTGCTTCCCTTTCAATTTCTTTGAAGAGGTTCAGCATTAGTGGCATTAGTTCTTCTCTAAATCTCTTGTAGAATTCAACAGTGAATCTGTCAGGACCTGGGCTTTTCTCTGGTGGTAAATTTTTAATTACATTTTCAATTTCATTGGCTGATATTGGGTTATTTAGAATTTTTATATCTTCTTGATTCAGTTTTGGCAATTTGACTGTGTCTAGGAACCTGTCCATTTCTTCTGTGTTTTCCATCTTATTAGAATATAGGTTCACATAGTAGGTATTGATGATCTCCTGGATTTCTGTGGGATCTGTTGTGATTTCCCTCTTTTCATTCTTTTTTTTTTTTTTTTTTTTTTTGTGGGTACCAGGGGTCGACCTCAGGACCTTGCGCGCCAGCAGGCGCCCGTGCCGCTGAGCAATATCACCAGCCCTTTTTATGTATGTGGGTTCTGGGAGTCGAACTCAGGCCCTTGCGCTTGCCAGGCAGGTGCTTATGCCACTGAGCCATCTCACCGGCCCCCTCTTTTCATTCTTAATTGCTTGAATTTGTGTTTTTTCTTTCCTCTTTTTGATGAGGTTGGCTAATGGTTTATCAATCATTCTGGAAACATTAGCCAGAGCAATTAGACAAGAGAAAAAAATAAAAGGAATAAAAATAGGAAAGGAAGAAGTTAAATTATCATTATTTTCAGATGATATGATATGCTACATAGAAGACCCCAAACACTCCACCAAAAAACTTGCAGGTTTAATATCCAAATTCAGTAGTGTAGCGAGATACAACACCCAACACTCAACACTCAAAAGTCAATAGCATGCCTGTACACAAGCAACAAACTCACAGAGAGAGAAATTAGGGAAAGCATACCCTTCACGAGAATATCAAAAAAAATGAAATACTTAGGAATCAATCTAACAAAGGATGTAAAATGTCCATATGGTGAAAATTACAGTACCCTAAAAAAGGAGATTGAAGAGGATATCAGAAAATGGAAAGATATCCCTTGTTCTTGGATAGGAAGAACCAAAAATTGAAATATGAAAATGGCCATACTCCCAAAACTGCTATACAGACTTAATGCAGTCCCAATCAAAATACCATTAACATACCTCACAGATCTACAGAAAACATTCCTAAAATTCATTTGGAACCAGAAAAGATCTAGAATAGCAAGAGCAATTCTGGGCAACAAAGGCAAGTCAGGGGGCATCACAATCCCAGACAGGAAATTATACTACAAAGCTATGGTGACAAAATCAATATGATATTGGCAAAAATACAGGCCTAAGGATCAGTGGAACAGAATAGAAGCTGCAGACACATCCCCAAACACACTCAGCCACCTTATCACTGACAAAGGAGCCAGATATGTTCACTGGAAGAAAGATAGTCTCTTTAATAAATGGTGCTGGGAAAACTGGCTTTCCACATGCCAAAGACTAAAACTAGACCTATGTCTATCACATGCACTAAACTAAAATCAAAATCAACTGAAGATCTAAATTTTAAAACAGAAACAATACATCTACTGGAAGACAAAGTAGGTAGAAATCTTGAATACATAGGGGTAGGCAAAGAGTTCATGAACAAAACTCAAACTGCACGGGAAGTACTTCAAAGAATCAACTGGGATCTCATCTTATTAAAAAGCATTTGCATATCAAAAGAAATCACCAACAGAGTGAAAAGAAAACCTACAGAGTGGGAAAAAATTTTAGTCAACTGTCCCTCAGACAAAAGACTTCTATCTAGAAAATATAAAGACTTGAAAAAAATCAGGCCTTCCAAATCCAAAGACCCAATCCAATAATGGGCATCTGAGATGCATATGCACTTCTCAGATGAAGAAATACAAGCAGCAAATAAATATATGAAAAAATGTTCAACATCATTGGTCATTTGAGAAAGGCAAATTACAACAACACTGAGATTCCATCGCACCCCAGAAAGAATGGCTATCACCAAGAAATCAACCAATAACAAATGCTGTGGGGGAAAAGGAACCCTTCCCTACTGTTGGTAGGAGCGTAGAGTGATAAAACCACTGCGGAAATCAGCGTGGAGAGTCCTCAAAAAACTAGGATTAGAGGTCCTATTTGACCCACCTATTCCCTTTCTGGGTATTTTCCCAGAAGAATTAAAAACATCGTACCACAGCGATATATGTGCACCCATATTTATAGCAGCACAATTTGTAATAGCTAAATCTTGGAAACAACCCAGATGCCCATCAACTGAGGAATGGATAAAAAAGATGTTTTTTTTTTAATATAATGGAGTACTACTCAGCCATAAAGAACGATAAACTGGAGACTTTTATAGGTATATGGATGCAACTCAAGACCATACTCCTAAGTGAAATAAATTAGTCCCATATGTGTAAAAATCATATTGTCTGCTAGTGTGAGAAACTGAACAAGTAAATAGGATCCAAAATGTACAATAGATATTGTGAATTGGGAAGAAACTCTTCAAAAGGAAAGACAAACTGTGATGCGGGAAAGGGGAAGGGAAGAAAGGGAAAAAGAAAAAAAAATACATATACACAAGATAGTTCAGATAGTTATACTGCTAGCTTCTCTTAGTTCCTTGAAAAGAATGTTTTGTGCTAATATTGTTTGGACAAGATATCATGCCTATATCTTGTACTCTGAATAACTACTATGAAGACAACAAAATGCAACGTATCAACTATTGTAACTGTCCTACTAAGCTGTTTTAAAACTCAGTTGCATTGTTTATCCTTTTTCTCTTTAAAAGAAAAAATATATATGCATTAAAAGAAACCAACCTTGATCTTCAGGTTTCCCTTTTTCTTTTCTTTTTGGGATTTCAGAATTGCATTTAATAAATTATAGGTGTTCAGCTCATATTGTTTGAAATATGTAGGACATGGGTCGGGGCTTAAAAACCAAATTTATCAAAGATATTCATTACAATTGCATTTGCTATAATGGTATTTGACCTATAGATGACCCAGCTTTATAAATAAACTTAAAGCACCTCCAGCTCCATTAATATTTCATCGATCCATAAAAACTCCCAAGTACTTATATTTATCAGCCTCAGAGAAAGACGATATCTGATGCAGAAACCACACACCAAGAAAAGCAGCATTGCTCTGGTGTCCTAGATCATAATTCTTGTGTACATTAGTAGTCAGCTATAATATAATTTTTAAGTCCCCAGGAGGGACCAATGAAAGTTGGCATGACAGAATCGGACCATGCCGTATGGTGGGCTGGCTTTTCCCATGCTGGAGAGAGCAGTATCTATAGTGATCTCTTTAAAATGCGCATCAGAGCCAATGACTTCCACTTAAATCCCTCCAGTGGCTTCCCATAGCACGGAGAAGAAAAGCCAGCTTCCTTCTCTTGGTCTGGCACTTTCTGACCTCATCGTTCTCCGTTCTCCTGATGCTGGGACCACCTGGCCTTCTAAATTCACCCAGCTTCTGGCCACCTCTGCTCCTGGGCCCAGCTATTCCTATCCCTGCAGTACCATGACAGGCCCCAGCTTCACCCAAATGCCCCCCTTTCATCATTCATGTTTCAGCTTAAAGGTCAGACACACACACACACACAATCCTTCCCCCATCTGTATGTGGCCACCCTTTATCACATCAACCTGTTTATTTTCTTCAAATCATTATCACTTTTTGAAATTTTGCTTTAATATACTTAATTTTTATTGCTTATTGCTTATAATTAGTCCGGTGGCTGATCTGTGCCAGATATTAATTTACAAGGTGACTGAGTAATGACACAGAGAGGTCAATTCCACTGAAAGAAGAGTTTAATGTTTCCCACTTTTCCCCTAGAAGCAAGAGGCACATCCTGCATTCTAGGCACACCCTAGAGAGAAGCACCAGGGTTAGCCAGGAGGCTGACAGGAGCCATGGGAAGGCACAGACCTCCGCCTTCACTGGGGTTTCCGCAGACAAAGCAAGGAGGGCAGGGTGATCAGTTTAAGATGCGCTGGTTTGCATAATTCTGGTGGATTCTGGGCCATTTCTAGGTGTTTGCTACCTGGGCCTGGGTTGATTAGGTAAAAGAAATTGTTGACTTGTTATGTAAGAGTTAGATAAAGGAGAGGGCTGTGGGACAAGGATCAGAGGGAGTTATAAACAACACTGATGTTTAGATTGGCCTTGTGATTAATGAATGCCTAATAAAAAAAATACTGAATCCTAAAAAAAAACTCTCAGAACTGTGGCATGTAATAAAAAAATAAAAAATAAGATGCAAGTTATTTATAGCATAAAATAAGTCCAGAAGTAACAAATCCACAAGAACGGTGGTTCCATTATGTCACAGGGGAACCCTATCCTTCTGCTTTACCATCCCAGCTAGGGATTTTTATCTCAAGGTCATTTTGTGTTAGTTTTCCCTTGCTGCTGTAGCAGAAAACAACTTACTTAGTGTTATGGCTTATGTCTAGATGTCCCTGCAAAGCCTCATGCATCATAGGTGGGGCTTTTTCAGAGGTGGCTGAATCTAGAGTGTGCGATTGATTCGTGGTACAACACTAGGATTATTAGGGCTAGGATTAAGGGTGGATGATTACTAAATCAGTCCACTGATTGGTTTGGCACCGCCCTAATCCAGGTAGCCTGGATACAACATAAGGGACAGAAAGAGGCTTGTCTTGTCCCTCCCTTGTTGCTTTTGCTACCTTCTGCCCACCATGAACTGTTCTCCTTTGCAAAGCCACCCTGCCTTGGAGCCACTGGATTATGGACTGAAACCACTACAAACTGTGAGTTAAATCTTTCCCCCTTTAACTTTGGGTGTCAGGTATTTTGTCTCAGCAAGGAGAAAAGTAACTAAAACATTTAGTGACTTAAATCAACACGAAGTTATTATTGTACCATTCTGGAGGTTACAATCCTAAATAAGTCTTGCAGAGTTAAGAAAAAGTTGTAAGATTGCATTCTTTTTTTGAGGTTCTAGGAAAAAATCAGTCCCTTGCCCTTTTCAGGGTGGCCTGCAGTCCTTGGCACATAGCTACTCTCTCTATTTCTAAACACATCACCCCAGCCTCTTGTTCCACCATCAACCTTCTTTTGCATTCTTTGACCCTTGCATTCCCTCTCCCAGGGGCCTTTATGATGACATCGGTCCTCCAGGACAGTCTCCCCACCTCAAGATCTTAGTCACACCCATCATGCTTCTTTTGCTGCTTAAGGTGGTAACATCTCAGTTTTGGAGACTAAGGTATGCACGTCACTCGGGGACCATGATACTGTCCACCCTAAACCGCCTTCTCTGAGGTGGCCACTAGACCTCCAGGCATCAAATCTATATCTACTCATCCAATGCATCCCTATTTCTTCATAAATGAAAGTAGTAAAGCACTCTAAATATAAAGTGTTTTTTCTTCTCCTTTGCCAAAAGTATGATCACATTGTTGGTAGGAAAAGCCACAAAACTTTTGGAACTGTGGTAACAATACATTTAAATGCCCACCTTTCTCTCTGGGCCCCTAGGAAAGTCCTCTGAGGATGTGTGATTTGCAAGTAAGGATATTGTACTCAAAAAATCCTAGCCAGTCATTTTCTGCCATTCTAATGTCAACTGATGAACAGATGTTGGTCAAAGAATATGTTAGCAGCAATTGGGTTCACCAGCTTTTGCCAAAAGATCATGAAAGACTTAATTATTTTAATAAAAGTTTGTTATCCACCCAGAGCTTAAGAAATGAATTTCCATCAAAAGGAAATTTACTCTTCCGAAAGTTACCTAGCCCAAGAGCAACAAAGGTGAGCTCTGGGTCCAAAAAGAAAATAAAAATCCAACATGACGATTATTTTACTAGATTATTTTAAACTACAGTGTATCAAGAAGGATCAGGTAAATGTCAGCTGTCACGCTAACATGCAATACTGTCCCCATCCCTGACCTTTTTCTTGTTAAAATGCATGTCAATATGCAAAATAGAAGTGCTTCATGTCAGAACTAAATGCACTCTCCACTTTCAGAAGTTCCCAAAATAATCTGCAGAAAATGGAATTCAAAGGACAATTCTGTTTCGCCAGAGACGTGAGCAAACAACCTTTAAAAATTGACTTACTGGAAAGTTCGCTTTTTCATCCAATCAGTCCATGCTTCAATGTATGCAATGCTGAGCTTGCTGCAAATGAGATGCAGCTGAGTGAGATGCCCTGGTAGTAAAACATCCCGAGATACCTCACTGACACAAAGACCACTTCTCAGGCCACTTCTGTCATCCACCATCCAAACCCCAAGCCCAGTGAGAAGCAAGAGGACTGGTCTCTCAGAATCCAGACCCAAGCACTTTGCTAATGAAAGGGCCACAGTCATACAAATCTAGCTGTTCATACAAATCTAACACTATCAGTGGATCAAAGGGTTATCGAAAGCAAGACAGCACACTCCAGTTAGGGTAAGTCCATGGCAGCTGAGCAAAAGCACTGTCAGAAAGGCATGCGGTGGAGGGAAGTCAAAGGAGCAGTTCACATCCCAAGGTCTGAAGGAACAGGAAGGGGAATGGTTTCCAGAGTCAGGAACAAGGAAGTGCCATTTGAAGAGGAATGGTGGCCACTGAGCTACAACCAGCCAAAACAGCTCCCCAGGAAGGGGTCTGTAGGGAGCACACATCGGCATCCTCTTTTCTGTCTTATTTCTTGCCAATTTGCCCCACTGAATTCTGGGGAACAAGGGCGCTCCTTGATGTAGCCTCTAAAGGTTATCCCTGTGGTCAGAGAGGAGGGTGGCAGAGAGCAGCCAGGGGGTGTGCAGAGGCAAGCAGAAGACAGCTGGCAGGATGCAGGGGTCACTGTGGGTTTCTCGGACCCCAGTGCTGTGTGTGCCCAGCCCAGAGAGGAACATCTGACAGCAATAAAGTAGGAACCAATTCTTACTGCAGATACCATGATATTCCAATACATGGACAGGAGCTTTTCCAAGGCTCATTGAAAGAATACAAATTCCCCACCCCCAGAGGATTAAATAAAAACCACATGGAATGGGACCATTTGGGGAGGAGCTACCAGTTTCCCTGGTGCCAAAAGATAACCCCATGCTACAGGTACCTCCATATTGGAATAACAAATAGCCCAGAAAAGAGTTCCATAAACTCTATAAACAGGGTAAGATGTTCGGTACATTTTGTAAGGTTTCTTTCCACTGTGGTTAAAATTTACTCGCCGGTTCATGACACACATAATACGGGAATAACTGGTGTTTTATTGGGTTGCTAGTATGTGCCACGCACACCACACACATGCGCCGTTTCGTCCTCAGCCCTGCCTTATGAGCTGCTGTGGTTATTTCATCCTCATCTCACACAGGGCAGGTACCTGTGTAAGGTGCCCACGCTTACACAGCCTGGAAGACACAGTGCCCGGCTTCAGCGCAGGCAGCCTGCACCCCACCTTGTGGTCCTCACTGGGCACGCAGCCTCTGCAGTGGACACTCGGGGTGCCTGCTGTGTACAGCACGATGCTGGCGAGGTGACGCTCAGGGAGTCTGCAGCACGGGCAAGGCACATAGGCACGCACGGGGACACCTTCCCCATTCATCGGGGCTCAGCTTAGGTCAGCAGGACACGCTCCACGCAGCTGGGTTCTCTGCCCAGGATCTCACAAGACTGAAATTAAGGCATTGGCAGAGCCGCGTTCATATCTTGAGGGTCTAGAGAAGGACCCATCTCCAAGTTTGTTCAGATTCTTGACAGAATTCAGTTTCTTAAAGTGGAAGGATTGAAGCCCCCGTTTTCTTGCCGACTATTGGCCAGGGGCCACTCATGGCTCACTGAGGCCACTCACACTCCTTGCTGGGTGGTCCCTGCCACCTTCACAGCCACAGTGAAGTCTTATTTTTTGACCCTCTCTCCAGAAACAAGCACAGTTCCTGTCAAGCGCCCACCTGATTAGGTCAGGCCCACCCTGAGTAATCTCCCTGTTTAAAAGTCAACTTATTATTCATTAAAGTTACAATGGCATAAAATCCTTTTTTCTCATGACAGTCCCAGGTTCTTTCCATGCTCAAGTGGGGAGGGATTAAGCAAGGGTGAGCGTCATTTTGGAATTCGGCCCACGACACCTGGCAATACTTAGCATGTGAGACATAAAATGATCACACAGCAATGGAACTGACTCACACAACCTTCTAATAAATCGCACATGCATAGAAATTGTTAATTAGCCTTGCAACTCTGGAGTCAGACTATGCAAACTTTCCCAGGCTTAGTCTGTGTGATCCAAGTTGTTTCATGTCCCTGCATCTCAGAGCTGCTTCTTGCTCTGGTGTCAGGTTAAGTGGTAGTATATACTGTACAGGGTGCTGAGAGGAGGGACGGATACAACCATGTGGCCACCAGGCACCGTGCCTGCCGAGCAGAGGGCACGGAGTAGCTCTGAGCTATTACAACCAATATTAGCATTGCTGTTCATATCTCTATTGCTATTTGTGTTAGGATTATGTAGCCAGAACTGAGATAAGCCTCGGCTGGGTGCATAATGCAGCTGAGCAAAGTTCCATAGCTTGTGCAGTTTAAGTCAGATTCCGGTAGCAATAACCCAGTCACTGATGCATCAACTCAGGGATAAATCCCAGTGGCTCCTGGCAAAAAAGGAACAAAAACTCCCTGCGCGCTGGCTCCATTTACAAGATGACTTATCTCTCTATAGATTCCTCACACAAGAACACAAAGCTTCCATAGAAGAAAGCCTGAGATATTCTAATGTATGGACAGGAACACTTGTAAGATATAAAATTCTTCAGAGTACACAGTCTGCACCCAAAACATACAAGCAACTAGAAAGAAAGAAAAAAAAGAAAAAAAAAAAAAAAAAAAGCTCTCCTCCCTCTACCTATTTAAGCTGTAACTAGCTTCTCTTTTGCATTTGCTTTCATTCAAACAAGATTGTGTGTCAGGCTCCTTCCTGCAAGATGCAGCTCATTTCAGCTCCTTCTGATGCCTCACTCAAGGGAAGGCAAGGTGTGGGGCCGCCCCATCCTTGGGGACCGTGTCCTTTCCAACAGCGCCGTCTTCTTCCACTGGTGAGAGACAAAGAAATGTTTTCTATTTTTGCCTTCAGCAGTGGCTTCGAACGTGGAAAATAAGCAGCAAAAAGACAACATCAGACCTCTTATTTATACTTATTTTTATACTAAAATAAGAAAGAAATTAAGCTGTGTTATGTTTTAATAAGCAGCTTGACATTTGTCTCACTCAGTCTGCATTGGCGGCATATGGTACTGCAGGAATTCGGAGACAAGGTGGGAAATCTACTACCCAGGGGGTTGGGGAAAAGTGGGGAGACCGCAGAGTTCTCCCTCCAGCCTACAGCTTACACATGCTCAGTAATATGGCTGCACAGACTGCCCTAGCCACGCTGACCTATAGCAGCTCTCACAAAAAGGACTAGTCACTTAAAGATTCCTGAAGAACCACCCAAATTGAAGGAAATACCAGAAACATGAGTATCTGTGTGCAACGAAGAAAGTGGTGAGGCTGTGTCTTCTCCCACTCCTGTTAGGAGCTCTTTGTCACTTATGTTGTGATGTAAAAAATAGTAGTGAACAGTGATCTGTCAAGAAAGTGAACAAACAAAAAATGAAGTTATCAAGATTATTTTAAAACATTGAGATTCATGGTCCAAAATTTTCTATACTAGAATATTGGCTCCAGAAGGGCAGGGACCTGTTATTCATCAATGTCGGCTCCCTAATCTTTTTTAAAAGAGGCATAAAGGTGTTTATTTAAAGTATACACTCAAAGAAACAGAGTGGGGGCCCTCCAGAGAGAGGAGCACTAGTCTGGAGATGGGATATTATGTGTTTTTGGCATTGAAAATCTGGGAATTTGTGAACTTATAGAGAATTTGGGTTTAGTTGATAGGAGAAAACAATGGCCCACTCACAGGTAGAAAAAATAATGGCCCATTTTACAGGGGAAAGGCAGGGCCCAGTCCATTGTATTTTTGTTTTAAGATCTAAGGCCAGTCCTCAGTGGGGCACATAGTAAGTGTTCCATTCAGTCATTTATACCTACTAGCAAATGACTAAATCTGTAGTGATGAGTGAAGCAGATTGTATTTTCAAGAGATGCCTCAGCAATATCTCCCATTCTTCAGTATGCTGGCTTCTAATGTCATCCCGCTCCTCCCTCAGCAAAAGTTGCAGTGCAATTCTCCAGACCTTAAATCTGAACAGGTTGTAACTGCTTTGTGCAACGGATTATAATAGAAGGAATACTGGATGACTTCTGAGGCGAAGTCAGGAAAGGCCACCCAGCTTCCCCATTGGCCTCTCTTGGGATGCTTGTCCAAAGGGAAACAAGGTGCTATGTAAGAAGCTCAGCAACACCAAGACCACGATGGACCGAGCTCCTGGGCCAATAGGACACCTAAGACATCAGCTAGTCGAGCCTTCAGGTGATAACAGCTTTAGCCAACGTGGGACTGCAGCACATGAGAAACTCCAAGTAAGAACCGGCCAGCTGAGCCTTTTCCTAATCCTCACCCACAACTCATGACCAAAATAAAATTAAGGGTTTAAGCCACTCAATCTGGAGATAATTTGTTACATAATACTAGGTAACTAGAGCAATGAACTTCATCCCAAATAGATGTTATGTCTTGGAATATTTTTAATTAATAATATGAAGCCATCATGATTCATGAAATGTGTAAAAGTAAGTATGCAGTTCATGTTAATACTGATTTTGCTAGTGAGAGCAAATTTTATATACTATTAATGTATCTATTTAGATTTCAAGCAGTTTGTTTCAGTTTTATCTTATCCATTTGTGATAGACTGAATGTTTGTGTGCACCCAACATTTATTTGTTGAAATCCTAAACACTAAGGTGATGAGATTAAGAACTAGGGTCTTTGGTAGATGGCACTCTCGTGAATGGATTAGTCTCCTTATGAAAGGGATTACAGAGAGATTCTTTGCCTCTTCAGTCACGTAGGACTACAGTGAGAACTCTGCAGCCAAGAAGAGGACCTCCCCCGCTCAGATCAAATCATGCTTGCACCCTGATTTTCGATTTTAACTTCCAGAACTGTGAGAAACAAGTATTCGATGCATCAGCCACTCTGTGGTGTTTTATTACAGCAAACCCAAATGGACTAAAATGCCATTTAAAATCCCAACTGTTTATTTAAGTTTTATTGTTGATATATCAATATTTCAGTTCAAGAATATAATTTAAAATAAATATCCAACTGTTGGGAGTCCATAGTTAAACTATTCAAAACCTGGGGCATGTGATTAAATTCCTAACCACTGAAAAATAAACAAAATAAATCAAACCTTACCCAAAATTTTCCACAAAATTTCAAGGGGTCCTTGAACTTCTGTTGCCCAAGCCTGAGCCTCCTTTTGAGAAGTCCCATCTTCCGTGGGAAGCAACACGCACACAGCTGAAGCACAATCTAGTTTGTGGTTTTCAGGTCTCTCAGGTTCAAATCCTCATTTTGCTTCTCTCTACCTCTGAGTGTTTAGGAAAGTTGCTCTATCCTCTCTCTGAGCCTCAGTTTTCCAGTCTGTAAAAGGAGATTTATAAGAGTAGGTGCCTCCTAAGATTATGATGAATATCAGGGAAATAATTTCTGTCAAGAACCTACATGAATGGCAGAGTAAGTGGTCAGCGCTCCATGAACCACAAGTGTCAACACTCAGTAAACCTCAGCTGACATCTCATCCTCATCCTCAGGGGCAACCTGCAAAAAAGCACAGAAGTGGTGGGGAGAGCAGGAAAAGGAGACCATGTAGTAGACTCTTACTAATGATTTTAAAGACTAAAAAGGGGAAGGTGCTTCGTCCATAAAGATGAAAAAGAATAACCATAATTACTCAGCAAAAGGTCTATTGGCATATTAACTGTCACAGGATTCCACGTCAGATACTGAAGCAACTAAATTGTAGGTAGAGAAGGAAAATAAAAAGGCTTATTCTAAGCCTCAAATATGTTCTAAATGCTATTCATCTTTATTTTATTGCAAAAGGCTGAGGAAGACCCCTCAAGACTTTGATTGGATTGACAATGTAAACCCATGGAGAGAAACTTGGGACCTACCACGGTATGTGTATGTGTCATTTACCTCTGCTCATCTTCAGTCCTTCACCCCCCATGGCTAAGCTGTGGCCATCTCTGGAGCAGAATGAATGATGTTTACTTCTTTATTTTTGAAGACAAAATATCACAGCTGGGAAAAGAGTGGAACTTCTAGGAGAGAGACTTTAATTTACAGGAAATGGGGGTTAGTTTCATAATTTCCATTAAAGATAATTTGTACAAGAGTACAGAAAAACGACTGATGGCTATGGAGAAACCACCATAGCCATAAGTCATGGCAAGGTTGGGTTCTCTTCTTTCCAACACAAGGGTTCATTTGAAAACTTCCAACTAGCCCATGAAGAAGGTGCAGAAATAAAGCTGGATTGTCACATCTCACTGGGAGGGCCTGGGTATCTTGAGTTTATGACTGTTGATCTCTCTCTAACCATAATGACTTCCAGAAATTTCTGTGAAAGAGTGATGACCTGAAGAAGGTTGTTCTCTTACACCCAATTATCATCTAAGACCTTCATCCAGTTCTTTCTTTCCTAACCCACTGGAAGTGCCTACCTCCATTTTAACAAGATGTTAAATCGTGTAAAAATATAGACATGTTGCATAGTAAAATATGTTATAAATGATATATTTATGACAAACAATAGACTAAGAAGAATATTTGTAACACATACAACAGAGTGAGAGTTAATCATTAAAATGTAAATAGTTCCTACATATAAATAAGAAAAAGCAGCCATCCATTAACTAAATAGACAATCACAGGAAAAGAAATGCAAATGATGTTGAAGCATTAATAAAAAAAATAATAACAAAACTGAACACATGCTACCCATTAACCTGAAAGACATTATCAAATGCAAAAACATTCTGGGCTGGCAGTAATTTGGAAAGCAGACCGATCAGAATGTGAAGTATTATAAGCTTTCTGAAAAGTAATCTGCCATGTACATGTAAGTCCAAATCATACTTAACCTTGGAAGCAGCAATCCTGCCTTTGGAAATATACCCAAAGGCAACAGTGTACAAGAGTAGCAAAAAAAAAAAAAAAATGTGTGTGTGTGTGCATACAAACATGCCTTTGCATCTGTTCAGAAAACTATAGAAAAAGAAATAGAAGGATATGATTTAGCCTGCTGTATCCATTACTTTAACAGAGATGGAGATGAGAAAATAATTTCTTATACACTACACTGCTCCCTTGCCATGTGAGGTGGTATTTGTTTTATAATTTTTGGAAAATTTAAGAAAAAAATAAAGATCTTACAACTTCACTGTGTGATCTTCAAAGAAGTCACATGTCAAACACATCATTCCTTCTCATGGAGACGAATTTGCAGCCTAAATGGTGGAGTTCTAAATGGTGGATCTTGGCACTTTTGACCATAGAGAATGGAAGGCGCCAAATAAATGTTGGTGCCTGGTCTGATTAGCTGACTAATACAGTTGTCACATGGGGAGCCAGGGAAGAGGAGACCTATCTGTTGGAACCCTGAGGATTGAAATGAAAAAGACATGGCTTCCCCACTGCACTTTGAGATGCTATTGGCAGAAGTAGGGGAGCTGGACTCAGCGTAAACAAAGTCCATTTCAGGAGATAACAAGGAGGGGTAATGTGTTCCATGAGCCCCCAGATTCGCAGGTTCCATGCTATGGCACAAAGCCTGCCATGAGGTGAACATGGATATGAATGAACTCAAGGGGCCCCAGGACAGTGGAAACCTCTGACTGTCTGAGGCAGAGTCAGCACGTGGAGTCCTGCACACTAAGGGTGGGAGAGTCCTGGATGCTCCTGCTATGCCTGCCCACATACCCACTAGCTCGAGGACAAGACCATAAAGGCAGTGCTTAGGATCATGGCTGGAGCCAAATCACAGTGTGTCCCTCCTGCCCTCCCACCTGTTAGCTGTGTGACCCACAGAAGTGAATTCACTTCTCTGAGCTTCAGGAAGATGGAGTTGACTGTGGCAGCATTAGCTGAGATGCTGTTTGCTTCAAAACTTGCTTATGAAGTGGCTCAGAGCATGGGGCAGTGGACATACCGCTTGGGACACGCTTGCTCCCTTACTCACCAGTTAGGTGAACTTGGGCCACTTACACTCAGAATTTGTGCCCTTCCCTGGGGAGGAATGAAATGTATGCTAGTACTGACCTCTTGAGGGTTTTGTTTTGTTTTGTTGTTTCACTTTGCGGTGTTACCGTTGCTGGTATTCTGCCCTGTGCCCAGTGGACAGCAAGCACTCGACGTAAGTGAGCTGCTGGAGTTGTGGGGATTCTTCTTTCCCTCAGATGCAAGTCCCGGAGATCAAGGATGCGCATCTGTCCTAGCTGAGCTCTAACTTGGCACATAATAGATGTTCAATATATATTGGATAAACAGTTGAATACTTATCATCAAACTGATGTTACTTCAACCCTCAACTTTCTCTTCTGGAGTGTCCCATATTTCCCAAATATCCAGGTGTGGATTTTACATCTGATGAATAGTGATCCAACACTTACTTTGTCTTGGGTACTTATCTATCCTCTGCCTACAGGACAGTGAACAAGGCACGCAGAGTGGCTGCCCCTGGGAGTTGACATTCCCAGGAAGAGGGATTGGATGTCAGTGATGACAAAGTCTAAGAAAGAAATCCAATAGTTCCAAGCGTCTGGTCAGTGAAGCCTCCTAAGAAAGAGGCCTTTAAGCTGACCTGAAAAGGAATGGAGAAACCAGACATAGGAAGGACTAATAGAAGGGAAGCCAGGGAGGGGTCCAGAGGTGGTGTCATAGGTGGAGTTGTATCTTCCAAAGGCGTATGCTGAGGTCCCACCTGCCAGGGCCAGAGAGTGTGATCTTATTTGGAAATAGGGTCTTTGCAGATGTCATCATGTGAAGATTAGGTCATACTCAATTAGGGTGGCTCCTAGCCTAATGACGGTGTCCTTGTAAGAAGGATGGAGAGATATACAAGAAAAACATGTGACAACAGAAACAAAGGCTAGGGTGATGGGTTCTCAAGCCAAGGGCCACCAAGGGCTACAGGAAACACCAGGAGCTTAGAGAAGGGTACAGAGCAGATTCCCTTAGGGCCCTTGGGGTGAAGGGCAGTAGGAAAATTCTGAGATACTTTGATTTTGGATTCTGTTCTCCAGAACTGTGAGAGAATAAATTACTGTTGCTTTGGCCATCCAGTGTGGGCTGCTTAACAAAGCAGGAAACAAACACAAGTGGGAATGAACTTGTCATGTTCAAGGAGCAGAAAGAGGTGCCCCAACGATTGGCTGCAGAGCAGAAGGTCAGGAAATGAGGGCAAAGGATTAGAAGAGACAAGCTCAGCAGCACCTGCTCAGCCAGGGCATGAAAAATGCCTGCCAGTCAGCTGTGACAGAAAGCTGGGATGGGAACTGTCAGCAGGAGGAGGGCGTGGTGTTACTCACATTTCTCAAAATTTCTCAGGAACCTAGGTTGTTGGGATTCATGACAAAGCAAGTGGACCAGTTATTCTGGAGATACTGACCACTGCTTAAGAACACAGGGTGCTTTTATTACCTGGTAGCAGCAGCATTAACATGCTGAAAGGAGGGACCATCAACTCCAAAGCAAGCCCAGAAGCATACTGCAGAATCAAGAATAGTGCCTCTAGCATGTCAGATGCTCATGTTTCTCGAGACCTCAGATATTTCTCTCTCAAACCATAATCTTCCATCTTTTTCTTATCTAAGTTTACTTATAATTTTCCAGAGGGGAAGCCTGTATTCTTTGAGAATGTGGATTGACACAAGTATGGACACTACACATTTTGCACAATGGCCTAAAATTATGGGGGCATGCTTAAGGGAGAAACAAGTAACAGTTCCTGCTACATATGGCCAGCCTCTGTTTTCTATTTCTGAGTATGAAAATGCTGCATTTTGTATGTTTTTTCCCACTTTGATCGTTCTGTTTTTGTGACTGTGTATCAGTTACCCTGGCAACATGGTAGACTCCAATCTGATTGGCCAGGTTGTCAGGTTCATTGTGAGAGCCAGGGGCCCAGTTTTGAGTGGTGGCTGTGTGCATGTTAACTGGAGTTGCTGACAAGCTTGGTCAGGAAAACCTGATGGTGCAGAACATCCGCATCATTCTGCCTACCAAGGGACCCCTTCCTCTACCTGCTGTGCAAATGTCCCCTGCATTGTTTTGGGGAAGATACAAGGGCTCAGTTCTGTCTTTGAAATATCTGCTAGGAAATGTGCACAGCATTAGTATGTCCAGCCCTTGGTGCAGAATGCATTTCTTTGTGATGAGAAATTAATTCTCAAAGAAGCTAAGAGAGAATAGTCCAATTGCTGGAGCATGGGAATAGAACCTGCTACACAAATTTAATTCAGACTCCCCGTGCAATCTAGAGGTCACAAACTTAGCCAAATCCTTTATTTTCTGTAAATAAATTTCATTCATAAAGAAAGAACCTTGTCTTAAGAAT
This sequence comes from Erethizon dorsatum, assembly GCA_028451465.1. Taxonomy (NCBI): domain Eukaryota; kingdom Metazoa; phylum Chordata; class Mammalia; order Rodentia; family Erethizontidae; genus Erethizon; species Erethizon dorsatum. The sequence continues at coordinate 20,824,316 of CM051840.1, read as the reverse complement.
AAGGTCCTAGGAGCATAGCACACTGAAGATTTAAACTGGGGCAAAATTATATTCCAGTTCCACCAACAATATTGAATCATTTATTTATTCAATTCATCAGATGTATCCTTTACTTATTGGTCTAGCTCAATTTATTTACCAATTACCTAAGGGAAAAACCAAACCTCTATCCATAGCTGAAAATCTTTATTACCCAATGAATAAATAATCCCAACCTAAAGTATAGTTAAGTACAGACCAATGCCTATAAAAGTAACAACTTATTTTCTTATTTGCATAAATTTCTAGGTAGTCATACCTGGCTCATTTTTTTCAATTCATGCATTTTCAAAGGAAGCGTATCGTTGCTACCTACATCTATGACATTCTCCACTTGAACATATTTTATTTAACTGTGCTATGTAACCAGCATAGTCTTAATATAAACATAAAAATTATTGACAAGCAGTCATTTTTCACCTGGGCTAAGTGTTCGACTTGGATAGAACTAACATTTAGGCTGTCCAATTCAACGAAGAAAAAAATCTGAAGGGAAAAGAGACAAGAAACACATTCTACATATTCTCCCAAAAAAAGCTAATCAGCCAAGTAATAATTAATTCTTTTGCTAAAGTTAAGAGAAAAAAAGGTAAGCCTTCTAAAACTCATACTACGACTCTCCTCAGCCCCAAGAGAATCAGTGTGATCAGGGAATCAGCCAATTTCTTCAGGCTGTAGCCAATAAACACAGTGATATTTAACTTCCAAACATCGCATGCTTTCTGAGATGTCTTGTGTGGCTGCATTTGGTTAGCAAGCCTTCTGTACAAGGTTACCAGTAGTGAACACATATTAAATGCTAATAATACCTCTGCTAATTTGTCCAGGCTTGGCATAATGACATAGCCTTGGATTTGTGGGAGGAGTGTTAATTTAAGTGTAAATATTTTAATTATACCACAGTTGTTACAGCCCTCCTTTGCTCTGCCTACTTCATCTTCATGGCCTCCTAAAATGGCAGTGGCCTAGGACTCTAGCCCCCTGCGATGCCTGCTTACCCCAGGATTTGTGTGCAAGGACATATCTTTGGAATGATCCTTAGTTGGCCCTGAGGTGTTGGGTAAGACAAGTCCTCCTCGAGGAGGCCAAGCAGTGAGCTGCTCCCCACTGCCTGGAGTGGTGGCCTACCCCTCAGAAGCGACCCTCCTGACCCCCTCTTTCCTAGAACTTTGAGTCATAGGCAAGAGCCACAGACTTACATTCAGATAGTCAGAGAAGATATGGCAACGCAAGGAAATGAAAGATGCAATGCAAGCCTGTGGGGACAGAATTAGTTGAAAGGAAAAATAACAATAATAAGGTCAAGGCAGGGAGTAGAGGTGGGAAACAACAACGAAACCTCATTTGGAGCCAACAGAGATTATCCGAGGGAAAGCAAAGAATAGAACCCAAATGAAAGATTCCATACAAGTCTAGAGAGCAGACACAGGGACACAGGCATTAATAAAACGGAGGAAAAACATGAAAGCCCTGTGGGGCTACATGCAAGCCAGGGTAAATACACACACCAAGAAAAGCAGGAAAATGGGGAACAAGGGTGTCATAGCAACCTCACTGAGCCCCGCTGTGCTCCGGACTGCAGCATGCATGGTCATCCACCAAGGAGCCTCCTCACCCAAATGCCACATTCATGCAGGGACCACAGGGTCCCCAGCCAGAGGGCTCCAGGCCCTCGCATCCCACTCTCATCTCCCTTCCTTTCTTTCTCCTTCCTCCCAAAAAATCCAAGCCAGGTCAACCCCCAAATTGTTTCCCACATTGCTTCAGATCTGGGTAAAGTGTAGGCTTCCCCTCAAAAAAAAAACAAATTCCCTGCTCCTTTGAAAACAAAGAAATAATAATAGCCAAAGAAAAAGCACATAAACATATTTTGCTTGCCATTGCAAAATCAAGCACCCCACAGTTCGGATTCATTGGAGATTGGAGATGTCCAGTGGGATGTGAAGCTATATGCCTAATTCAAAAGAGAAATGCTCATTTCCTTTCATCTCTCTCTTCCTCTTAAATTATAGGTCCTTCGGTATTAATAAACCATCATTTCTTTCTACTTCCCTGTGGTTGGTGGGGGGGAAATACTGTGACATTGGGGGGAAAAAGTGGGGTGATCTGAGTATTTCACCTGCAAGATGGTGGAAAATGAAAGAGAACTTTCCCAGGAACCTAATGGAGATATTGACATGTGTGTCTGGAAATCTAAACTTAGCAAAGTGTAAGGCAAGAACAGGTTTTCTCACTTTATTTCTGAATCTGGAAAGTTTCAGTGGCTGGTACTGTATGAATATTTATTAACGCATTGTGAATCAGAACCTGTGATTATTACTCAAACGATCTTTTTACCTTACAAGCTTCAACTCAGAAGAATAAAAACACATCTGCTTTTGCTCTTCCCATATTTTATTCAATGTTTTAACAGCTTTGCTGTAAATATCTCATCCATTACGATTCAGTTGTGACTATATCGGCTTCACGTCTCCTGTTTTATTACTGTCATCACAGTGAAACAACACACTGTTAATTCTGTTAACTAACAAGTTCATTGTTTGAGCTAGGCAGTGATCTCCCATTTGTTGGGTCCACATGTTAAAACAGAATTGGTTATAAATCAAAGAACGGCCTGAGTGAGGAGTGTTCTCTTTTTTCAGACGAGAGTGGATCTTTATCTGAGACTGTCGCTTAATTTGCTATCAGAGAGGAAATGAGTAAACCAAAGACAGGGCCAAATCCTTTTATATTAGATGAAGAGGTTGCACAACCCTGAAAGAATTCAGCTCTGGACTATGGAAGCATGCTGAAAGTTTCCGAGTCTCAGCATGCAACCCAGACCTTTCATATAGTTCCATCCCAATTTAGACCTTGCAAGCTGTCTTTTTAGATTCTTTCCAGAGGTAACTTGCTACTTTTTCTTTCTCCTTGGTGTGGAAAGTGAGTCAGTGGGCATGTTCTGACAGTTAAGCATGTTTCCTTTCAAGTCCAGCAAACAGTTCTTTGCTTTCCAGCTCTGCCGTTTCCTAAATAGACTTACATGATTCCGTTACCATCCATGAAACCCATCTGTCTAATGGGAGCAGCGGCAACACTTGCCCCATTAGGGAGTGGTGACATCAAACTAGCAAATGTGTGCAAAGTTTCTTATCCATCAGCATGCAGTACAGAAAACAGGAATCTCTGGCCATGTCAAGCACATACCACAGCCCCCTGTTATCTGCAAGAGGGATGTTCTGGGACCCCCAGTGGATGTCTGAGACTCAGAACCTTCTAGATGCTGTTTTTCTTATACATACAGACCTATAGAAAAGTTGCTACAGTAATCATACTAATAGAACAGTTTTAAAAATATACTACAATAAAGTTATGTGAATGTTGTCTCTCACTCTCAAAATAGCTTGTGATGTTTTGACATTTTCAGGTGGTGGTTGACCATAGAAAATGAAGCTGTGGCTAAGGGGGGCTACTGTAATGAGTTAATTTCGGTATTAGGTGTGCACCACTTTTTCAGTACTATGATGATGTTGGAAAACACACACACATACACACAGTGACTTACAGCAGTGAGCATTTATTTAAATCTCAGTCCTGCAGGTCAAATATTTGGGCTGGTCTGGGCTGGGCTGCACTAGGCAGTTGAGGTCATTCTAGGCCCACTCCATGTCTTGCTAGCTGTTGGCTGTTGTATCTAGGCTGAATGTGTAATTCGCCAGTGAAGAGTTTTGATCATTTCTTAACCAAGAGGAGCCAGAGGAACCTGGGTGAAGTTTGTCCACATCCCACTGGCCATGAAAGGTTGCATTTTGGGTGCACAGGCATAGGTTGGGATAGATAGAATGCCCCATCCAGAGTCGCTGGCTCTTAGGGTGACCACCTGGATTTTCAGGGAGTGAGATGTTTTCCAGGAAGGACTTTCAACACTAAAAGAGAGAAAGTCCTGGCAAAACCAGGACAAAGTTAGTCATCCATGGCATTGCACATTTATGCTGCAAGAGCATAGATGAAAGGAGAATTGAAGAACTGGAGTTTTACCAAATGGGTTAAAAATTTGCTTATGGAATTGTTGGAAGAGGGACTTCCAGTTTGAACGTCAAATCATGGTTTAGTGCCATTTCTGCTAGCACCCACGGAATCACTAACAGTGGAGCTGGTGGAGCTCAGGCTCATGGTATCACCTGCTCTTATTTCCCTAGTGTTACCCCTTTCCTATTTAGCTAAAATTATAGGTGGACTGGTTACTTTCTAAGATAGCTGATTCTTACAAGGCTACCCTCAAAAGGGCAGAGTCATCTTAAGGAAAATGTTTTTACAGATTTCAACTCCCAAGGACAAATAAGGAATTTTGAAGATGGTAAAAGCCTTTTTCACCTTGTTTTGCTTCAGCTATTATTGTTTTTTCTTTTAAATTCTGCTTCCTCTGAATATCTGGGTATTGGCAACCTTTGATCAGTTTTGTCAAATTGTACCACTTTAGTTCAACCGACTTCTTTGTAATCCCACACAGTAACAAAATAAACAAGAAAAAATGTGATCCAAAAGCATCTGAAGGCGTACCATAGATCATGACCTGTACCTGACCTATTCTTAAGAAAGGAGAAAAAACAACTTTATCTTAAGGTCACTGGAGTCCACTAATATCAAACCACAAATGAGCTGAATTTATTAGGGAAAATTCTATTTTATTAGAGCTAATTTTTCTAAGATACAGTTGCTTAAGGAAAACATACCTTAGTTGTGATTCTAAATCTGTCTCCTGAGAAATCTTGGATGCCTACTGATCATTTTGAATTCCTTGACGCCCTTAACTTTCTGGCTGCATGTTAGAAATCATTTTAAATGAATTGAATAAAATTCACAAGTGTTATATGCCAGCAAATGATGAACTCGCAGGAAATATGACTCAAATCTACTTTTTTCATTTTGTTTTTTCCTCCTAATAAACAGAAATGAACAAATGTGGCTTTAATGACATCTTTGAGTGAGAGCTTTTATTGATATATTATCCGTTGGAAGCGTGTAATGCTTTGGTGAAATAAACTCCATTCTGTATATTTATAACCAGATTGAAAAAGGTGTGTTTGTTATTTTGTGTGACATTTCCTAATGATAGTGAAGTTTTATATATGAAGATATACATGCACCATCACAAAAACGAACACTATTTCAGCTCACAAAATGTTTCTTTGATTGAAGATGCTTTCGTACTTACTTAGTTTCCAATTATTTTTTTAACCTGTGCTCACAAACTTACAAATACCTTTTCTTCCTTCCTGTAGAGCTATAAACATGCTCCAAAATGTGTCAGTTGAGACAAAATTTGGAGGATCTGTCTTAGGGAGACAAGTCCTTCTTTGGACTGCTGAGGTTCTGGTCATCAGCCAATTGAAGTTTATGCCAGATTAAAGTATTTGGTTTACCACAGAAAAAAGTAAACTGGTTTAAGAAAAAAGGGAGAGGGCCGGTGAGATAGCTCAGCAGCATAAGCGCCTGCCTGGCAAGCCCGAGGTCCTGAGTTCGACTCCCGGAACCCACATATGAAAAAAGGGCCGGTGATATCGCTCAGTGGCACAGGCGCCTGCTGGCGCATGAGGTCCTGAGGTCGACCCCCGGTACCCACAAAAAAAAAAAAAAGAAAAGGGAGGCCACCAGATCCCTTAATTATAGAGGGCTGGCTTCAGAACAATGGCACCAGGATGTAACTCTCCAACTCTCAGCATCACTTCTATCAGCTTTCTTCTAAGATAGCTTCTCTCCACAAAGTCACAAGATGACAACAGATCCAGATTAGAAGATGCAGAAACAACTCCAGATGCACTAAGCCACCTTATCTTTGACAAAGGTGCCAAATACATTCACTGGAAGAAAGATAGCCTCTTTAATAAATAGTGCTGGAAAAACTAGCTCTCCACATGCTGAAGTTTAAAATTAGACCCATATCTTTCACTGTGCACTAAATTCAAAATGGATCAAAGATCTGAATATTAAAACAGAAACAATAAATCTGCTGGAAGACAGAATAGGTAAAACTCTTGAAGACATTGGGATAGGCAAAAAACTTTATGAATGAAACCCCAATCTCACAGGAGCTATCACAAAGAATCAACAACGGGGATCTCATCTTATTAAAAAGCTTTTGCACAGCAAGAGAAACCACTAACAGAGTGAAAAGAAAACCCACAACGTGGGAAAAAATGTTTGCCAGCTGTTCCTCAGACAAAGGATTACTATCGAGAACATGCAAAGAGCTCAAAAAAAATCAGACCCCCCAAATTTAGAGACCCAATCCAAAAATGGGCATCTGAGATGAATACACACTTCTCAGATGAAGAAATACAAACAGCAAGTAAATATATGAAAAAATGTTCAGCATCACTGGTCATTTGAGAGATGCAAATTAAAACAATACTTAGATTCCATATCACCCCAGAAAGAATGGCTATTATCAAGAAATCAACCAATAACAAATGCTGGAGGGGCTGTGGGGAAAAAGGAACCCTTCTCCGCTGTTGGTGGGAGTGTCGACTGGTACAGCCACTGTGGAAATCAGTGTGGAGATTCCTCAAAAAACTAGGGTTGGAGGTCCCATTTGACCCAGCTATTCCCCTTCTGAGTATCTTCCAGAAGAATTAAAAACACAGCAATATATGTGCACCCATGTTTATAGCAGCACAATTTGTAATAGCCAGATCTTGGAAACAACCCAAATGCCCATCAACCGAGGAATGGATAAAAAAGATGTGGTATTTTTATACAATGGAGTACTATTCAGCCATAAAGAAGGATAAACTGGAGACTTTTATAGGTAAATGCATGCAACTCGAGACCATATTCATAAATGAAATAAACCAGATGCACGTGTGTAAACATTGCATTGTCTCCCTAGTGTGAGAAGCTGAAAGAGTAAATAAGATCCAAAATGTACAATAGATATTGTAAAACAGGAAGAAACTGTTCAAAAAGAAAGTGAAACTGGGATGGGCGAACGGAGAAAAGAAGGAAGGGAAAAGAAAAGTAAAAGATATATATATACAAGATAGTTAAGATAGATACACTACTAATTTCGCTTAGTTCATTGAAAAGAAAGTTTTGTGCTAATATTGTTTGGACAACTAAATGCCGATATCTTGTACCCTTAGTAACTAATTTAAAGATAACAATACACAATGCATTAACCATTGTCACCCTCCTGTTATGTTGTTTTGAAATTTTGTTCTATTTTTTTCTCTTTAAAATAAAATTTAAGGGCCGGTGAGATGGCTCAGCGGCGTAAGCACCTGCCTGGCAAGCGCGAGGGCCTGAGTCCGACTCCCGGATCCCACATACAAAAAAAGGGCCAGTGATACCGCTCAGCGGCACAGGCGCCTACTGGCGCACAAGGTCCTAAAGTCAACCCTCAGTACCCACAAAAAAAAAAAAAAAAGAAACATCCTAAAACAAGGAATCTGCTTAAACAAAACTGCTCTGAGAACTAGATTCAATACACTGGCTACCAGTTCAAGACTTCTGACCTAATGTTTATACTTCTGAAATTAGCCCTAAGAAAAGAACACAAAATGTCAGAGAAAATGTTAAAACCTATCAACAACCCAATTTAACAACCCTAAGATTCAAATAAACTATGGAAGATCCATTCAATGGATTTATATGGAGACAAAAATATTTTTAATAAAGCTTATAATATTAACATAGAAAATTCATATTAAAAAGGAAATAGCAAAACTATGGAGACGAGAAAGTGATCAGAGGTTGCTGGGGATTGTGGGAGGCAGAAATAAATGAATAGGCAGAGGACAGAGAATTTTCAAGGCAGAAAACTTATTCTGTGTGACACTGGATTAGTGAATACTTGGCACTGTGTATTTGTTAAAAGCCACAGAATGGGGCCGGTGAGATGGCTCAGCGGTTTAAGCGCCTGCCTTGCAAGCGCGAGGGCCCGAGTTCGACTCCCGGAACCCACATACAAAAAAGGGGCCGGTGATATCGCTCAGCGGTACGGGCGCCTGCTGGCGCGCGAGGTCCTGAGGTCGACCCCCCGGTACCCACAAAAAAAAAAAAAAAAAAAAAAAAGCCACAGAATGCACGAGACCAAGAAGAACCCTATGTAAACTGTGGACTTGAGGTAACATTGTGTCACTGTGGGTTCACCCGCTGTAACGCTGTGCCCCTCTGGTGCCGGATGGTGAGAACGGGGAAAAGAGGTGTCCCTGTGACCTCAGGAACCATATGGGGACCCTGTAGTTTTCACTCAATTTTACCATGAACCTAAAACTGCTCTAAACAATAATGGTTATTGGAAAATCAAGAAGTAAAACTCTTTAAGCAGCCTAACCCAAGTATATAAAACAAATAATTATAACATTATACCAATCGACGACTACAGGAAAATGCATTTCTCAGACTAACAGATGTCTCTAAGGAACGAGGTTATGTGTAAGCTTTTTCTAGTGCTCCATCCAGATCCTAAGTCTTTGTCAATGAGCAAATCGCACAGGGTGTCCTCATGTTACAAAGAGGGGGACACAAAGTGACTTGGCACCCTGCAACCGTGCAAAGCCACCTTCAGCAGCAGCAGTATGAATTCCAATTTTTCAGAAGCTTTAAAAATGTTTTTCAAGGGCTTGTGAGATGGCTCAGCAGCATAAGCACCTGCTTGGCAAACGCGAGGTCCTGAGTTCGACTCCCGGTACCCACATAAAAAAAAATGTTTTTCAAGGAGGAAGGGAGGGAAAAACATTGATCAGCAGGAGAAAGTTCTGGTATGCTGCTTGACGAGAGATAACAATAATCTACTGTACAGTTTTAAAAGTTAGAGAAAAGGGGTTTGAGAATTTTCACCATAAATAATAACAAGGAGATAGATATTTTACCCTGACCTAAATACTCCATGATGTAAGTGTGTATTAACACATCACACACTACCATACTGATATATAAAATTTTTACATTTTTATATCAGTTAAGATAAATTTAATTTGAAAATATTTTTCAAAACAGTGAAAACTGTCTGTTGCCTATAAATGCACATGGAAATAGAAAAACAGTAAAATTAATATTTATGGTATACACCATCATTTAAAACATAAGAAACTTTGAGAACTGAAGTGTTTATTTCTTCATGAACAACCTACTGAGAGTACCTTGAATAGTGGTTGGCTTCTCAGGTTGCATAAATTGCAAAATGGGCTTCTTCCCCATGCCCTGTGAAGTGTCACACTCATTTCTAAGCTTGGGTCTGCTTCCAACAACTTGACTTCAGTGCTTCCATGTGGTGAAGTATCTTGCGAGGGCCTCTCATAGGAAGTTCTTTGCTCTGGGACATCATCCTGTGTGTCACCACTTTTCCCCTTTCGTGGATGTGCTCGCCACACAAGCTGCACACAGCTGTCCATAGCAGCAGCCGTGTCCACCTTATTGAAACACCTTCTGCTATTTCATCCACTGCTCTATTTAAGGTCAACGCGATCTCACTTCCAGTGTTACCACTTTTTGTTTCTTCGATGCTCTTTGATCTTTGTCTCTGATTCTCTTTTTGGATTCCTCCCTGTTATAAATACTACGTGTACTAAGCACTGGGAGAGGAGAGGGCACACAGAGGTGTGCTCTACTATCTGTGCATGAACTGACGCCCATGCACTGGGGCCGATCGCTGAGGGTCTTTGAGGAAGGGCTGTGATCTGTGCCTTGTACACCTGCTGCTTACACAGGAACTTGTGGCCTGAAGAGCCAGCGGGGAAGTTTGTACTCACCATTAATGTGCCCTGGTAATTGAACATTGAACCACATTGTCGAGGGTTATACTTATTTAAAATACCAAAGTTTGTCCATATTGGCCTCCTGCAAAGCAATGGTATATACTTCAGTACTGGGAGGAAAAATGCTTATTGTAAAGTAATATGATTCCTTGCTCCATTTTTCAGTCAGCGGCAGACCCAAAGACTAAAGATAGACTACGGACAAAGGCACAGGACTGGTGGAGTGGGTTGATTTATGGCCCTGGAGACCTCATGGAACATTCTGCAATGCTATTTTGTTCCCACTCCCTGTGAATACGTACATCTGGAGACATATATATTTATGGAAAACGCTAAATATTTTTTCTCTCCTACCTTATGTCTAAGTAGGTCATGTTGGCAATATTTTGAGTAGTTATTACATTTAAGCCAACGTATTTGCAAGAGCACGCTGAATGTAGCTGCAGGAAACACATGGCCATGACAGTGAGGGTCCTCATCTAAAGTCCTTTAAATATGACTGTTCGCTGGGAAACTAGAACATCGTGGATCAAAGTAGAGAAATGCAAAGTCAACCCACACTTAATATTTTAAAAGCTACCTGATTTCCTTAATTCAAAATGGATAAAATTCAATAATGTTAAATGATTTTTTATAATAAAAACAGGAAATATAAAAAATATGAAATCAGCAACTTAGTAGTAGAAAAGAAATTCTTAATAGGATAAACATGTACAGCAAACATTGTTCTTCATGGATAACTTAGTTTGTCCAAACTGCTGTAACGAACTGCTGTAGACTGGGTAACTTATAAAGAACAGACATGTATTGCTTACAGTTCTAGAGGCTGGAAAATCCAAGATCAAAACATCAACACCTTTGATGTCTGGTGAGGTTCAAACCTCTGGGTTCATGGATTTCTCACTTGTCCTCACGTGGTGGAAGAGTTAAAGGAATTCTCTGGATCTGTTTTATAAGAACACGAATCTTACTCCTGAGACTTCTGCCCTCATAACCTAATCACCTACCAAGTGCCCCACCTCCTAACATTATCATCTGGGGGGTTGAGACTATAACATATGAATTTGGTGAGGACATAAATGTTCAGTCTACAGCAAGGGCAAAAATGTAGAATTGCTGTCAAAGCTAGCGATGAAACAAATTATTTCACGACACTCTTCTGAAGGTCCCAGCCTATACATTAAGAGAGCAGACAAGAGACAGGACTTGAAAGAAGGTGAGGACATCAAAATCTGCTGCTAAAAAATCAGGAATGAGGGAAATAGAGTCAACAAGTGGTTACAATTAAGGGGGATAGTTGTCAAAGTTGACAGACAGAAGATGGGCATCTCAAATGCCCTAGACAATAGAAATAATCATTTAGAAAGACTGAGAAGCACCAGTGTGATTCCTAAACCTGCAAAGCTGAAGGCAATGGGGGGAAGACATTAACACAGATAAATTAATGTGTAAATATTTAGGGGACTAGGTGAGTCATGATTTCAGGGACAGTGAAACTCGCAGAGGACAATATCAGCAATGCCCAAAGACTGTCTTTGCGACATGAATATACCAATTCTGTGAAACCAATTAGTCCCTGAAGTCATTAAATTTACTAATCCTCTATAACTAAGTCACCAGAGGTTACCTGATTCTTTAAAATATTATAAATTTGCTTTGTGCCCTTCGTTTAACAGGATTTTTCCATGTACTGCTGAATGTAAACCTCTTTAAAAGATTTTGACCATTTGAGCCATATCCCCCTACCCGGAGGGATGCACAGTCATGAAAGTACTGCACGTATTTCCAGAAATTCACAGACTTCCGGAAGCCTCTCTCGGTTTAAGCATCCTTCTTCTGCCATATTTGGCACATCTGTGCTCAGGTACATTAAACTTCATCATAATGGTTCAAAATCCAGAAGTCCTTGCCATGCTTTACCTGCAATTGTATCTCAGTTTGGTCCTTATTAGCTGTGTGGCCTTGGTTACATTACTTAACTATTGGGGGCTCAATTTTATTATTACAATAGGGATCATCACTGTTCCTACTTCATAGGGTAATTATGAGGATCAAATGAGACAAGGGAGAGAGAGCTGCTGGCATATGACTATCACCTAACAAATGATCAATCTGTGTTGGTTATTAGTATTTTATTAATAACTGTCTTTGTGACTGCTTTGTCTTTTACTTAATTTTTACTGCTGGGGATTGAGCCTGGGAGCCTCATGCTTGCTTGCTAGGCAACACTCTAACACTGAGCTACATTTCCAGCTCTGCCTTTTAATTTTTGTTTTGTTTTAGCTTTTTCAGATAAATATATTTTATCATTCATACTGAAATTTATGAAGCTCAGCAGTATTAGGACACTTAGGACGAGATATTTCAGCGTTGAGAGAGGCTGATGAGCAAAAATATCTTCAGATATTTTCAAATGGCCCTTCTGGGGCAAGATTATCTGATTGAGAATCACTGTTCTATACTAATTCTATGGATTTTTGAGGGGTTTTTTAATGGCAGAGGAACATGAAATCATATTTAAAATGTTACCATTGCTGATGAAAATTCAGCACAATCAAGAAATCTGGACTCAAAACGGAGGAACTAAAGCTCAGAGTGGGGAAGAGGAAGCCATACATGACTGAGGATGGGGAATTGCAAGGATCAATATATGTATATGGGAAAATGTTGACTGATGTGAAACATACAGATTGTGAACAATACCAAGGGAAAAAGAAATTCTGGCAGTGGAAGGAATAAATTGTAAACTCTTTCAGGAGGGGAAAAATAGGGCTTAGCCTAGAGAATACACAACATTTACCACACCTGGAAGGAACCAACAGCGACTGCATGTGAAAAACAGAGGAAATGAGGGAAAAGGCTCTGTGGATTCCACACAACTGATTCAGGACAGGGCCGCTAAAGGGAATAAATGGATCTGGAATCAGAGGGGAGAGGACATAATCAGGACATAAGAAAGAGAGGTTGAGAACTCTTAGACTAGGACCAGAGCTGATGTTGGGCAGACACTATCGTATCAACCTTTTAAACAGTTAACACAGTGGACTTATTGCTGCAACAGATAAAATCAATACCTTGTACCCATATAGTCCATATACATATACATATAGTCATGTTGTTTTATATTCTGAGTAAATAAGTTTATTTGGGGCTCATTGTGAACTGTGTTTGGAAAGTTCCATCAAAACTCTAATGAATGGGGTAAAAAGGGGCGGGGAAATATCTAAGTATATGTGTGCATAGGGATTTCCATGTCATCAGTTCACCTTTACAATGATCTAAACCAACCCATAGAAGAAAAGTTATTCAATAGCTACTATTTGCTTCTCCACACACCAGACAGCCACATGTAAACTATTTTACTTATACAAACATTTTTTTAAAAAATCTTCCGATATTAGCATTATCCTCACAGTTCAGAGAGCAAAGCAACATAGCTTGACCATCAAGAGGAGGAACTGAGACTACAACCAAACTAGATTTGACCCCAGAATCTAAGGCTCTTTCCATCAGACCAAAACAAACACAATAAGACTATGAATCCTATCCTCCAACATCTTTTCCATGTCTCCAAATTTTTTGCCATGTGTGGCCAATTAGCACACTTGGCTGGAACATGGTGCTAATGAGGCCAAGGTCAGAGGCTCACTTCCCTTGTGGGCTGAAACTTGATGCTTCCTTTCCACAGTCACAGACCCCAGCCTGGACCACAGCTGGCCCTCTCCCAGGAGCATCGTACTGGTCATAAATGCAGTGCAGAAAGTCTTGCTAAATCATAGTAACTCCAGCCACGCTGTTGGAACAACACAGAACACATGCCATACTGGCAGTGTAACTGTAGACATAAATAAAAACCAATGTTGTTATTAGTTGAATAAATTAACAATTTTTGCTTACATTCTATAAATTTTAAATGCAACCTTTATGGCTCAGTGGAAATGTGACTTTATTTTAAAAAACTCAAGTATATTAAAAAAGATGGTAAAAATTTCAAGATGTTGAATGACATGTGTAGTAGCACCTCAATTACCTTAACTCAGCAAGAAATGAGTTATTTCGTATATGTAAATTATGCTCACATAATGGAAGTGTCTCCTAACACCCAGATATTTATATTAGGAATGCTGATGGAAATCTTTCTAAATGGAATTTACATTTTTCTGGATATGAGAAAGGGGCAAAATTTATCCTAGATTTCTATTATTTATAAGAAGCAGATTTTAAACAAAGTAATTTTTTAACTGGGAATAAATGCATAGGCAAAGTTACATGAAGCAGAAAAATTGATGTTAATGGCAGACAAGGTAGAATTTAAGATTAAAATTATAATAGGATAAAGAGAAATATGGCACTGATAAAAGATGTTTTCCAAAGGAAATACAATAATCATAAACCTATGTGCACCAAATAATGCAGTATCTTCACTAAGTTCCAGCGTTTTTAGCTTTCTTCCTATTTGTTAAATAAGTCAAAATTGTTCCTAACACAAGGCACTTATGGGTAAAGCTTCCTTTACAAAAACCTCACATCCTACAAGTTTGTATCTTCACTTTATCCTATTCTCCGTCTAAATATCACCACCTAGGGAGGACTGACCATTCTGACTACTCATCAGTGATTCTAATATCTGGAATTGTTCGATAACTGACCCCTGATATATAGGAAATCTTATTGTCGCAGGAAAAATTAAAGATATCCAGAGCACTGAACTGACCTATGAAATTTCATGAGGTTCTCAAGTAGAGTCTACCAAGCTTGGAAAGTGTTGAGCAAATCCTCCCACAACTAAGACTTTTCTCTTTTTCTGAATAAGGTAACATTTAAAGGTCCCACGTATTAAACTCAAAACCCATAGAAGCCCTAGATGTCTCTTGGCCCCTTTCATTAATGACCAATCTTGATCTAGATCATTAAGTTTTTACCATCTCAAGAGTCACAGAAACAATGAATGCAATAAAAAATACTACTTCTCTCTATATTAGCTCCCAGTGGCTACTGTAACAACTTATCACAGATTTGGCATCTTAAACTAACTTTAATTCATTCTCTCACATTTATGGATACCAAGAGCCTGACATGGAGGTGTGGGCAGGGCCACCCTTCCTCCAGAGGCTCTAGGTGGTAAAATGTTCCTTACTTCTCTGAGCTTCTGGTGGCTGCTGACAGTTCCATGGTTTGGAGCCACATGATTTCAACCTCTGCATCAGTTTTCACATTGGCTTCTCGTGTGTGTGTGTGTGTGTGTGTGCGCGCGTGTGTGTGTGTGTGTGTATGCCAAGTTCCCACTCTATCTCTCTTATAAGGACACTCGCGATTGTATTTAGGGCCCACCTAGAGTAATGTAGGATGATCCTTTCTTCTCAAAACCTTTAATTAATCCCATCTGCAAAGACCCTTTTTCCAAATAAGATAATATTGACAAGTTCCAGGGATTAGGATCCAATAACTTTGGGGGCACCTATCCTGGTCTGTTTGGGCTGCCATAACAAAATACCATGCACCAGGTAGCTTAAACAGCCAAACTGTGTTTTCTGGAGCTCAAAATCCCAAATGAATCTGCATCAGATTCCATGTCAGATGGGCGCTCTTCACTGGCTTGCAGATGGCCACCTTCTCATTCTCTCCTCATGCAGCAGAGGAAGAGAGCTCAAGTGTCTCCCTGGTTCTATCAGACTAGGCCTGACCCCATGGCCCCATTTCACTTTTATCACTGTCTTGAGTCCCTGTTTCCAAATGCAGTCACATAGGAAGTGGACCCTCAGTGTATTAACTTGGTGGGGGGCACAGTTTAGGCCCAACTCCACTTCCACCCCAGAAGCACATGTTGTACCACATTTCTTTTGAACTCTGCCAGTCTTCTGGGTTTTCTTATGGCAGAAAGCTCTTCATTAAATGGAAAGCATTCTCAAGTCCATCTACGTACAGTGGCCCTGTGGCATTCGGGGCAAGTGAAACAATAAGAAGTATAGTCAGAAAATACAATTAATGCTTAAATTTTAAAACATTTATTAGAGTAAAAGATACGTTGCCATTCATCTCCCTCAGAGTATCCCCCTCACTTCAAACATACTCATCCCATCATCCTCGCAACTTTCTGAAGCAGTTCTAAAAGTCCTTTTTTGTGAGTGTCTTTAACTGTGCTGTTGTGGCTGCCTTGGTGTCCTGAATTTATTTAAAACATTTACCTTTCATGGTCATTTTTACTCTGAGGAAGAGCCAGAAGTTGCACAATGCCAGATCTGGTGGTGACATTTTAAAGCATCCAGAAAGAAATTTCATCCCCTTTCTGAGTTTTTATGAGATCCCTTTAGACCTGGACTTCTCTACTCCAGTAGTATTTACATTTGGGGGTGGATCATTCATTCAGTGGCGAGCTGTTCTGTGCATTGTGAGATGTTTGGCAGCATCGTGGCCTCTACCCACTAGATTTCAATAGCACCCCAGTGGCGATAATTAAAATGTCTCCAGACATTGCCAAATGTCCTCTGAGGGGCAACTTCACCCCTGTTGGA
Organism: Erethizon dorsatum; assembly: GCA_028451465.1. NCBI lineage: Eukaryota > Metazoa > Chordata > Mammalia > Rodentia > Erethizontidae > Erethizon > Erethizon dorsatum. Next base: position 20,808,028 of record CM051840.1, on the reverse strand, counting down.
AACCACTGCTCTGGGAAACAGTTCAGAGATAGAATAATGAGTTCACTTATTTAGTGAAAGTTTATTGAATACCTATGTTTAAGGCCCAGTGGAAGGTCACTACTTGCAAGGTCATTATTGCACCGTGCAAATGGGAAGGCAGACAGTAAATGGTGAACTTAGGTACAACACAGTAAGTGCCATACCACAACAAAGCTATCAAAGACCTTGTGGGGTCCAAGACAAACCTCTTTCTTCCCTCACCAGTCTATCTGGAGGATCAAAATGATGAGGCTTGTGACAGGGTGACTCTGCCTCTATTCTACCAAAGCATTTCTTTATGTTGACTTGATACGAGCTGAATGTATAAGAGGAATTGCAGGAAATATATCGTTCAGCCATAATAGTCACATTTACAAATCTAAGAAACTAAGAACTAAGACTCAGAAACAAGTATCAATTGGGCTGAGAATGAAGCATCCATCATCTATTTCCTTTTTTTTTTTCCATGTGTGTATGTGTGTGTGTGTTCGTGTGTGATCTTTTGAATTGAACCCAGGACCATGTGTGAGTGTGGTCTTTGGAATTGAACCCAGGGCCTTCACACTGAGCTACATCTCAGCTTTTTTTTTTTTTTCTTTTTCTAATATTTTATTTTGCAATCTCACCAAGTTGTTAAGCTGCCCAGGCTAGGCTCCAACTTTTGATCCTCCTGCCTCAGCCTATGAGAGTACTGGGACCCAGTTCTGACCTCCTTTTCTTTGTACCCCAGCAGTACTGTTCCCCGAGCCACACTTGGGAGGTGCAGTCTACAAATGCGTATTGCCTCGTCCCTCTGAGAGGCTGACACTTTTGTTCATGGAAGATTGGCCACAAAGATTTATCCCAGCTATGAATGGAGGGCAAAAGAAAGAAGTTAAATGAGTGAGAATTTAGCTTATGAACAGCACTATATATAATTTTTTTTTTTAAGTCTCACCTAATTTGACAAACCATTCCTCTAGAACTCTGGAGATAACCCTGGTATTGTTCTTACCCTATTGTGTTTTCTCCCCACAATCAATTATTAAATCTATTGACAGCAAAATAAAACAATTCAAGGGTACATTGAAAATCAGGGCCTATTTCACTCAAAGTGTCATCTCAACTATCAAATGCATTTGTTCACAGAAAGCCTTGGAAAGACAATACGTCCCTTTGCTGAGCTGTTTGCATTTCTGTAAAATTAGTAATTGGAGAGGGAATGCCGCTAATTCCCATTTCTCCATTTGAAAGTTACCGTGGGGTCCTTTATCAAATTGAACGCTATGTAACTGTGCTTGGCAGAAATGAGTTAACCCATTAGCTCTCCTGTGATTGCATTTAATCACAGGAGCCCCTTAAAAGCATTTTCCTTTAATCGTCTTCTTTATCATCACTCTTGATTTTGCTGATCTCACCTTAATTTGGCCATTCAGAAATTGTTCTAGAGCATGCTCAGCAGCCCTCACATGGATTAACTAATCAATTAACACAATAATTTCCACTTGTATACGGCTTGATCATTACAAGCTCATTTTGATATAGGAAAGGAAAGGCTTAGCATACAGGTTTGCAATGGCGATTCCTCACAATTTATTAGAAAAAAATAGTAGAAGCTAGTGCACTGAACCAACGATTCCAGATCATTATTGCTGGGGATGGGGTTAAGTTTATTTAAATTTATAAAATTCAAGAAAATAATAATGCAAGTATCTCATGAATAGAGCAAAAATCATTGAAGGGGATGTGGAATGAGGAGTTTTTCAGTGATCCTAGCTAAGCTCATGAGCTTTGGGGCTGAGACAGACCTGGACGGGGCTCTGCCCCACACCTACTGGGGCACACGTGTAATATTTGACAAGTTTCTGAACTCTAAACCACCAGCTATAATCTCTGCACGGGGTTAATCGAAGTCATATTGTTGTGGTGAGCATTAAGCCAGGTGATCTGTGTATAGTCCAACGTTACATCTGCTATATAAGCCTGTAGGAAATTTCAACATAAGAAAAAAGTTTCTTTGCCATGTGCTATCACTGTATACACACACACATACACAAACTGCCATTATAATGCAACAAAGAGGCCAGTTCTAGAAAACAAACAAATTTACAGTCTTTTTTCACCCCCAAATTGACCAGCTACTAATTGGGAAAAATTTGGGGGGTCAGTTCAGTCAAAAGAGGTCCATAGAATTAGTTGCTTAGCTAATTGATTGTTTTAGTAATTGGCTAATTTGTTACATACCGTAAGTCTTGTTTCTCTAGGTCGTCTTATGCAGGATCTAAAATCTTCAGCCCTCTTGACATTTTGGGCTGGATAATTCTCTTTTTTGGGAGAAGTCCAGTGCATTGTAAGATGTCCCAAAGCATCGCTGGTCACTAGCAAGTACCTGCCAGTAGCATCACCCACCCCTACTCATGATAACCAAAAACGTCTCCAGCCATGGCCACATGTCCCCTACATTCAGAAACACTAGTCTAATATTTACAATAACACTAACATAACTCTCCCCTGTCTGCTCTGTACATTTCCCTGCAGTTCCTCTCCTAACTAAATTTGGAGACCTCACCTAAATGTAATGACTGACCTGAGTATGGTATTTGGAGCCTTGCTAATAATCTTTTAAAACAGAATTGCCAGTTTTTCTTCATTATAATCATTATTTTAAAGTTACTGTCTCAAATTTAAAATATTTTATAAATTTTAAAATTTGTAAATTTAAAATATGTCTATATAATTCACTTAAAATGCCTGGAGCCCACATAATGTAAGTGTGACCAGGGCTGATGGGCTGAGAAGGTACTGATGGGAAAATTAGGGAGGACGGGAGTGGAGGGTCCAGAAGAGTTGAGCGCCATGAAGGGTGGGAGTGGATGGCCCTCAGCCCTTTGCACAAAGCACATAACCAAAGGTAGCCAAGGAGTAAATTGCGGTCTTGACATGGGTAGTTAGCAATCATGTTGAGAACACAAAGCCGCTTGGAGCAGCAAGAGTAACCTCTAGGATGGCAGCCAAATCTTTAGTTTTGAAAGTTATTAATCTTTACATGAAATTCCTAGTCAGTAGCAGGGGGAATATTAGTATTATTTAATTTCATTCAAATTACACTACAAAAAACAATTAAGGTGAATAATTATGAAACTAAGGTCAACTCAATTTTCTATAATAATGTTTTTTTGTTACCAGGCTCATTATTACTAATTCCTTTCATAATCTTTGCCATCTAACCTCATTTGTTTCATTTGTAAGTGGCAAGAAATGCACATCATAAAACAGCAATGAAATCAAGACAGTGGCATGTCACTTTGGTGATTTCTGGAGAAAGTAATTATTGTCTCTAGTTAACCTTTTAGGGAGAATCTCATCTGCATATTCCCAATGTAGGTGTTACATTTGTCAAAATGAAATTTCCCTTTTTTGATGGTTGAGTCATGTGGCCTAGCTGGGGAGGGGAGAGACCAGACTAAAGTTGAGGTTTTATCCTATGGTTCTGAATACTTATAAGCCAAATGAAAAAGCACTCCAGCAGATTTTAAATGGGCTTTTAGTGGAAACCAGAATACCCCCCCACACATACACACATTCATTTTTAAACATTCAAAATCATCTTTCTTATCCAGCTTTAAAAAGAAAAGATTTTTCACGTCAATTACCAACACACTCCTATTTGAAAGCCTCAGGATTTAATTTGCTGCAATTTTGACACTTTGACCTTATACTGTTTGGGTTTATGAAGAATCTCAGAAATATTACTCCTAAGATATGCTCTGCCTTCAAAACCTCAAGTCTTAGGCATAGCAATTCCGCTTCTAGAAGCTCACTATAAAGCAGAGTGAGTCAACTTTCAGATGACGAGCACCCCTACCACAGTGGTGTTTGAATCCTCTGAATGACACCCTTTTGCTGCTCACTAAAGAAACACTCAAGAACAGGTAAGCAGAGCCGTGTGTTCTTGGGCCCTACATCATGTTAATTTAGCAGCTATACAAACAAAAAGGGCATGCTTACCAATTGTAATAAATGTTTTCAAGGCCGTGGACAAGAGAGAGGCATAGAGCAAAATGGAAAGACCCTAGGTGACAGAGCCCTGCCCACGGTGCCGCCTGCACCTTGAGAGCCAGTTCCCTCACAGACACAGAGCTCTGTACACTAACACCGCCTCCCTCTTCACAGGGTTTCTCTCATGAGCCACAGTATGCTTAGCGCATGGAAGCAGACGCCGGCAGTGCCAAGCAATCAGTACCTGAGGAGGGACCCTCTTTCCTGCAAAGGATGAGAGTTGGTGGGCAACCATCTGGCTGCCCAAGCAGGATTGAGTCTGAGGTACCTGTAGTGATAAATTTCTCGTTACTATCACTCTGACCTGATTTTATTAATATTATCTTCTTACTATCTTCTGATCCCTACTCCTTTGGTTTCTGGGATGGCCTCCCAAATGGGCTACCCAAGTCTGCCTTTGGGGAACCTATGCTATGATCAGGACTTTTGTGAGAAAGTAACTTTAATCTGCTTCATGAAAGGAGGTGAGAGTGCCCCCTGCAAGCACCTAAGGGGAAAGTAGTTCACAGAAGCAGAAACAACAGCATGGCCCACCCCTGAGGACAGCAGCTTTGTGACCTGGAGAGTCTGAAAGAAGCCACTGGGACAGATGCCCAGGTGCCCATTGAGCAGGGCATCCAAGGCAAGGTCCTGCTCAAGATTACCTGGCCAGCCACTGTCAGGAGTGAGGGTCTTGTCCTACTTGTGCCTCCATTTCCCAAACGAAGAAGCTCAGGGTTAGAGAGGCTATGGTATAAAGTCAAGTGGCTGGAACTTATGGGGTGAGAATCTGAAAACAGGACCATTTGAATGCCAACTCCCAATTTTTAATCACTCTTCTACCAAGCCTAATACTTAGCTTCAACCTATTTTCCCTCCAGATTTATACCAGGCTAGCTACTCTTTTCCTTTTCGCATTTTTCTGACAAAGGCCTCCGCTTAGTCTACTGCCAATGGGACAGATAATGAACTCTGTTTCCCATATCAGCTGGAAGAGCAGAGCACTTGCATTCCTGGCCAATTTCTGGTACACCATTTTGTGAACATCAAGATATATGTCCTCCGTAAATTTCCAGAGACATATTAACGTTCACCTCCATAATGCCTTAATTGTACAGAAACCATTAGACAAGAGTGTTAAGGTGACAAAGGGACCCATGCAAATGGTAAAGAAAGAGAGCAAGATGCCTAAATTAAAAGGGGTGAAGGGTCCAGAACAGTCTTTCATGGGGAAAAAGATTCATGGAGATTTGCTGTCTTCCCAAGAATGGACTGCCTCATAAATTATCTCAATATGATGCCAGTAAGTCAAGTGGAACTTTTTTAAAGTAGGATTTTGTGAAAGGTTAAATTAAAATGAAGGCTGAACAATTATTTTTGTCCTCCTGCCTAGCAGGGCTTCTGCTAATGTTTGTGTACAGAAGTGATAACGGCGGGATACTTCAAAGCCTTTTCAGGGACAATCATATCATTGGTGAGAAAGGATTTGATTTTGTAAAAAAGCATACATTGTAAATGATATTGAAAATAAAAAGACAAGATTGCATGAGCTAAGTGCCTTATTTTTGTGACTGCTGGTGGGGTTCCACAGATCCTCATTGTGCCCATAATTGGAGTTTTTTAAGTGGAAATAGATAAATGTGTTTTCCTTTGTCTGTGAAGGTAGCATTTCTGACCCATCAGTGGAGGGCCACACACTGGAAATTCTGTTTCTGGGGTAGAAAAGACTTTAGCTCGTGGCCAGGCCTCAGCACTTGATCAGCGTATTCAGTTTGCCCTCGCATTTTCCTTGATCCAATCCTCTTAGATACTATGGCTAACATCACAGAAAGGAAGAAGTTGAACAAAGTTGTAAAAACTAACAAAATACTACGGCAGACTCTAAGCACCATACGAGCAGAGGGTTGAGCATCTGCAGCCCAAAAATCCAAAATCTGAAATGCTCCAAAATCCAAAACATTTTAAGCACCAATAGCACACCATAAATGGAAATTTTCATGCTATGAAACCTTATTTTATGCACAAAATTATGAAAAATATTACCTAAAATTACCTTCAGGCTGTATGTATAAGGTATACATGAAACAAAAATGAGATTTGTATTTAGACTTGCGTCGCATCTCCAAGATATCTCATTATGTATATGCAAATATTTCAAAATCCAAAAAAGTCCAAAATGCAAAACACTTCTGGTTCTAATCCTTTCAGATAAGAGATATTCAACCTGCATGTACTACTTATTTCTAATCTTCAGTGCCTGGCCATTGACCCAGGTACATTTGCTACAAGAAACATAAAACTCCAAGGTAATTTGAAATAAGAAAGGTGATTTTTCTCATACAACTAGAAACTAGAGGTGGGAGTCACAACTCAAGTTATTAATTTTCTCAACAACATCATCCAAGAAACCATGTTATTTCAACATTTCTCTCCTGTAGGCTCGGTCTGTGAGTTACTCCCTTTGAGATCTCCTAATTGCATTTTTTGTGAACAGGAAAAGCTTTCCCAGAAGCTTCCTAGGGATTTCACTTTACATTTCATTGCCTAAAATGTTGCTTATGTTTGTTCCTCGAACAAATCGATAGCAGAAGGAATGGGGAGTGACTTCGACAAGCCAGACCCACCCATAAGTTTGGAGATACAGCTGCCTTCTCTCAATCACACATCCACTTACAGGGGGGAAGAGTGGACCCAAAGTGCATGGCTGTGCTAGGAAGAAGAAATGGAAACTGGGAGGAAACATTGGTAATCAACAGTCTCTGCTAAAATGAAAACTTTCAAAAAATGCCTATGAACACATTGAGTAAACAAAGTCTCTCTTATGTCATTATTTTCTTTCTCAAGGGGGTTGATTTTTTTTAATTTTTATTTGTTCCTAGTGACTAGCTGTTGCCTTTGCCTTTCTAGCATTCATTTTTCCTTCTTGTTCCTTGAGGACCCCACAGTCTCCGTCAGTCCATGCGGTTTAATGAATGCTGACCTCCTCCAGTTAGACAGAGGCACGTGGCCCAGATCTGACCCATCCATAGCTCCCAGCCTCTTGTGGCAGCAATTGATTCTCAAGAAAGGCTGAGCCAATGAGAGTTGAGCATTAACTCCAAGGAACTGTGGGACAATGTAAGGTATCTTCCCACTGGGATTACTAGGTGTTAAGATTTTCAGCGATGTAATCCTGGACAGTATTTGTTTGTGTTGGGAACAGAAAATGTGGAGAGAACAAATATTGAAGATACTATTTAGACTCTTGTCCAGGCATTTCTGGATGAACTAAAATTGTTCTGAATTGTGAACTTTTTGGCCACATTAACTTGATGCATTCCTTCCTTTCCCTTAAGTCGGTTTGAAAGGAATTTTTGTCACTTGCAAGCAAAAGATTCCCATCTATTTTATATCTCTTATGCTGTGAGTATCCTAAGAGCTGAGGATCTGACATTCATCTTGTCATTTCCATAGTCCCTAGTACCTAGCAAAATGCTTCCCAACCTTTCTGTTGCATGAGAACACCTTTCACACAATAGTGGTTTTCTTTAAATATCAGCTGAGTGGGAAAATATATCACAAAAGCTACCCTGAAACTAAGGATACTTTTTGTTAAATTAATTTGTACTTTATGACTCACAAGTGCCTCCATCTTCATTTTGAATCAGTCATATGTAATGTGCAAACATATTACCTATTTAGCCTAGAGAGACTTTGGTCTACACATGGATTTGTGGCGTCTGAATTTAATAACTTCCAGGAGAATTCAGTGACCACAGCCTGAGACACCAGAACAAAAAGGGTGGTAAATGGATGTACACAGGGTGAATAAATGACTGACTTCTTAAAATACACTTTTCAAATGACTGACTCACGTAAGAAGCATTATTCAAGATATTAAATCTCAACATCTAGAGATGGTTGTTTTAGGAAATTCTAAAGCTAGACACTGTGGGTGGAGTATGCATTCTCAATTTCATGTTAATTCCTGCCAGTAGCATGGAACACCCATTCCACCCTTTGCAATCCCTGTAGATAACAGATTTGTAACTCATTTGCAGTCCCTACAGTTCCTTGGATGTGTGATTCTTGGTGTGTATGATATTTGGAGTTGCCTACTTATCCATTTTCCTCATCTTTTCTAACATAAAAGAATAATGTGAGGGGCCAGAAATATTAGTTCCAGGCTCCACTGCAGCCTAACATGACCATTTGACAATTCTCCCCAAAAAATGCATTCTGAAATCTGCTGGCTGAGGAATTCTTGGAAGCCCTACAAAACTTTTCTCTACAAAAGGGGAACAAGTGAGAGTGGTGGCGCACACTTGTAATCCCAGCACTTGGGAGGCTGAGGCAGGAGGTTTGCTACAAGTTCAAGGCCAGCCTGGGCTACATAGTGAGTTCAAGGCCAGCCTGAACTACATAGCAAGACTCTGTCTCAAAAAACCAAAAAGGGGAAAAATCATCTGACATAATTTTTACCCACTGTCCTTCCTCTTTTTGCCTGCCTAGAATATAAACATAGTGTCCAGAGTTGGAGCCACCATTTTGCTAAAAGCCTGAGGAGAGAAGCCCCACAGGGCTAGGATAGTAGAAAGGATCAGATCCGTGATGGAGTAAGAAAGCCTAGGATGATGGAGTAGAAGACAGCAGCAAATCGCACCTGTGGAACCTGGAATTGAAACACCTCGAAAGTAACTACTTAGCGAAGAGAAAGAAAAGAAGAGCTCTGTGAATCAAGAAACAGCCAATGTGAAGGCTAAACACCAGGGAGAAATGGAAGAGAACACAGAGAAAAGAAGAAAACAGTCTGGAACACTAACCCCAGCCCCAAGAAAAGCCCAGAGCTAGGTTAAGCAGCAAATATAGTGTCGGGTTTTACTCTGAAAGTGGCTCCCTCTGCATGGCAGGCTAGCTTTGGAGAAGAAATCCATTGCAGCAGCTGCCATATTTAGAAATGATGTACATGATGAGGAGGTATTTTGAGAAGGGTTTATTATTTAAGACTGAGCTACTCCAGAAATCAGAGATCACAGAGCAACCCCACTTCAGAGTGTCTAGGGTCCCCCTACCACAGTGACTATGGGGGATGACCTCAGGAAACAGTCACGGAGAGGTGGTGGCCCAGTCACAGATCCTTGAGAAGTTTCAACAGCTGAGAGCGCAGGAAGTGGAGAACGCGATGGTCCCTCCCATGGCGGGGAGAAGCCAGGACAGTTGCATCTGGTTTTCCGAGGGGGGTGGGTCTGAATGTGCTGGGATTGAGTCCAGTGGCCTGCTTGAACCCCTCATTGCCTACTTCCAGCCCAGAACTCAGTGATCTCTTTGCTTTCCCCACCCGCCAGTGTGATCAGTGGTGCCCTCTGCTTGGACGTTAGCCGCGCCTCTGCGTGTGCAGACTGAGGGATATCTGGAGCAAGCAGGACACTTCGTCAACCCACAGGCTGCAAAGCTGTTTGGGGGTAGCGAGGCTGATGGTGCACAGAATGATGCAAACGAACACCGAAAGCCTCTGGTGTGACTACAGCCCTGAGGCAGAAAAATACCGCTGGCTCATCCCACCCAGTCAGAAAGGCAAGGCGGGACTCAGGATTCACAGAACAAAAAATGGATGCGGAAACACAGCAGGTCCAATTTGTTACTCACCTGCCTCCGTATCTGGTGGATTCCAACAGGACAGTTCCTGGAAAGAAACTAATTACCCAAACACCTTTAGGTGGAGGACGTTTTTGGATTCATTACTCTTTTCCTTTGTTGGTTTTCTGCTGTTGTTATTTTGGTCATTTTTTCTTTTTTCTTCCTTTTTTGTTTCTTTGTTGTTTTTGTTACTTTTACCCAATTCTATTAACTTTTGAAAAACTCTTTAATTGGACTTTATCGCACTTTTCTCCCTTCTTTCTCCTCTTCCTTTTCTAAGTTTTACTCCTTCCAATTTTCCTTTTCCCCACCACCTCCATTTTTATTATGATGTTAACTGTTATTGATATTAATCTTTACCATTTACTCTATGTTATTATTGCTAATTTTATTTTATATTGTTAATGGTTGTATAGTTGTTGCTTTTAGTGGGTTTTTACTGTATGTCAATAAGCAGTTTGTTCTGAGTTTATATTATTGCTGATTTCTTTTCTATTATAATGTTGGCATAGTTGTTGCTTTTAATTGCTTTTTGCTCTAAGTCAGTACTGTGTCTGGTTTCTTTGTGTTGCTGACATTACTGTGGTTTGTTTTCTTTTCTCTGAGTGGTGCTGGGGATCAAGGCCTCAGAAGAAGGCTGAATATTGCGAAGACCTTCAAATAAAAGTGGAAGAAGTATCCATCCAACAGATGAAAAAAATCTCAATATATAAACACAAGAAGTATGAAAAAACAAGGTGACATGAAAATTTCCATAATTTGTCAGTAAATGAATGCAGATAATGAAGTGGATAAAATTCCAGACAAAAAATTTAAAAGCCTGATTTATCAATTGATTAGTGATTTCAAAAAGGATACAAATAAACAGCTGATTGCATTAATGAAGACAATGCAGGATATGAAGGCTCAATCCAGCAAAGGGAGACTCTGAAGAAGAACTAAACAGAAATTCTGGAAATGAAAACACATTAAGTCAAATCAAAACCCCAGTAGAAAGTAGACAGGACCACAAGAAGACAGAATTTCAGGGCTTGAAGACAAGATTGAGGAATTCAAATATGCAGACACTAAAAAAAGGAGAGGGCCGGTGAGATGACTCAGTGGCATAAGTGCCTGCCTGGCAAGCGCGAGGTCCTGAGTTCAACTCCTGGAACCCACATATGAGAAAAGGGGCAGGGATATCTCTCAGCGGCACGGGCACCTGCTGACGCGCGAGGTCCTGAGGTCGACCCCTGGTACCCACAAAAAAATGAAAAGAAAAAGGAGAAATTATGAACAAAACATCCAAGAACTCTGGAACACAGTTAATAACCAAACTTAAGAATTTTTGGTATAGCAGAGAGCACTAAGCTATAGACTACTGGTATAGAAAATACAATAAATAATAACAGAAAATTTCCAAAATCTTGGGAAAGATATAGACATCCAAGTACAGGAGGTATTTAGAACCCCAAACAAATATGACCAGAAAGGAACCTCCTCACATCATGTTGTAGTTAAAACAGCAAGAGTACAAAACAAGGAAAGAACATGGAGACATGCAAAGGAGAAATGTCAAGTCACTTATACAGGAAGTCATCAGAATAACTCCACACTTCTCTGCAGAAACTTTCAAGGACAGGAGGGCATGAAATTCATCAAGCTCTGAAAGAAAATAACTACCAACCTAGATTACTATATCCGGCAAAGCTATCCTTTAAAATTGAAAGAGAAATAGATCTTCCAAGATAAGCATAAACTAAAGAATCATGACCACTAAGTTAGTATTGCAGAAAATACTTAAAGAAATCCTGTACACAGAAGAGAAAGAGTAGATACACTACTAAGAATTAATCAGCCAGGTGTGGTAGCACATGCCTGTAATCCAAGCACTCAGCAGGCTGAGGCAGGAGGATTGCCACAAGTTCGAGGCCAGACTAGGCTACATAGTGAGTTCAAGGCAAGCTTGAACTAAATATTAGTGAGACCCTGTCTTAAAAAAATGAGAGGGAGAGAAAGAGAGAGAGAGAGAGGAGAATTAGGAATCAAATATACCTTAATGCAATAACTCTGAATGTAAATGGTAATAGTTCTTTAATTAAAAAACAGACTGGGGCCGGTGAGATTGCTCAGTGGCATAAGCACCTGCCCGGCAAGCGTGAGGGCCCGAGTTCAACTCCTGGAACCCACATACGAAAAAGGGGCCAGTGATATCGCTCAGCAGCACAGGCGCCTGCTGGCGCACGAGGTCCTGAGGTCAACTCCCAGTACCCACCAAAAAAAAAAAAAAAACACAGACTGACAGAATGGATTAAAAAAAACAAGGCCCAACTCTTCATTGCTTGCAAGAAAGATACTTCACTAGTAAAAACATACATAAAAAGTCAAAAGATGGCAAACAATATTCCAGGCAAACAGAGCCCAACAGCAAGCAGCAGTAGATATACGCCTATCTGACAAAGGAAACTTCAGGATAAAATTAATCAGGTGAGACCAAAAAATGTCACTACATATTGGTAAAAGGAAGAATCCATCAAGAACTTATAACAAATGTAAATATGAATGTACTAAGCCTCAGTGCACCTGATTACATAAAGTAAATACTACTCAACATAATGGGGCACATAGAGCCCAACACAATAATAGAGGATAACTTCAATACTCTACTCTCACCAATAGATAGATCATCCAAACTAAAATCAACAAAGACATATCGAAGTTAAACTACAACATATATAAAATGTACTTAACAGGCGTCTACAGAATATTCCACCCAACAACCACAGAGTACACATTCTTCTCAGCTACCATTTGACACAGATAAAGCTCGTGAAATACTCTTCAAAACATACATTAAGCCATAAAGATTACATTTTAATGATCATATTTAAGCTATGAAGCCAGGCTTAACAAATACAAAAAATTTAAATGATTTGTTGCATCTTATTGGATCTTAACGGAATGAAACTAAAAATCGAAGATAGAAAACACAGAAACTATATAAACACATAGAGATTGAACAATTCATTTGGGGAAAAATCAGAGAGTTCCTAGAATCAAATGAAAATGGAAATACAATATACCATAATCTCAGGGTACACATAGGCAGTTTTAAGAGGAAAGTTTATCGTTATGAGCCTTTATATCAAAAAATCAGAGAAATCTCAAATAAATATCCTAATCATGCATCTCAAGACCTTAGAAAACCAGAACAAACCAATACAAACACAATAGAAGGAAAGAAATATCAAAAAGCTGAAACTAATGAGATACAAACTAAAACAAACGATACACAAGACCAGTAAAACAGAGAGCTAGTTCTTTGAAAAATAAACAAGATGATAAACCCTTGGCTAAACTACCTGAAGAGAGACAATACTCAAATCAAAATACAATTAGAAATAAAAAAGGAGATATTACAATAGACACCAGTGAGATCCAGATGATTATTAGGAACCACTTCGAAAACTTGTATTTTAATAAGTTGGAGAATCTACAGGAAATAGATGAAATTTCTACACAACTACAAACTACTAAAACTGAACCAACTTTTGAGAGATGCAAGTTAAAACAACACTGAGATTCCATCTCACCCTAGAAAGAATGGCTGTTATCAAGAAATCAAACAATAACAAACGCTGGAGGGGCTGTGTGGAAAAAGGAAACCTTCTCCACTATTGGTGGGAGTGTAGACTGGTGCAACCACTGTGGAAATCAGTATGGAGATTCCCCAAAAAACTAGGATTGGGCCGGTGAGATGGCTCAGCGGCGTAAGCGCCTGCCTGGCAAGCACGATGGCCCAAGTTCGACTCCTGGAACCCACATACAAAAAAAGGGCCGGTGATGCCGCTCAGCAGCATGGGTGCGTGCTGACACGCAAGGTCCTGAGGTCGACCCCCGGTACCCACAAAAAAAGCACAAAAAACTGGGATTGCAGGTCCCATTTGACCCAGAAGCTGGGTCAAATGGGACCTTCTGGGTATCTTCCCAGAAGAATTAAAAACATCATACCACAGTGATGTATGTGCACCCATTTTTATAGCAGCACAATTTGTAATAGCTAAATCTTGGAAACAACCCAAATGCCCATCAACTGAGGAATGGATAAAAAAGATGTGGTATTTTTGTATAATGGAGTACTACTCAGCCATAAAGAAGGATAACTTTATGGAGACTTTTATAGGTACATGGATGCACCTTGAGACCATACTCATAAGTGAAATAAACCCAATGCACATGTGTAAACATCATATTGTCTCCCTAGTGTGAGAGGCTGAAAGAGTAAATAAGATCCAAAATGTACAACAGATATTGTAAAATGGGAAGAAATTGTTCAAAAGGAAAGAGAAACTGGGATGGGGGAATGGAGAAAAGAAGGAAGGGAAAAGCAAAAAAAAAAATATATATATATATATATACATATATATATGATAGTTAAGATAGATACACTACTAATTTCTCTTAGTGCATTGAAAAGAAAGGTTTGTGCTAACATTGTTTGGACAATTGAATGCCAATATCTTGTACCCTGAGTAAAAAATTTAAAGATAACAATATGCAATGTATTAACTATTGTTACCCTCCTATTATGTTGTTTTGAAATTTTATTCTATTTTTTTCTCTTTAAATTAAAAATCAGGGCCGGTGAGATAGCTCAGTGGCATAAGCACCTGCCTGGCAAGCATGAGGTCCTGAGTTCGACCCCCGATACCCACATAAAAAATAAATTAATTAATTAAAATTTTTAAAAATAAAATAAAATAAACTGAACCAAGAGGATATAAAAAACCTAAACAGATAAATAGCAATAAATAACATTGAAGCAGTAATAAAAATTCTCCTGAAAAGGAAACCCGGGGACCAGATTCTTTAAAAAAGAACAACATTTCTCAAAGTATTCCATGAAATAAAAAGGCAAGAAATGCTTCCAAATGTATTCTATAAGGCCAATGTCACCCTGATACCAAACCAGACAAGGACACAACACAAAAAGTAAACTATAGACCAATATTCTTGATGAACACTGATGCAAAACTCCTTAATAAAATACTTACAAGCCAAATTCAATAACACATCAGAATGATCATACACCAAGATTAGGCTGGTTTCATTCTAGTCATGGAAGGATGGTTCAACATATGCAAATAAATGTAATGGACCACATAATTCAAATCCAGGATAAAAAAATCACATGATCCTTTCAATTGATTCACTGAAAGCCTTTGACAAAATTCAACATCCTTTCATGATAAAAACCCTGAAGAAACAAGGTATTGAAGGGTCATCTCTCAAAATATTAAAGATCATATATGATACCATCATTCTGAATGGGGGAAAATTGAAAACATTTTCTCTCGAATTAGGAACAAAGCAAGGATGTCCACTCTCATCACTCTTATCCAATATAGTTCTTGAAATTTTAGAGCAATTAGGCAAAGGAAAAAATAAAAGATACCAATAGGAAAGAAAGAAGTCAAATTATCTTTGTTTGTGGGTGATAAGATCCTACGCTTAGAATGCCCTTCAGACTCTACCAAAATGCTGTTAGAGCTCATAAATGAATTCAACAAAGTAACAGGATAAAAAGTCAACATTAAAAAATCAGTAGCTATACTATACACAAATAATGGACTAGATAAGAAAGAAATAAGAAGAACCATTACATTCTCAATAACTTCAAATAAAATAAAATCCTAGGGATCTACATAACTAAGGAGGTAAAACATCTCCACAATAAAAGTTTCAGAACACTGAAGAAATTGAAGACGACTCAAGAAGATGGAAAAACCTCCCATGTTCATGGATTGGCAGAATTAATATTGTCACAATACCCATTTTTACAAAAGCAATCTACACCAATTCAATATAATCCCCACCAAAGTACCAATGACATTCTTCACACAATCTAGAAAAACAATCCTAAAATTCATATGGAAACACAAAAGATCCAGAAAAGTCAAAGCAATCCTAAGCAAAAATGAGCAAGCTGAAAGCAATACAATACCTTATTTCAAATTATACTGCAAAGCTGTGGTAATAAAACCTTCATGGTACTGGCACACACACACACATGGTGTGTGTGTGTGTGTGTATTTGGTGAGGACACAGGAAAAAATAAGCAAGGACAGCCATCTGATTCTGGACAAAGGGGCAAAATTACCTGTTGGAGAAATAATGCTGGGAAAATTGGATATCAACTTGTAGAAAATTGAAACTAGATCCTTCTCATCTTGTACAAATATCAATTCTAAATAGATCAAAGACTAGGTAGATGACCTAAAACTTTAAATGTCCTAAAAGAAAACATAGAGGAAACACTTAAAGCATTTCGTACAGCCAAAGAGTCCCTGAATAGGACTCCAATAACACAAAAAATGATAACTAGAACCAATAAAGGGAATGACATCAAATTAAAATTTTCTGGACAGCAAGGGAAACAATTAACTGTGTGAAGAGACAGAATGGGAGAAAAATCTTTACCAGCTATTCTTCAGAGAAATAATATTTAAAATATATAAAGAACTCGAAAAATTTAACACCAAAAAAATTTATATTCCAATCAATAAATTTGCAAATGAATTGAAAAGACACTTCTCAAAAGAAGTACAAATGGCCAATAAGTGTATGAAAGACAATGCTCAATACCTTTAGCCATTAGGAAAATGTGAATCAAAAGTACACTGAGATTTTATCTCACCCTAATTAGAATGGCTGTCATCAAGAATACAAAAACCAAAAAATGCTGGCAAAGATATGGGGGAAAAGGAACGCTTCTATGCTTCTGATGAGAATGTAAATTAGTACAGCCACTATGGAAATCAGTATTGAGGTGCCTCAAAAAATTAAAAATAGGGGTACCATTTGATCCAGCTATACCACTCCTTGGTATACACACAAAGAAATTAAAGTCAGCACCCTGTAGGGATACCTTCATATCCATTTAATGTGGCACAATTCACATAGTCAAGATATGGAACCAGCCTGGGTGCCCATCAAGAGATGAATAAAGATCATGTGGTACACACACATAGATATATAGATATAATTTTTCAGTCATAAAGAAAGACAAAATTCTGTCATTTGCAGGAAAATGGATGGATCTGGAGACCATCCTGCTGAGGCAAATAAACCAGACTTTTAAAAACAAATACCACACATTCTCTCCAATATGTGGAGTCTAAAAGTTAACAAGAAAGTAGAAGGGAAATTGTCATTAGAGAAGAGGAAAGGAAAAAGAGTGAGGAAGGGGGAATGTAAGGACAGGTAATAAGGGGGATAGAAATGAGCAACATATAGCACATGAATTGAATGCTTCTAAAGATGTAAAACTGGGGAGAAGATTGGGCACAAGAGATGATGGAAAGGGGACGAAGATGACCAAACTATGTTATACACATATAGGAATGAATATGCTGAAATGAATCACATTGACCTGTGTGAGCAATTTTTTAAAAAAAGAGTGGGAAGAAAAGAGAATACAACTGAACTGCACACTTCTTGTGATAGGTGAAACATAGAATCCTTTACTTGTCTTCTAAATTTGAGGTAAGCAAAATTTTAGAGGTCTCTTTAATGTGGGGCCAGCAAAATTTTTCTTTAAGAGGCCATATCATAAATATTTTCAGCTTTTCCAACCACATGGGCTCTAGTCTAATTATTCAATTCTGCTCTCAGAGCACCAACACAGGCATGGGCAACATGTAATGAGTGCATGTGGCTGTGTTTCAATAAAACTTTCTTTACAAAAACAGAGTGGGCTGGCTTTGCCTGAGGGCCACAGTTTACTGAACTTCGTCCTAAATGATTCTCATGTCTGTTAGCTACGAGATTGTTGCTTATACTTGTTCTTCCAAATAACTTATCCTAGTGCCAACAGTCTATGAGGATGCATTGTAGACAGGGAAAAAATAAAACCCTTCCATGTGCCTTCCATTTCATAAAAGTTCTAGGATAAGCATATACAACAGGAAATAATGTGTCTCCCCTAAAAAATAAGAAAGGCTTATGGCTCAACACGAAGACACCAAATACTGTTCATCTTCTCAAGAATTAAGAGCTGGAAGATACAGAGCTGGTAGGATACTACTCAGGAGAAAGTTTGTTAAGGATCAAAGTCAATGCAAGTGACAAGATTATTGTGGTAGTCACCTTTCCTGCACTGTGATGCAATGCCTGAGAACAACAATGTAAAGGATGAAAGGTTTATTTTGGCTCACGGTTTCAGAGTTTTCCGTATGTGTTTGTCTAGCTCCGCTGCTGTAGTCCTCTGTCAAGGCAGAATGTATGGCAGAAGGACAGGGCAGAGGAAAGCTTCTCACCTCGTGGCAGCCAGAAGCAGTCAGAGAGAGCGAGGGAAAGAGGAAGGAGTGAGGGACAGGATATACCTTCAAACGCATGCCCCAGGGACCTGGCTCCACCAACCGGGCCCCTCCTCCTAATAGCACATTTATCCTTGAACTCACCCACGGAGTAGTACGCTCATGATCCAATAACCTCTACAGGCTCTTCCTCCAAACACTGCCGCACTGGAGATCCAGCCCTCCACACATAAGTATTTGGAGGACACTTCATATTTAAACTGTAACAGTCTATCCCTGGCCCTCCAAGTCACATGTCCATTTCATTATGCAAAATGCATTTAGTCTATCTCCAACAGTTGCTAAAGTCTTAATAATTCCAGCATTACTCAAAAGTCCAAATCCAACGTCCCCTCTGGGATTCAAGGCAAAGTGTTAGCCATGAGTCCCTGTAAAAATCAAAAAGAAGTTACATACTACACAAGATGCAATGGCATAGAGTAAGTATTTCCTTTCCAAAAGGGAGGAACATTGTCATACAAAGAAATAGGACCAAAGCTACATTCAAACCCATCAGGACAAGTGTTAATTCCTATAGCTCAATGGCATCCAGGGCACATGGCAGCAAGATATAAGCTCCATGGGGCTTGAGAAGCCCTATTTTTATGGCCTTGCCAGCTGTATCCCATATGCCCACTTTCTTGGGCTGGCTTTACTCATCATCTCTGGCTTTCTTTTGCAGATATTCCATATGCCTGACATCTCCAACTTTCTGAGTGTCTATTAGAAATTTCACCTATTCTCAGAGCTTCTGAACCACGTGGTCAAGTGCAGTCATAGCAATGATCCCACTTCTCAGTACCAACTTTCTAGATTAGTCAACTTTTTGTCACTATGACAAAATATCTGACATACATCAACTCAAAGAAGGAAAGGGAGCTTTTTGCTCACAGTTTCAGACATTTCAGTCCATGGTCAGCTGGTTCCATTGATTTTAGACCTGCATCAATGCAGAAATGTCATGGTGTAGCGTGCGGTGGAGGAGAGCTGCTCACCTCGTGGCAGCCAAGAAACACAGAGAAAGTAAGAGAGACAGGAAGGGGCCAGGGACAAGATGTACCTCTGAAGGCACATGCTCCATAAGCTGTTTCCTCCATCCGGGCCCCACCTCAGCTATGAACTCACCAGTGGGTCAATCCATTAAAGAAGTTAATGCACTCACGACCCTATCACCTCACCCAACCCCACCTCTGAACATTACTACATTGGGGATAAAGCCTTCAGTACATGATTCTTTGGGAGAATTTCATATTTAACTTGTAACAGCTCTATAGGTGCTGATGACAGGGTCTCCACAAAATATGACCATGGTTATCATTGGACAATTCCTGTTTAAAGAAAATACAGCATGACAGAGCTATTCCAGGGTAGCAAATCTCTCAGAGTAAACTAGAGAAATGGACCCAGCACATTCATCATATAAAAAACTGCCATCCACTTCCTTTCTGCTTTTTGCTTTGGTATTTACTGTTCGTAGACAGAGCTACTCCTTCCCCTCCATTTCATGGCCTTCCCAATGCAGAGCAGCTATGAGGTATGGATTCTAATTGGTCCCACCACTTTGTCATGATGATTGGCAAACAAATGTGTTTGTGCCAAAGAGAAGTTCAGGACCTTTTCCCAGTGGCTTTGAGAAGTAAATCTCTCCCCCTTTGTACATGTGAGTACAGAAACATGCAGTTCTGGTTCCTAGCAGCAGCCTCAATGGAATTCAGGCTCAGGGTAAAACAAACTCAGGAAGGAAGGAAGGTCAAAGATACTCTTAAAGAACTTGAATTCTGAATTATCTTACTTTGAATACTGCCCTACAACTGTTTTTAAAGTTATGTGAATCAATAAATTCTTTTTTTAGTTAAGCTAGGGCTCAGTAAACTCAGATCTTGGGGTGAAATCCAGCCCATCATATTTTATATAACCCATAAGCTAAGAAGGATCTTTATAGACAAACATTTGTAATCTAGTTGATGATAGAGAAAATGAACTTTAAACCCCAATTAAATAAAATGTTTCCTTCTCAAAATAAGATTTCTGTTTGTCTCATTAGTAAATCTAATTACAAAAATGTAAATTCAAGTACCATATTTTGAATTTCATCAATGAAACATTTGTGAAAATTTGTTTTCTTTTTTGTCACATACGTGCTCACCTAATAATCTTTATTTTGCCCCTTGGCCTGTGAGGTCCCTTTACTAAAATCATTTGCTCAGCCCTGTGTTATTAGTATACTTCAGTTTGCTGCATGATGTGGCTTTAAAAAATCATGTTAAGTAGTACTCTTGTTTTAAGGGAAGAAATGAAATGTGACTATTACTAAGTTTTTTTCATATGGAAACTCAGAACCACTAAATTAACTTCCTGAAAGGTCTCCACTCCAGGCATCATCCCCAGCTCCCTCAAACTTAAATAAATATTGTCCTCTTAGCTGTTGTTTCTATCCTTTGAGTCTTTGATGGTGTGTTTCTTTGTCATCTCCTATAATCCCATCAGAAAACAGAACAGAAATTTACCATAGAATGGTGTATGCACTGTAAAACAATCACAGTGTGATTATAGGGATGTCACTACCTTTCTACGTCTCAGCACATCCACTAAGAGTGAGTCCTTCAGGATACATTTTTCTTGAAATTTACCAGAACTGACAGATAGTTTCTTCTCAAAAGATGGCACTTTCCCTGGAGGAAAGAACTAAGAGTCAGAAGATCTGGATGTGTTTCTGTACAGAAAGCATTACTTTCATTCCAATAAAAGAACCACCACCACCTAGTTTTATTTTTTCTGCCTGAATACAGCTGACAGGATCCCTAGCTTCTTAGGTGGCCTCTAGCCCATGTCTGGTCACTTAGAGCTGGCTGGACACAGTGATTGGTTCAAAGATGGGCACATGACCTAGCCAGAGCCAATCAGATCAAATCTTAGGAGTGAAGCTTGAGTGTAAAGATGGTACATGACCCTGCACCATCTAATCAGATCAGATCTAATCTCAGAGCTTGAAGGTATCTGGAGGGAGAGTTCTTTGTGACTAGAGTTAAGCCTGGGATCACAAAGCTTTTGGAGAGAGACACCTCCTGAGAAAGAAGTCAACACATAGGAAAGTTGAGCAGAGATAGAAAGATAGAGATCAAGGGCTGGTAATGTAATTTAAAATAATACATTCAGTCCTGCCTGAAGCTAGAGCTATTGGCTTGGACTATTCAATTACATGAGCCAAGAAGCTCTTTTTTCTGTTTGAGCCAGTTTAAGTTGGGGTTTCTGTCACTTACAACAGAGATACACAATCACTACATAATGTTGTGGCTGTCTGTGGTTGGATTCTCAAAAAAAAAAAAAAATCCTTGAGACAAAGATCCCAATTCAAGTCATTTGAGAGGTGCTCCCAGGAAGTACGTGTTTGGGCCAAGGAATTGAGACAGGAAGGGAAGGCAGCTATAACAGCGTGTGAGTGAACGTGCCAACACGAACGGGTGGTACAGGTCGTGCTCAGTCCTGCTGGAGAACTGACTGAGACAAGGGAGGACATGCGCTTCAGAGCCATCCTACTTCATTGCTCCAGGATCAAGGAAGGTAGGGTGTCTCCCCTCAACATGCCCAGCGTGGGCTCTGAGGCTGTTGCTAGGGTTGCCGGTGCCTTCACATCTCAGGAGGAGAGCGTCACGGCCTGGGAGCATGTGGGAGAACCCCAAGGCACGTGCTGGGGTGCTGACTTGGAAATAAATGCTCGCTGGGCCTGCTGCAGTGATCACAAGCAACTCGCTGTTTTTGAGGCTCACTAGCTTCACTTATTAAATTGGGTGACAGTCGCATCTGTGATACCTGTTTTAGAGAGTCATTACAAGAAACAACGGAGATTGCACATTGGAAAGGACTTAAATAACATTCAGAGGGAGCTCAAATACACAATCACGCAGTGCTATTATTGTATTGCTATTTCCTTTTTCTTATCTATTACAAAGAGGCAAGAATCAGCACAGATGGAACACACAAAGCACCTACCTTGTGCACATATTGTGTCCTTTACATATTAAAATGCCCCAGCAAAGTGGCTTAGGGGGTCACAGGAACCCTCAGCTTCCTGCTGTGGCCACTTCGTCATCTCTTGCTCTGTCCTGACATCTGCGCTCCTCCTGGAACAGTACTTTTATTGTCCTTTAGAAGCCACCCTCTTCTGCATCATCCTTATGAGTGAGGTGGACTGAGCCCCCATTCCAACTCCAGGGGTGGAAGATGCAAGAGGCAAAGGCTTCTGGGGACATGAGAGCAAAGCCACCACAGGCCCTTGCTGGCACCTGATGAGCCAGCTCTCACTCTGCACTTCTCCTCTCTCCCTGTTTCCATAGTCACGTTAGGTAAGGAAATGTCACTGGACTGGGGATAGAAGACCTGACACTACACCAATAAGCTGGTCCTGAGTCTCCAGTCCCTAACTTCCTTTGGCCTCATTCCTCTCCGAGATGGGAGCAAAGTGGGCTGAGCCACAGCCAGTCCTGCCTGTCACCTACCGTCGGTGGTCAGTCCTTGGCAGCTTCTTCAAGAGATCCGGCATCTGCACAGCTATGGGGAAGTGGGGGCAGGCAAACCAGCCTGTGTCCACAGCACAGAGAGGACAAGGACATGAAGGAGTTAAGGAGCAGGTGTCTGTCCATGCCCAGCAGGGGATATGGAAAGAGAGAAAAGTAGCATTCTGGGGGAGACGCCTCCAAACACCTCAACAGTAAGTCAGGTGGATGTCGCATGTCCTAATAGAGCACTTCACTTCTGTGCGTCTCTTCCTCCAAATCCAAAACTCTAATTTAATCACAGAGCGGGGGAGAGGAGGGGAGGGGAGAGGAGACCAGAGGAGACCAGAGGGAAGAAAACTGAGGAGCCTTCTACAAAACACCTGAGTAGTACTCTTCAAATACTAGTCAAAAAAAAAACAAGGAAAGACAGAAATTGTCACAAACCAGAGAAGTCTAGATAGACATGACAACCAAATACAAACTGGAATCCTGGGCTGAGTCTTGGGACAGAAATAGGACATTAGAGAAAAATTAGTGAAACCCACGTAAAACCTGAAGTTTCTTTAACAGCAATGTAGAAATGTTGTATTCTTACAAATGCACCACAGCAATGTGGGGTGAAAACACTACAGGAACTAGGTAAGGGCTACAGGAAGTCTGTACCATGTTTGGAACTTTTCCGTAAATTGGAAGTTATTCTTTTTTTTTTTTTTTTTTGTGGGTACCGGGGGGTCGACCTCAGGGCCTCACGCGCCAGCAGGCGCCCGTGCCGCTGAGCGATATCACCGGCCCCTTTTTTCGTATGTGGGATCCGGGAGTCGAACTCGGGCCCTTGCGCTTGCAAGGCAGGCGCTTAAGCCGCTGAGCCATCTCACCGGCCCTGGAAGTTATTCTTAAATGAAATTTTATTTTAAAATAGGAAAAAAAATTTCCCTTCCGTCTTGCTATTTCCTCCATAAAGCGATCTGAAGAGATGAGGCTGGAGAGGAAGTAGAGGCAGCCTGGAGATGGACACTGAGACAGAGATGAGCATCTTCGCAAGCTGTAGTGGACTGAGTTATGTCCTCCCAAAATTCACAGGTCGAAACCTTAACCCTGACATGACAACATTTAACATAAGCTGTTAAGGACCCAATTCTAAATAAGGTCACAAGGGTGTGGTGTGACCCAGTAGAACTGGTGTTCTTCTAAGTAAAAGAAGAAACTACAGAGCACTCTAAGTCTCTCTGGGGACACAGTGGAAAGGCCATTGAGAACACAGGGAGAAGATGCCATCTGCAAGCCAGGACAAGACGCCTCAGCAGAAACAAACTTGGCGGGCCCCTTGATCTTGGACTTCTGGCCTCCAGAACTAGAGAGCACTGTTTTCAGTTGTTTTAAATTTCCCAGGTCATGGGATTTTGCTATGGTAGGCAAGCAGACTGGAAGACCACCCATGCCCATGGGAGAGGAGAGAAGGAACGAGAGTGGGAGAAGGAGAAATGGAGCTGTGATGCGATCACACAGGAAGTGCTAAAGCCAGGGTGGTCTTTGGTGCTGTCCAGAACTAGGGTGAAAGAATGGGCACTGATACTCTACACCAGCCTGAGACTGGATGCAGACTGGGAAGTAGGTAAAGTGTCTGTTCAGATGGGGCCACCCCCGAGGTGCGATGACCATAAGAGCTAGTTGCCTGGGGCAGTCTCAGCAGGTCCTTTGTCCGCAGGTGTCCTGGCCAGTGTTTCATGCACACTATGCAACCTAGGGCCCACCCTCCTCTGCAAGACAAGTGAACCCCCACCTCAAATCCTGCTCCTCCGACTTCATATCCCTCCTGCAACATCTTAGCTGGCCCTAACTGAGGGAAATGAACAAAAAATTAGAATTTTAAACCAGACAGTATTCTAATAACGCACAGGGAATACAGTCATGTAAGCTGCCCAAGATGTCGTGATGGGATCCACCCTCCAAGGGGAAAGAATTCACCTGAGCACAGAACTCACCTAGGCACTGATGTGAAAAATAGAATCACCTCATTCAGCAGGCCAACTGGGTGAGTCTCCTGCACCATGATCCTACGATAAAATGCTCACTCATCTCTTAAAATGCAGCACATTTAGGATAAATTTCATAGTCCTCATGCTACAAAGCCCCATATGATCTGGTCCCCTCTCCAGCTTTTCTCTCTCAGCATCAAATTTATTTGTACCTTAGGGTCTTTGCATATGTCAATCCCTTTACCAGACCAATTCCTGTTCATCCTTTGGGTCTCAGATGTAAAAACACTTACTTGGGGAGGCCTTCCCCATGCTTCGGGTGCTCAGACCAGCTTGGAGCGGAGATGTGCTTGAATGCCAGGGTGAAGGGTGAAGGAAAGCAGCCTCCGGAGGAAGTTCCCCTCACAGCTGTGGCTGACAGCGAACCCAAGTGCACAGGCAATTTTCAAAAATCTAGCTTCGTCATTTGCTAACATCTAACTGGTCAAAAGTGAGTCACATGGCCAACCCACCAATTGAAGGGCAAGTACATTCAGTTGCATGAGAGAAATGGAAATGTCAGGTGATAAAAGAATGGGAGGCCCAGGGAAGAGTGAAGAAGCAAAGTATTAAGGCTAATCATTCAACGAACCTCATCTGTCTCATTTAAACTCTCTAAACACAGGGCTGTGTCTGAGCTTTTGTATTGCTTTATTTCTACAATCAAGCACAGAACAGGCACATGGTAGGTGCTTCATAAGGGTGTGCTAAATGTTCTAAATTCCAAAGAATACAGTTCAGATGAACTTTTGCAACCCAATCCATTGCAGAGACAGGAACGGCTTGTAATGCGAGGCCGCATGAAATATATCCCCCCAGAAAGGTAACGGCACATGTGCTAGACTCTAAATCAGCCATCAATGAGCTACTATCATAGTACCTTCAATGGATTATACAAACGATGGCTGTGATGAATGCCTTTGCCTTGCCAGAATTATGATTTGTTATTCATCTTGTGGATTTTTAAACAGAACCTTGTACTTAGTATTCAAATTAATGACTCCAATGTATTTGCCTGGTTTTTTTTTTTTGAAGAATCATTTTGCACAATACATGTAATAGTTACATTTCTATGATAAACTTACTTGGTAAAAGCTTTCTCAATTTTATCATTTAGACAAGTAGATATCAGTAAATCAAACTTGAAAGGCAGAGTAGTAGAGGGGGAGAGAAGCTTGCATACCAGGGTGGGAGGCAAGCTTTCAGCTCTGTAAGGACAGCAGAAGGACAAACGAAGGAAGAAAGGGTAAATCCACATAAAAGACCATGAAAATGTTTCAGGGTAATCCCCCAGCCAGCAACCTGTTATCTTGCACTTTCCTGATTTGATTCATTAAAAACTCTTCTAACCTAAGCATGGTTTGATGAAAAGCTCAAGAAATTTGAAAATAGGTTTAAATTCTGGTTCTCTTATTTCCTAACTCTACAACCCCAAAAATAAACTGACTTAAATTTCTACGCCTCAACTGCATTGCCTGCAAAATGGGACAGAAGATTAGGGGTGGCGGATATGAAAGAAGTTCTGTCTCATAAAGCTGATACCAAGATTTAAAAATCAGACACATCATTTTTGCCAAATGCCTGGCCATAAACACATGCTGGTCTCTGAAAAGTATTTCATGAACCCACTCCAGGATGAGAAAAATGCAGTGGTATGGGTTGAATTGTATCTCCCCCAAAAATATGTTGGAGATCTAACCAATGATATCCATGAATATGACCTTACTTGGAAATGTAATCAAGTTATGATGAAGCCATTCAGGTGGACCCCAGTTCAATATGATAGTGTCTTCACAGCCAAGGCAAAGGACACCAGAAGAGCAAGTGACTGCTGAGTGATGGTGGAGGCAGACATAGGAGTGGTGCAGCTGCGAGCCAGGAACACCAAGGACCGGCAGCCACCACCAGACCCTGGGAAGAGGCAAAGAGAAATTGGTCCAGAGTTTCAAAGAGCCTGGGTTCCAGAAGCACCTGGTCACCTCAGCTTGGTTTTGGACTTCTGACCTCCAGAACTTTGACACAATAGATTTCATCTGGTAAGCCATCCAGTTTGGGATACTTTTTTGCAATAAACTAAGGAACTAATTCATATAGCAACATGAACATCTTAATTAAATAAAATTTATTTGTTGTAAAAAAAATGGTTGTTAAATTTTTTGTCCAAGGGTAGAATTGGCTTGGAAAGGCCTTTTTCTTCCCTTTATTTAAATGTTTGACTTGTCAGTTTTCTTTCTTTCTTCCGTTCTGTTGAAACACACATGTACCCTTCTGATGATCACATATGCAGATACAAATAATGGTTCATGCACGCTCATTTGCATCGTATACGCATGAGACCACTTGCTCTTTCCTTGGGTGATGGAGTCTTTTCGTTCTGCTCATTTGTGACTCAAAAAATGTGCTAACCAACATTTTAGTTACCTTGAAATCCACTGCTATGGGTGTTTAACTGAGTGCAAAGGAGAGAAAATTAAAATAATCAGTGAGTGTAGTTTGCTGCCTGGTCAATGTCATCAGCACTTAACTTACTCATTCCCTCAAGCAACGGAGTTCACTTTGCTCTTTGCACTACTAGTTAGCCATTGCGCCGCTGCTTTCAGAACCCCTCCCCCGGAAGCTGAGATGGCTTAGTCATAGGAGGAGATTTACCTCTTCATTTCATTAAAGAAAGAAAACGGGTTGACTCGTATTTGATCCAGTTTTCTTAAACAGGTATCAAATTTTGCAAATGCTTCCCTTTTTCCCTTAAACGTGGATGCAAATGTTGCAAAGGGAAACTGTTGAAGATGCTTCCGCTTTCTTCCTAGAGAGCACTGCGTCCAGGCGGTCTCATGAGGCACATTCTGACCACAGGCATCTGGGAGCCCTTGCAAGAGGGTTTTTGCAGCCTGCCAGAGGCATCCGGCCCATTGCATGGGGTGGCTGGGCGTGCTGGGGACTTAGTCCTCTTAGGAGAGCTATCAACTAATAAACGATGGGATTGAGGATCCTCTAGCTGCTTCAGGCCTCCACTGGAATAACTCTGGAGATCTCTGTCTACACCGCTGCCCCAGTTGCCCACAGTCCTGACCTGTCAGATAATTCACCCTGTGTTTGCAACTCTGCTCCTTCCTGTCTCCTGTCTCCACCTCCCTACGAATGCTTCCCCGATTGCCGCCCACACAAACCGCTTGCGCGCAAATCCTTGTCTTGATATCTACAGTTTCCAAAAAGTATTCTCAGTTTGACTCCTAAGGACATCTTCAGATTCTGGTAGGAAGTCTGGTACTGACAAAGAGAAAAATCCGTTCTCTGTCGTTAATATGTTCAAGCGGCTGCACTTTTGGAGGTATCGTGACAATTACTAACACCACAATTCACCCAAGTAACAGGAAGGTATTTATGTGTGTCCTCCTAAGCCCCTACTTTTCAATTAGAAGATTCAAACCTCATGTGGTAATATTAGCCTTCAAATATTTTTTTCTTAGGTGACATATAACTACTTTTAAATTTGATTTATCTTTAGGTTTGGTTATTCAATAAACATTTTTTCAAGTATTGACCATACATCAGCTGTAATACCATCTTTGATGACTACCAAGAAAGCATTCTTCTCTGCCTAGCCCAATAGGAAGAGTTGTAGTATGGGTTTACATGCCCATGGAAGGCCACTTTAAAAATGAGCTCTCTGAGGGTTTATAAATACATCAAAACACCACACGCCTTTGGATCCAGTTTTCAAGTCCAGTGAGGGCATTGAGACTATCCAGGTTTCAACCTTATGTTTGATCTTAGATTTTATTTCACTCAAAGGCGTGACTGGGAAATTGGGTGACTTGGATGAAGTTTGTATATTACGTGTTAATACATCAACTTTAAATTTGTATTTACAGTCATCGCAGTTTTTTATGTAAGAGAATTTGAGAAAATTTAGTAAATAAAGAATAAAGTATTCATGGGAAGAGGAATATCATATCTATAATAAACTCTTAAGTTCTGGAAAAAAATCAGATAGATAAATAGATCATATATAAATCATAGAGATGATGACATAAAAAAGAGGTGTAAGCTATATGTCTGTGATATATAGAGAGGGAGATAGAGATATATTAAAGAAAGAATGAGGAAGAAAAAGCCAGTGTAGTAATATGGAGATTTGGGGAATCTGAATAAAGTTTACCTAGGAATACTTTGTATTATTTTTATAATTTTCTTTAACTCAAAAACTATGTCAAAATAATTACTTTTGCAAACACACTCAGCCTTATCTGGTTCCCTTTTTAACTAGCATATATATGAGTAGCACATAGGGCTGTTCTATATCCTGCATGTTTTTCAAAAAATAAAAATCCCTCCAAGGGCATAACTTATGGCTCTGTAACTCCTGTAACTAAACAAAGAAAGCTGCTTATATTTGGTTTTGAAAGAATTGCTTCATCTCAGATCTCAGACTGTTCTCAATGTTTGTTCTCTTTTCAATTAAAAACAGAGTATTGGAAGATGGCTCAGCAGCTAGAACTTTATCCCTACCTTACCTGAGTGCTTTATCTTTGGCACACTTCATTTGGATGTTTATGTGAACAACTTGTCTTTATCTACTCAAGGAGAATGGTAAACAAATAGTTCTGTTGGTTGGATCTAGAGTTTTCCCTATGGGAACACTTCCATTGTTTCACATGTCTGTGGACTTACAGAAAATGATCAGAGGTATTATTAACTCTTTAGATGCTTTTTCCCTTAGCAAAAGCTGTACATTTGCCTTTAAACCTCAGATGATTCCCACTACTCAGTCTTTTAAATTGTAGTTCTGAACTAGTCATGGAATATGCCCTAATTATCGCACAAAACACATGAAACCAGGGACATACAGTGTTTTGGGAAGAGTTCTCCTTTTCCTTCCCAGCTTCAACAGATTATAATTTCTAAAAAGAGCAACAATAGTATTTACTGACCTGCAAGATCTTCCAGAATTTACCACACCCCATCAAGATGTGAGGTCAGTGTCCCCTCCCTTTGAATCTGGGTGGTCTTTTTGGTCTGCCTCAAATAGTAGAGTCCAGGATAAGTTAGGCCATATATCTTCTGAATCTAGGTCATAAAAGGCAACATGGCTTCTACCAACTTTAAAGTATTTGCCCTTAAAATCCGGCCACCATGCTGTAAAGAAGCACAGGCCACATGAAGAGGCCAAATTGGAGAGGAGCTGAAACTCCCATCCCCTCAACCACAGCGAGTTCCCAGGTGATTGCCAGTACCAATTCACCACCAATGTGAGGGAGCCATATCGAATACAGGTCCTGAAACTCTCAGTCAAGCTCCCAACTAATGCCATAAGGAGTAGGGTCAAGCCTTCCCCAGAGAACCCTATCCAAATTGCAGACTCACGTACAGAATAAATATTTGCTATTGTTTTGAGCCTTTACATTACAGAACAACTTGTTATGCAGCAAAGGATAATGAGCATATCATTTCAGGATGTAAGAACCCCAAGCCTTAGGCAGTGCTTGCAGTTGCTATAATTTTCTCTCATATTCTAAGATTTGGGTAGAGCCTCTGTGGATGCTTTCCTTACTACCCAGGTGAACTATCAGCAGAAAGAAAGAAAAGTAACTCACAGATCATTCTTATTAAAATGTGTTTCTCATGTATTCAGGATTAATGTTCAGCCAAGGAGAGATGGGAGAACTGAGGGGCTTCTCTGCACAGCTGAAATCCACTAACACAACAGAGCCAGTCAAGTTAGTTCTCTTCTGTTTGCCCCTCTAGGTCCACTCCACCCCTCTCCATGAGGTGTGAGGGCTAAAATGTGTGGGTCATAATGAAGGATCCCCACTGACTTTATAAGGACAGACTCCCAAGAGCACAGAGGAAGGATGGTGAGTGACAGTGTGAAGAAAGGAAAGGAGATAGGAAGAACTATGCCAGTAACTATCCAATAACCAGCTCACTAAGCAGATGAAATGGATGCATAGATAATTATCAACTTTACTGATATAAAGGATAGGTTGCACACAATTTACAAATAATAATAAAATATACAATATTTGTTATAAATTCCATAGACTTAATTGACTCTCACATAATGCTTTCATTGATTTCCTTAACAGCCCTTGTATCCATAGTCAACCTATGGTTACAGTTGATAAATGAGTGCGGTTGGGACATGATTATTGGTTAGTATTTTTGCTTACAGTATGTTGAGATTTAACACGTTCACCAATGGCTGAATCTAATCAGTTTTGGAATACTGGAAAATTATTTCCTGTTCTTTTGTGCTATTCACAACAACTGTATACAGGACACCTTTTCAAGTTTAATTTGCATTATTATGAATGGTTTCTTCACCATTTTCTTAAGTTTAAATAACCAGCAAAACAATAAATAAAGCCTTGAATTATAGTATTTACAGGTGTCTGTGGTGTAAATATGTGCATCCTGGAACATTTTAAGCCACCAATGAGGAATCACTAAGTGTGGCACTGGAGAAAGATTCCCACCAGGATGCCAGTATATAGTATCATCACACCATACAACATCCAACAGATGAAACTTCAGAGTGTTGGCAATAGTAAAATATCATGAATATAACCAGAAAATACTGAATTGTGAGAATTTATTATTTTTACTACAATTTATTTAATTGCAAGTTCATACTTTTTTTTTTAAATAATAGCTTTTTAAACAAATGGTTGGCAAAGTTCCTGGAAATTTAACAGTTGACTTTCTTAAACTGGTGGGATCCAGCTAGATCCAGTCCCCCCGAAAAATAGAGAATGCATGGTGTCGATCCAGAATGAGAATAAGCAATGGTTCCCAAACTGGGCTACCCATAGGAACCAGTGAGATGGCTTTTAAGCACACTAATGCCTGGTTCATGGACAGCCATCTTTTAGCTGTGTTCTTGCATGGCAGAAGGAGCTCTCTGAGGTCTCTGTTATAAGCTACTGAACTGGTCAGCTTTCCCATCGCTAGGAGAAAATACCAGACACCCAAAACTTAAAGGAGGTTTATTTTAGTTCAGCTTCAGAGGGTTCAGTCCATGATCAGCTCGCTCCAAGGCAGAAACAGCATGGCAGCAGAGCTTGGAGGAGAAAAGCTGCTCACCTCATTGGGGAGAGAGGTTGGAGGAGAGAAAGAGAACAAGAATATACCCTTCCAGGTCATGCGTTCCTTCAATCCATCAATGGATAAATTCACTGGAGAGTATAGAACCCCCATGATCCCATCACCTTCCAGAAAGCCTACCTCTGAATATATGAGACTACTGGGGGACATCGTAGTCCTAAACCATAATGAGTGTTAATTTCATTCACAAGGGCTCCATCTTCATGGCATAATAACCTACTATAAGCCTCACATCCTAGTAACATTGTCTTGAAGGCTAGGATTTCAGGGAGACCCAAACATTCCATCTCTAGCACTTTTATACTGTCACCTTTCTTCTTTTGAGAGATTAGGAGTGTCCTGAGCTATCCAATAAAAGAGTACTAACCATTGGGAGGTGGTCTTGATGGGGCTCAGAGACTTCCTGGGCATACATGGGTGGCACTTCCGCACAGTGGACAGCTTTCACCTGCTGAAGATGGGTGTAGGCAGTGTATCTCTCCGTGGCCGTGAGATGGATCCAGGCTCCTTGCCATGGGAAAAGATGGCGTAGTTGAACCTTCTCAGCGCTCACAATCCTCCTACATGGCCCTCCAGAGCTGAGTTTGCTGTCTTCATCTTGGCCTTTCAGCCTATAGAACAGTGAGACATAAATTCCTGGTGCTTACAAGCAGTCCAATCCCCAGTGTTCCGGTACAGCAGCCTAATGGACTAAGGCAGCCAGGAAGTCCGCGGTGGGACTACACAGTGGCTAAACTTACCCTTTATGTGAGTTAATATTCTTCAAATACCACCATGTCTTACAGTCCTCACCAGTGAAGAAGGCAGAACTATTACTCACCCTCATTTACCGATGAGGAAACAGATTCCGAGTGTTTGACCAATGAGCTGAAAGTCACACAGCTACAAAAAGGCAGAACCTGGCAATGGACAGAGAGCATAACAGATAACTTTACCTCTCCAACTGCCTTCTCTCAAAGGGACTTCACCGCAACCTTCCTTCTGATTCTAACTCAGCACTTTTATAGGGAAATACTAATCTGCATCCTCCTACCTTGGGTTTGGGTGAAAACAATGGTCTGTTGTCACAGAAAATAAAGCATGTTCCTGAAGCCACTGACAACTATTTAAACAACTTTTAACAGGGACTGTTCCTTGCCCTGTAATCCGATAGATCAGGAGGCATCTTTTCCTTTGGCAATCACCATTAGGACTGGCTTTGGAATCTAGTGGGCATGGATTGCAATCCTGATGCCCTGCTCACAAGTCCTAACCCTCATTAATCCTTATTGTTCTTGTTGGTCTGCAAAAAGAAATAACAATAATTATTTCGTATGGTAGTTACACATTTACAGAGAATTTATATACAGTGACAAAAGCCTTGCCCGAAGTGTTCACTGCTACTTCCATGGTGTCCCGGTTATCAGGTACTCTAGTTTGTTTTTCTTAAAAAATCCCAATTTCTTGTGTATTTGGGGGCTTTTTTTAAGTGAGAAAATACTCAAGAAACAAGGGTAATTTTGGTAGGAATACAAAATGGCACAGTCACTGTAGAAAACAGTTTGAAATGTTATTTAAAAGTTAAATATAAATGGCTATACAATTTAGCAATTCCACTCCTAGATATGCATCAAAGAGAAACAAACATCTACATCCATGCTAGGACTTGCACATGAGTGTTCACAGCAATATTATTTACAATAACCAAAAACAATACAAGTATCTATCAACCAATAAATGTATAAACAATACAGTGTATCCATACAATGGAACACTATTTAGCAAGGAGAAGAAGGAAAATACTGGTCTATGGGATGACATGGATAGACCTAAAAAATGCTATAGTAAGTGAAAGAAGCTAGACAAAAAAAAAAAAAAAAGAGTGAGAGAGAGAGAAAAGAAAAGGTCACATACTACAGGATTCCATTTGCATGAAATGTTCAGAAAAGATAAATCTTTAGAGACAGAAAGTAGATTACTGGCTGCAGGGGTTGTAGCAGGCACATGGAATGACTATTTGCGGGTCTGGAGTGGGGGTTCTTTCCTGGGGTAATGGAAAAGTTCCAAAGTTGAATTGAGGTGATAATCACACATTTCTGTAAGTTTGCTAAAAATCACTGACTTGTACATCTTTACAGGTGAATTTCATGGACTATAAGTTACATCCCAATAAGGCTATATAAAACTAAAATGTTACGCCAACCATGAATTTTCTCAAACAGAATTTTGTTTCTAACTGACATAAGACAAGACCTCTCCCACTTCTCCATTTTTATTTTTAGAAGAAACATCTAACACTTAATGTGCTTTAAGATAGAAATGAGGAAAATAACAACAATAACTGTTGTGTACAGATGAACCTTAATATCACACCCCAGGGTGAATACATGATGTGCCTTGATTACATAGTCCTCACTCGCATCTCTCCTGCAAAATCTTAGATGTTACCATCTCCCACAAATTTATCAGTGAGAAAACTGAGGCTTTTACAAGTCAAAAAAGATGCCCAAGGATTCCCAGTAAGACAATGGCAAAGAGGGGATTCTAAACAAGCAAGCTGAACCATCTTTTCATTGCCAGTAAGGAAGCCTTTTGCATATCTATTCTAGACATATTTGTAGCCTCTTCTGATCTAAAATGAGGACATGTACATCAGTTCACAACAAATCGGTAAAAAGGAAAGAAATACAGGCACACTCATTTAATTGACAGAATTTAATCTATATTATAAAAGTGAACATATACATCACTTTACCAATTTAAGAGACAACCTGAAAGTGTCTCATAGGTTGAATCTTTGTGAGTTATAAAAAGAAATCCATTTACTTATCTTTGACATTCTAATAAAAAGATAAGATTATGATTCTTGAGAATTATATAGATGATAAACACAGAATAGCTAAAAGACAGGGACAATGTAATAAATAAAATACCACATTGCGAAAAGCCAGAACAATCAGCATGTCTAACAATAGATAAATAAATTATGGTATATCCATGAAATCAAATATAATGTAGTTTTAGAAAAATCATGTTTAACAGAATACTTAATGACATAGGAAAATGTTTAAGCTATAATTTAGTGAGAAAGGCAGATTATAAAACTTCATAAGGAATATAACACCAACTTTTAAAAAATAATATTATATACACACATATATACACAAATTGTTAGATGTATATACATGCTATGTGTCTGCGTGTGTATGCAGGAATGTGTGTGTGTGTATAAACTGGGAGAAAAATGAACCAAAATAATATTAAGAGTGGTTGGCTCTGTGCAGTGGAATATTGCTTGCATTTTTATTTCCTTCCTTACTCTTTTCTGTATTTTGCAAATAAACATGACTCACTTTAAAATTGGAAAAAACTATAGACACAACCATGGTTACAGGAAAACACAGTCATTAGGAAAATGGACTCCCTTTTTCAAACATTTGCTCTGTAAATAAACTCTTACATAACCCTAATATTAATGGTATCTGCATGACATTCTACGTGGAGAAACCGAGTCTAAGTCCTGGAACAGACTCTTCCTTTGTTCAATTGGAAACCCCTTTGTGAGGCGCTCTCAGGGCGCCACTTGTCTTCCGCCAGCCACTCCTTCACTGCCAGCCCTGGACAACTCTGCTTGTGTCCACTTTCTGACAGCTTTGGAAATTATTTAGCTTCTATCGTGATGGATACTCCCTGCCTGCAATGACAGATGGGCAGCATCTGAAAAGGGACGACATGAAATTTGAAAAATGATATGAGTGGTGGTAGGCAGACTTTTTTTTTTTTAAAGAAAAGTTGACAGAAGTTTGAAATATAACAGGGAGGCCCGTTCTATCATTTTCTCTCTCTCTCTCTCTCTCTCTCTCTCTCTCTCTCTCTCTCTCTCTTTTTCTGAAGAAATCAGTAGCTGTCCTTTATCAATATGCTCTTCAGGGAGAAAACCTATATTCAAGTTAAAATGAATTCTTGTTCCCATTACAGAGGGTAAGCTGAAGGAGTGAGTGTGTTCACTTACTCACTCAACAATTTATTGAGTGGCTATTATGTGGAGGCCATCGGGTGGAGACTGGAGACATGAAGATGAATTAGGAACGGAGCCCAGCAGAGAGACAGAGCAGGATGCAGGCGATTAGGAGATTAGGACGGGAGGGTGCAGAGGGTGTCTGGGGCCACTGAGGAATGGGAGGGAGGGTGGCCAAAATGTCTTCCTTGTGAATGTGACAGCTGAAATGAGTCCCTGTCGATGCTCATTTTTCTTACTGTCTTGCCTAAGCCTTGATCGTCTGCCCAGGAGTGATCCATTTAAAAATCTAAGGGCAGAGCGTTTCTGGTGCCCAGTTTCACTCTCATACAATTCCCGACCATCCCAGGGCTATGGGTTGGCACACACCCAGGGAATTCCAGTTCCTTGAAAAGATTAACTTCCAACTGCTTTGTTCGCCTCAGCCAAGCAAGCATTTGCCCCCCAGGGGGAGCCGCCTCTCTCCTCCCTCACAATTACACAGTGCACACTGACTTCCTCCCGGTGATTATTCCCCTGGTTGGGAGGCTTGAGCCTGTGACCCAGGTGTTAGAGCTGAATGTAAGAACACCAAGGACAGTAAGGGAAACGGGAGCTGCCCCACACCTGGGGCCCGAGCATATGCTATGCCATCCAGCAGGAGCCCCGGGACACTGAGGCTGCCCTGGGAGTGGTGCCCTCCAAAGCTGGCATCCTCTCTGCTCTACCCAGTGCTGCTGGCATGACGATGACTCAGCTACTCCGGCCTCTCCTGAATGACTCTGCAGTTTCCATCTTTCTGGTGGCCAATGTCAGCATCTGCAGACTCGAAGCACCTGCTCACTCCCTGCTCTCTGTAGCTGCCTATTTCTCTAATTCAAGTTCAAGGTACCTCTAGTCTTTGTAGTACAAACAGCTCTAGCCAGAAAGACCCGCTAAAACAATACGATAATCTTTTTTCCTATGTATTTTTTAAGTATTTTTATTTTTAAAGAAAGCATACATATATAAAATATAAAGGTTTTTAAATTCTAATAACAAGCCAGCACACTTCAGATGTTCTTAGGAAAGAAAATTACCTTTATATAAGAAAATACTCTGACTGGAGGTTGGGAACAGCCATAATAGATCAAATAGAAGACAGAGATAAACTTTGTGTCTTGGAAAGAAAACAGGAGAAGAGACTTAGGGTGGATGAGAGGAGGTAAGAGATGGAAAGGCTGAACAGATGTCAGAAGAGAGACTCGTTTGGCTGGAAGAGCAAGGATGGTATATTATTTCTGAAACTGTTTAGCATTGAGACAAGCCTCCTTCCTCTCACTAAGCCTCCAGAAAAGTCTGTTATACACAGAAATGCCTTGTATGACAAAACAACTTACAGAAATCTAAAGAGACAGTGAGTCTTATTGTCTTAATCAATATAGCACAAAACATAAACTGTATGTAGTACAGACTGACAATTTTTTAAAGAAAATGTGCAATTCAACAGTAACATGAACTTGCACCCATCTTCTCAGTAATGCCCAGGAATATTGGAGAGACATTAGATTATTCTATTTCTACTTCAGCACCCCTAACTCAAAAATCTGAAATCAAAAACCTGAAATGCTCTAAAACACAAAACTTTCTGAATATTGACATGACACAAGCAGAAAGTTCTATACCATGAAACTTTATTTTTTGTACACAATTACTAAAATATATTCTGTAATATTACCTTCAGGCTACATGTGTAAGGTATAGTACATACGAAAAATAAATGAATTTTGTGTTTAGACTTTGATCCCACCCCCAAGCTACTTCATTATGTATATAAAAATTCTATTGCAAAATCCAAAAAAGTCTGAAATTTGAAACACTTCTGATCTCAGCATTTTGGATAAGGAATACTCCACCTGAAGCATGGAGTGAGCAGTTAGCCACTCTTATCCGGAATTCAGGCAACCCTGACACCCTGCCCCCAGCTAGCCTGTGTGATAAATGGAAAATGAAACAAACAGGAAATGGCTTATTATGATTATAACAATACATCCACGGGACATAATAACATATGTCCACAGGAAGAAACATGGGTGATTTTTATATTCTTCATTTGCTTATCTCTATATTCTATTTTTTCCCAATCAGTATGTATTGCTTTTATAATAAGAATTTTTAACAACAGCAACAACAACAACAACAAAAAATAAAAATAAAAATAAAAGACTTTAAGAAATTCACCCTGTGCCAGTGCTAAAAATCCCAGGTCCAAGTTGTTTACAGCTAGCATCAGCTCTGCATACTTTGTGTCTGGCCACTGTGCTTGTTAAATATTTTTAATATCATCAAGGGAAATATTATAGTATCTTGTGCTCTGTGAAAGTCCTCTTCTCACACCTGCACTCTGTGCTTATACCCCTCTCTTGGCCTGGAATGCCTTAATTCAGCTCCTTCAACTGGTGAACTCCTAGTCATCCATTAACCTGCAATTCAAACATTGCCTCCTTTGAGGTAACTTCCACGATGCTCCTCCTCCACCTTAAGCAGAATTATTCAACCATTCGCCCATCAAACACACACGCAGCATCAACAGTTTGTACCGGTTAGTGGCTACCCTTATCAATCCATGATTGCAAGGAACCTTCCAGGGTGCCTAGCATTTGGCTCAAAATTCCACCCTTAGTTTGCACCCAAGTGGTAAATTGACCCCCACTCCTTCCCAGGACATTTTACAATATCGGGAGGCATTTTTGGTTTTCAGTACTAGGGGGTGACACTAGCACCTAGTGGGTAGAGGTCAGAGATGCTGTTAAACATCCTACAGTGCACAGGACATCCCACATGACAAACATCTGTCAGCCCTCAAACGTGAATAGCGTGAATAGCACCAAGGCTTAGAAGACTCATGTATTAAGGGCTTGATTCACAATGGAGCAGTGCTCAGGAACAGCACCTAGAGAGGTAACCGGATCATGAGGGCACTAAACTCATATGAATTAATCCATTGATGAGTTCATAGCTGAATGGGCTGTTAGAAGGTGGGGCTGTTAGAAGGTTGGAGGAAGTAGGTCTTTGGTGGGCCTTTGAAGGCTATGTCCTGTCCCTGATCATCTCCCCTCTCTCCCAATCCTGTTTCCTGACTGACATGAAGTGAGCACTTTTCCCCCACCATGCCCTTCTACCATGATGTTTCTACCAACTATGGACTGAAACCTCTGGAACCATAAGCCAAAATAAACTTTCCCTACTTTAGGTTGTGTATATCAGGAATTTTGTCCCAGCAATGGAAAGGTGACTAATACGGGCATGCTACTTTCCATGCTTTGGCATGCTCCACTGCATGGTGAATTCCTGGAAAGCATGAGTCATATAATTACTTACCTGTGTACCCCATCCATCAGCACAGGCAGGCCTCAATACACACGTGCATGGGAGAATCACTAAACATTATTAAATAAGGAGGCCTTTGCTGACCTCACCAGAATCATTCATGAAGAAGCAGCTCAATTGCAGATCAATTCCTGGATTCCAAGCTCTGCCCTGCTGATATTTGGTTTGTGGCTTACATTCAAACACAGGTAGTTACTCTGCCCACAGCATCTTGATCTCTCCTCTCTCTGACTGACAGGTGCATGGGCCTCCTGTTGAACCTGCTCTGATGCCCCTGGGGCATCACCATCCATCTCTATGAAGTTCCCTCCCAGCACCACAAGTTGGATTTCACCAACTCCACACAAACTATAAATCCAAATACTCCACACCATACTCTCTAGCTTGGGTGAATATCCATGCAGTAATTATTTTTTAAGCAAATAGAAAATTCAGTTGATTTCTTTAGGTTAAGAGAGTTCGGAAGAGGATCAGGAAGCCACTGAAAAGGAAAAAATTAATTTAGGGAAAAAAGATACATAGAAGAAAGAAAAAAGGACAAGTGAAGGAAAAAGAAGCATAGAAAGGCAGCATAGATTCTTTGGGTGTGACCTTGAGAGGATCTGATCTCCAGGGATACAAGGGGCAACCCTGAGTCATTCTCGGAGACATTTGGGGGTCTCCATCAAATAGACCTCACTATAGCACTGAACTTCCTTTAATGAGGGCACAATGTGCTTTGAAGCTGCATAGCATATAATGAACCCTCAGAGAACACTTACCTATCGCTGTTGTTCTTACCTCCACCTAAGTGCATCAAACGATTTGTTCTTGACATTACTTTGATAGCCACAACTATGGAAAACTCATCTTGAGATTGCTGGGGAAATTTTTAAAATCCTCTTATAGTCAAAGCAGATGGGTTTCCCCAAAGATGACGATTAGGACTGTGGAAGGGATAATTTGATTTTGTGATTTAGAGGCATCAATTGACGCGTGGTGCTGCAGGCCCAGGAGTGTTAAAATTTCACGATAGACAGAACACAGTAACGAACCGCCCTGCTCCACGTGTCAAGCTTGCTCCCCCAACAGAGGAAATCCTGGACCGAATATCCCTTGACACCCATCTGAAATCCTCCATATGCTTTTTGAGTTGCCAGACTTCTAAATGGTGCCAAGTCACATGTGCACTGTTGGGTGTCCCAGCCTTCTCTGTGGGTGGCAATAGAATTAGCTAGAAGTGCCAGGGTGAAAAGAAATTTGCGAGGCAAGGAAGGGGTTGGAGGTGGGTACAATTCAAAATAGCCTCACATTTTTACTGGAGCCTGATTGGATTTCTTCCTGGTCATACAGCCTACATTATAAATTAAGAGTGCAAAGGACGGCCCTAGTTTGGAGGTACTCCCATTTTCCCAGTGCATTTATTTTCAGCATGGTGTAGGACCAGTTAGAGATAAAAGCAACAGGATTTATGTCTCATCAGAGTTTGTAAAGACAAAAAATAGTTCCCAGCATGAAAGAGCGAAGAGATGCCAAATCTCGGTCTTAAATGAAATTTTGTTTCTTGCTAAAATTCACTGAAAGTGGCCATTTATATTGGAAACTATAATTTACACTTCACTATGGATGTGACAGAGGAAACCTAGCAGAGCTTTTGGAAAAGACAGTGGATGTGGGGGCACAGAAAGAAATACACTGATTCCATTTTTCCTCCTGGCTCCTATTTTTCTTTTCTTTTTTTTTTTCATTTCTAATCAAGATGCTCAAATGTTTCTTTCAATGAATTAAATGGATCACAGGAATTATTGTCCTCATTTGAATTATGATCACGTCTTCCTACTTTTCATAGCTCTTCCATCCACATATCCAGTATAGCACACTGTCTTAATCCTACAAGTCAGGTTTTCTGAAGGCTGCACTTCAGTCAACCACTGTGTATTAAATTAACATCCACACTGTACCAACAATATGAATGTTCATGTTATAACATTTTTTTTTAATATGCGGGTACCGGGAGTCGAACTCAGGACCTCGCGCTTGCCAGGCAGGCGCTTATGCCACTGAGCTATATCACCGGACCATGCTATAACATATTTAACAGAAGCATATTATACATGTCTGTCCTTCCAGCCCTCGTAATACAGCTTAGCTATGAAGACATCGTAGATGCAAGCCCCGTGTGCACGCGCTCGACAAATGTCTATTGTGTCATAGTGCCAGGCCCTGTGCAAAATGATACGAATGTGGCTGTGGACCTGATGGTGTATTCTTCCCCTCAGGGAGCTTACAATCCATATGAGGAAATCTCATCCAGAAGCCAGCAAATCACTCCATATTATGATCAGAGCTAGGAAGGAAAGAGTTGCAGTGGAAGAGAGTTAAAGAAGAGTGGTGGGGCCGGTGAGATGGCTCAGCGGCTTAAGCGCCTGCCTGGCAAGCGCGAGGGCCTGTGTTCGACTCCCGGAACTCACATACAAAAAAGGGGCCAGTGATATCGCTCAGCGGCACGGGCTCCTGCTGGCGCGCAAGGTCCTGAGGTCGACCCCCGGTACCCACAAAAAAAAAAAAAAAAAAAATGAAGAGTGGTGGATAAATTGGCCTGAGGAGGTAGCAGCAAACGGGGTTTACTATATAGACAAATGCAGGCACAAGTGAGGAGCGAGGGCCTGGGATCCTAGGCAGAAAGAAAAGCAGGTGGTGTGAGATTCTAAGTAGAAAAGAATTCACCTGGTTCAGAGGGAAAGCCAGTGAGGCAGAAACAAGAGCTTGAGAGAAGGGCGTGAGGGAAGCAGAAATCAGAGAAAGTAGAAAAGGAAGTGGTGGATAACAGTGTTAGTAGGAGCTGAGAGTCCTCTGGCCCCAGCTTATGTTTTCTGAATGCTTCTGTTCATGGTAGAACATGGAAGAGAGGTGGCTGATGGTCTGCAGAAACCAGGCCCTAGCAGTGCAAAAGAGGAGTGATAGCATCTTGCAGCACCCACCCTGAGGAAAGTAAGTGCCCTTTTCTGGCAGGTGGGACAAAGGAGTGCAGACGGGGCCGGGGGCCTCTTGGAATGACCAAGTCAGGCCTCGCTGGGGAGGAACAGGAGAATCAAAGCCGTCTCTTGTGCCTCTGGTTTAAGGAAGCATTAGCAAAAGCTGAGCCGCTGCAAGACAAGGGCAGGAGTGAGCTGAGTAAGCAGGGAAGAAAATGGTTTTGCAAATAATAGGGGGACTCTACAGAGAGAGTCCTGGGGTCACAAAGTGCACATAGTACAGTGACACTGGTTTAGGGACGGGCTCATTAGCGAGGAGGAGGAGAGGGAGAGAGGTCTGAAGGTGACAAGATCTAAGACATGAAAACTGTCTACCAAATGTTAAACCCTGTATTTCCTTCCACTTGACCCATTAGTAGAAGAGGAGTCGCAGCACACACAACACGCAGAGGCCAAGCGCATGGATTCGGAGTAAGAGTGAGAGTGTATCAAAGTCCCGCCCCTCTGTGCCTCAGTTTCTCATCTGTACAATAGGGTTGATCATAGTTTTCTGCTACTCAGGGAAATAATGAAGCTTACATATCACCCAATAAGCTTAATCCAGTGATTGGTACACAGAAAGAATTTAGCAAGACTTAGTGACTTCTTCAATTTTTAAAAAATTCTATAAGTGCTGCACCTTTCAAATGGCCAAATCTGTTTTTCTATGGTTGGTACCTGTCAAGAGTTATTCTGAAGAACCTTGAGGATCAGGGACTTGCTAATGTTTTATGATATTTTACCTCACTTTATGGTAGTCATTTATGACAAGACCAGGATGACATAAACTGCCATAAAGCAAACCGGCGCAATCACACAAATGACCATAAATCAAGGGGTGCAACTGAAAGGGTCATAAAGGGAAGGAAATTGAGGGAAATAGGAGAGAGGCAAGGAGTGAAGTTGGGAGCTGGAAGCACAAACTTGGAGGGAGTGGAATTTCAATTGAGAGCAAACTTTAAAAAAAAAAAATAGATGTCTTCACAGGTTGTTTAAATTTCACACACACATTTCCAGACAAATACGGCATGCTTTCATGGTTTCCAAGAGAAATACATTATTTCATGTCCTACTCTGTTATTCATTTTTTATTGGAAATGCTATTTCTAATCCTATCAGTGTATTTGGGATCCATATTGGACTTCAGAGATTTTTAGAATTCACAAAACTAGGAATTATTTTTGCAGTTCTGGAACTATTGATGTCCCTGGATTCTTTTGGAGCCCCACTGGCTAAAAGGGATTTCTTAATAAGTAGAATTTTTTCCTTAGACCTT
This sequence comes from Erethizon dorsatum, assembly GCA_028451465.1. Lineage (NCBI taxonomy): Eukaryota > Metazoa > Chordata > Mammalia > Rodentia > Erethizontidae > Erethizon > Erethizon dorsatum. Next base: position 20,764,809 of record CM051840.1, on the reverse strand, counting down.
GTCCTCTCGCTTTAATATTTCTTTTATGTTATTTTTTCTGGAGCTTACTATAATGAATAGACTCAGGAAGTATAGAGATTCAATATGCTTACAATAAGTCTGCTCTGGTAAGTACAGATGGACAGGAGTGATGGATAGAAAAAACAAATATTGTTTTCAAGACCTTTGTTGAGTAGACTTAGCTCAGTTTTTAATCAAAATCTCAAACTCAAACTAGGACAGTTGATTTGGACCTATTTCTGATTACAATGTTCCCAGTGGTTTTAAGATAATTCAAATAACAAATAGAAACTAGGTAACAAGTCACAACCATATAAAAATTTTACCTTCTGTTTTTCTTACAAAGAAAATATTTGTGGCTAAATACGACTCCCACCCCAGGTGGTGTATTTGAAAATACATGCAATAGATCCAGTCCAAGTGATTTAAAAGTCAAATCCCTTTCCAGATGTGTTAAGAATCTGCCCAGCTACAAGAATGCTTCAGTTAATATGCCCCAAACCAAACAATCCCTTTGTAACACTCTTCCCAAACAGGTATATTTTTGTTTAAATTAGAATTTATGTGTTTGGACTCTTCACAAAGCAGATCCTAACAGCTCTTCAAAAAACATGGATCTTTGATCTTCAGTGCCTGATCTATCCCATACTCCAATGTAGACCTAACACACAATGCGAGCTTTCCCTCAGAGCCACACTTGCGCACTTAGGAAGAGAGGCTGGCCGCACTGAATTAGTGCGTGGAAGTCTGGCTCCACACCACACAGCATGAAGTCTATCACTTCCTCGCTGATGTTTCTGTACCTGGTAAAACGCGAGGCTCTTCTGCTATCAGTTTCTACCTCTGTGTTTTCGGATGCCCTTTTGGAAAGAAATTTGGGGGTTACTTTTGTTTTGCCTTCATTGTCTTCAGGTACTGCCTCTTGCATTCTTGATTCCAATTCTCCTATAGAACTTCCCAATATTGAGGGTCTATTTATTTATTTATTTAGCTTATTTTGTTTGATTTTTGTGTATATCTTGGATATTCAATTACCTTATATGATCAACCTCCTATTTGGCTGAAAATGACACATTGCGGTTTTTTTTGTTTGTTTGTTTTTTTCTTGTGGGTACCGGGGGGTCGACCTCAGGACCTCACGCACCAACAGGCACCCGTGCCGCTGAGCGATATCACTGGCCCCTTTTTCGTATGTGGGATCTGGGAGTCGAACTCGGGCCCTCGCGCTTGCAAGGCAGGCGCTTATGCCACTGAGCCATCTCACCGGCCCACATTGTGGTTTTTTGTTGTTGTTGTTTTTGTTGTTTTTATGTGGGTACCAGGAGTCGAACTCAGGATCTCACCCTTGCCAGCAGGCGCTTGTGCCACTGAGCAATATCACAGGGCCTTTTTTCCTTTTTATGTGGGTACCGGGAGTCGAACTCAGGACCTTGCGCTTGCCAGGCAGGCGCTTGTGCTGCTGAGCTACCTCACCAAGACATGCTTTTTGTCCCAGACATAACAGTATGTATATTTTAAGAAAATATTTGGGCAACCAGGCATGGTGGCACACATGTGTAATCTCAGCACTCAGGAGGCTGAGGCAGGAGGATTGCAGCATGTTTAAGGCCAGCCTGGACTATACAGTGAGACCCTGTCTCCAAAAAAAATTTTTTGAGCAAAAATCGACTTACAATTATAAAGAAAAAACTAGGAACACTGCAAATATCCACTAGAAGAGAATTTCAAGTAAGTTATGGTAAATGCCTTCAGATTACTAGGCTAATGTTTAAGAAGATATGAAAAAGTGATATGTATTTATATATGTGTAGAAAAAATATATATCCACATATACATATCTTAAAATCTGAAAGATACATGCCAAGCTGCGATCAGTGGTTACCTCTGAAGAGTAGGAACTGCTGAGGAAATTTCCATTTCCTACTTTTTATATTTACTTAATGGTGGACTCACATAATGGGCACAGATCGTATGGATATTGTTTTTAACAAATGATTTTATTTAAAAACATGTTGAGTAGAGTCTCATTTTGGCTTGTACACAGAGGTGTGGGCATATAATATTTTTGGAGTGACATGGTAAGGGACATTTAGTTTTTCTTTATGGCTTTTTATATTTTCCAAATTTTCATGCTCACTTCGGCAGCACGTATACTAAAATATATTCTCCAAATTTTCTACAACGAACATAGATTAGCTTTGTAATAAGGGAAATTTAATTTTCAAAAGGTCAGCTATCCTATCCATATCATTTTTCCTGGAATCCAGGGAGTCAGAATCTCAGAACGGGTGATTCCCGCACATAGTATAACTGCTACACAACTGTGACAAGAAGAGAAAGAGTGAGCGCGGGCCTTTCCAATATACTCAGAGCTGCCAGTGAGCAGTTACTCTGCTCCTAGGCACACCTGGGAGTGCTACACATGCAGAGCCCTTCCCTTCACATACTCTCCTACCTTCCACCTCTGGCAAAGGTACAGAAGGGAAACCCCAGCAGCCAGGTTTGTGGTGTGTCTCTTCCTGACCCTACAGTCGCATTAAACCAAGCAATAATGGACCGCCAGCCCTGGAGCAACAGCTCCATCAACTAAGCAGTGACCATCTGATTTTTTCTAAAGTATGTCATCCATGGGTCAGGTGGCACTGAGCTAGGAACTGCAGGATCACAGCAAGTCAAGGCCAGCCTGGGCATTTTCTGCTAGGTATACATTTGATAGAAGAATAAAAAATATTGGGCTGGTTTTCCATAGGAGGGCAACTAGCTTTTCTATTGTAGGATAACTATTGTCTACAACAATCTAAGATATATTTCAAAATAACTAGAAGAGCATGAAAGATCCTAACACATAGAAAAGATTAGTATCTAAAGAGATAGAAGTGCTAATTACTCTGCTTCAATCATTATACATTGCATTCATGTATGAAATTATCATACAATACCCCATAAAGATTTACAAATATTATGTATCTTATTTTTAAAGCTAGTCTTCAGACAAAAAGCAGATGCAAATTTAAAAACAGACACTCAAGAGTAATGTGGCCTCAGTGTGTAAAATAGTGGTTTCAAACCAACAGAATAATAGTTTCTAGCCCCAGATACCATGAGGAATTGACGTGTGCAATTATTATTTCCTTCGGCTTTTGTTAAAATGCCCTCCACTTGAACCAGCCTTAGCAGGTTTCTGATCCCACCAACTCCCACTAAATCCTGGTTTCACAGTGTCCTATTAGCTTTGGACATCACTGACCCCCAGTTCCTAGAAGAGTACCTGGGACAGTGGAGGTACTTCATATGTATATGCTGAGGTTTAAACCTGGAATCCCCCAGAAGCCCATGAGTTAAAGGCTCATTCCTCAGCCTGCAGCACTACTGGGAGATAGTAGAATCTTAGGAGGAGGGATCGAGTGGCAGGCCTTCAGGTCACTGAAGGCTTGGTCTTCAGGTCTTTGAAAGCATGCCCTTCAGGGGAATAGTGGGACCACGTCCCCTTCCTCTTCCTATTTTTTATTTCTCAGCCATGATGCGAGCACCTATGCTCTGCCATTGCAATCTCCACCATGATGCATTACCTCATCACAACCCCAAAAGTAACGGGGTCAACTGACCATGGACTGAAACCTCCAAAACTATGAGCCAAAATAAACCTTTGTCTTTATACATTAATTGCCATTTTTTTGTTTTTTGTTTTTTGTTTTATAGTAACAGGAAAGTGACTAACAACAGTATCTACTGAATAAACTAATAAACAAGGGACTTGGTAAAAATAGTTCTGAAACTTCAAAGTGAGTCCATGCCTTGGGTTAACTGGGGAAGAGTGGCTTCAGATGATAGGCTAGGAATGGCTAGGACCTATCATGCCAGGTTATGAATGATGGGATACAAAGCATTCTTGAAAACCTTACATAGACTTTAAAATCTTCACAATCCCTATCATTTAACCTAAATAACATCCTTGAACAAACTTTTGAGTAGCTGGGCATAAAACTTTTGCATAAGTTTGCTTTGCTTTGTGTAGGAAGTCGTAGGGAGCCATGGAATTAGTGGGTAATGTACAAACATATAAGCAGTGCAGAAGTGCTTGTATATGCAACTGAACGTGGTTCCTCTTTTTCCGATGAAGTGGGCTATATTACCCAAGAAGCAGAGCGCAAATGATTTCTTGAAAGACCAAAAAATAGAATGTGCTCAAAGAGCTCTGTGATTTAACCCACCTCAACAGATAAAACATCATCTTTTTTAAAATCTGACTTATTTTTCTTTCTACATCCCTGTAGGTGTGTTTGAGGTGATCTAATTTCAGGTTGAACAACCATAATTGAGAGGAAACGTAAAGATATGAGTCCAGGGCAGAATTCTGCAGATTACCTTGACAGGCAGGAAAGACAAAAATAAGTAGCATGCGATATTATACTGTTTTACGTCTGTTTTGCATAATGTTCTTTGAGTCCATTTTTCCCTGTCCACAAAGTTTTGTTGTTTTGTAAATTCTAGAGAGGGCAGGGTATACACGGAAAAAAAAATATATATATATACTCTATGCTATTTCCTGGCTCAACTAAAAAGAATTATTTTCTAAGGTAAAGAGGATATTTATTAAATGGATGGCATGTTTGTGACTATGTTGCTTGAGAAAATAAATTCAGAAAGCAGAGGGAGAGAGAAGCTGGTATCTGAATTTTTGACACAGCCTTTGCATTTTCATTACTACATTGTCTTTTTGTATTACTTTTGATTTATAATGTAATTGGAAACTATAGAAATGTTAATGGCAGCCATACAGCTTTAAGGATGACAAAGTTGTTTACTAATTATTGTCTTTAAATTTGGTTAATTATGGAAGCATTAATTCTCTGAGTTCATTTCAGATGGGACCATCACTGAGGGAGTTAGGATGAAATGTATTGTCTAGTTAGAAAGGCAACTTTTGTAATTTTTTTCCCCTTGTTTAACCTTTTAAAAGAAGAGGGAAATTATAAATTAAAATCCTCTACACTAGGGTTCAGTAGCAAACCTTAGGTGAACCGTTCCATTTTGCTTTGCATTTAGATGAGAAATTGCTGATCATGTTTCCACATTTTTTTCTGTGTGTGCTGCTCATTGTCTTAAGGGAGAGATGGAGACAGTTGCAGTGATTATTAGTAAGGCTGATGATGAGATTACTGAACCATTTGGGGTTGACATCTCTTCAGTGATGCATAATTATAGGGGTTTATTTACAGTCTCTTTTTGACTTTTTAACGATTCACATTTTTATTTTAATTTTTATTTTTATTTTTATTCTTATATTTATTTTTATTCTTTCCCCGCAAAGGGTATGATTTCTGCATTTTTAGTGTAAATTATTATTTGGAGTGCTGTTTTATTCCCCAAAATACTGGAATTGAAGAAAAAAATTTTTAAACTAAATAAATAAAGACTGAACCTCCCTACACTAATGTGGGAGCTCTGGAGAAAGCATACCAAAAGAGGAATGCGAGGAGCCATTATTCAACTGACACGTTTCCCTCTTGTATGGCAATCCTGGGCCACATTATGTTGTAAAACATCTTAGTCCTCTTCTAACTTCTTAAATTGCTCCAGATGCTCTTTAACCATAAAGAAATGTAATGATAATTTTTTTAAAAGCAGCATCATCTGGGCCGGTGAGATGGCTCAGCGGCATAAGCGCCTGCCTTGCAAGCGCGAGGGCCCGAGTTCAACTCCCGGAACCCACATACGAAAAAGGGGCCGGTGATATCGCTCAGCAGCACGGGTGCCTGTTGGCGCGCGAGGTCCTGAGGTCGACCCCCCGGTACCCACAAAAAAAAAAAAAAGCAGCATCATCTGTTTCCATATCTGACTTCCCAACAATGTGCCAGTTCGTTTTCGGAAGTAGGAATCAGAAACAGGTTTACTGTCTGGTTCATTTACACATAAATAGGGGTGAAAGACCAGAGTCAAGCCTCACAGAGGCAGAGACTTAACCAACCTACTTCAGTTTAGCAGAGGACCTTTAAAAGCTCTGTGACATAATTTCCTCATCCACAAAACGGGAAACACCACCTACCTGGTGGGTTTGTGTGAGGATTAAATTAGTTTATACGTATAAAATATTTAAAATCCAATATTTGGCTATATAAGTGCTTAATGAACGTTATTCTTTCTCAAAGTTTGCTAATCATTCCTTTCAAGGATATAAGATGGTTTGGGATGATGCATAGAGAAATCTTTATTTTAATGTTTTTTGTGTATAAATTAGGGGGTTGGCAATAGGGGTTGGCAAACTATAGCCCACAAGTCAAGTCTGGTGCATCGTCTATCTGCTTATGGTCTGCCAGTCAAGAATGGTTCTAACAGATGAATATTGTAAACAAGCTGGTGCTAGGGAACACTAGAAAGGAACGAATCTTATTCTTGTCATTAGTAGACCTGTACTACCAAAAAAAAAAATTACATGCTATTAATATTATATTTTGAATTTAAGAAATAAAAATTGGTGGAAATTTATTTTCCCTCTTGTTATGTTAGTACCTACACGACATGTTGGTTTTCTTGCCCATAAAACTTAAAATATGTACTATCTGGCCTTTTACTATTCTCTGATGTAGGAAGGGTTCCAGAAGTAGAGCAACTCCCAAACTGGTGAGAGTGTGGGTCTGCGATTCATCCACGTGCTTCCCATGTATCTATCCTGCCATTCACCATGGTGCCCTGCAGGCTGGCTCTGTTCATGGTGGGAAGGCGAGTTTCAGTAGCTTTGGGGATACAGAAATATCCTCGTCTGGTGTCTCTGTAAGAGGAAGAAAACCTTTCCCAGAAATCCCCCAGTAGCTCTCGCCTTACTACTCACTGGCCAGAGCTCGGTCACTTGGTCTCCACTGAACCAATCACTGGAGAGGGCAACAAGATTTTGATAACTCTCTTAGACTGATTAGGTGCTACCTTCCTGAGTTGCCAATGGGGTCATTTTTCCTTGAAGCTCATGATTGCATGGAATAAAGGTAAATAACCCAACGCCTTGGGGTTCTGTTAGAAAAGAGGAAGGGAGAACATGGACATAAGATAGGATATCTAAATAGTGTGTTTATTCTTTTAACCATGTGTTAGGAATACCTAAAATTAGTACATCAAACCATGCTCTCATAGTTCTGGTAATTTACATCTATGTTTTTAAATCTATTTAAATAACAATATTAATAGCTATTATGCTCTTAATGATCCATGCAAATTTAGCAAAGGGTAAAAATATTTGGAACACCTAGCATATAGCAATTTCTTATTTAATTCCAAACTAGACCAATCAATTTCATAAAATCTCTGGTTTACATCACTTTTAGAAGTAAGCTCAGGGTTTGGGGATATTGTTTATTGTTAGAGCACTTGCCTAGCATGCACAAGGTTTGAACCTCAGCATTGAACCAAAAACAGAGAAAAGAAGAAGAAAAAAGTTCAGACAAAAATGTCCCTAGACTAAAATTGGATTAATGCATGGTTAATCTGAGTCAAGGCATTTGGTCTCCAATCATTAGCTCTTTATTATACCCTAGTTTAAGAATATCAAGTAGTCACCTTACAATAAAATTCAGGAAAAACTAAAGATGGACATCTCTCACCATTGCAAAATATTTTTATTTCAATAAAATTTTAAAAACTAATATTGGATGGCTGCTTGCTTTGGAACACTTCAAATACCTCTCATTTCTCTCAGAATAAATATAGAAACCGGCCTTCACAAACCTAATAATTTTACCCAAAGTTTTCTTTCCAATTCCATGTCTCTCCTTCTCCTCCTTACTCTTTCTGCGGCAGATACTCTGGTTGCCTGCTGTATTTCAAACACAAAGCTGCTCCTTCCTCAGGCCCTTTACACATGCTTTCCCTCTGCTCCAACTTTTCTCCAACTCCTGCTTATCCTGGAGGTTTCAGGTTAAATATTACTTCCCCAGGGAACCCTTTCCAGTCTCCTCATCAAGCAAGATGAGGCTTCCATCTCACATGTTTTTATGGTTCCCTATTTTTTTCTTCAAAATTGTAATCAAAATTTAATTAAAGCGATCTCATAAGAAGGTAAGTTTTGAGGTTAGGAAACTGTGTTGCTAACTATGAAACGTACAGAGCTTATCACAGAGTCTACTACAAAGCAGGTCCTCAATAAAAATTGGTTGACTAAACAAATAAATTGGTTGTCCATGGAGCTGTAAGGTCACCGCCTGCACTCATTAATATTTCCCTAGGACAACAACAAATTCCAAAGTCATTCTATCTTGACAAGAAATATTCATTTCTGCATTCACTCAAACAAATTCACATTTAGTGAGCAGCTCTACTGCACAGACCTCACATTCAGTAGAGGGAAAGAGTCATGAACTAAATAACCAAGTCTCCTCCTGGAGCCTGCACTCTAATGGAGAGACTGAAAATGAACACAAAAGCAAATAAATGCTTTACAAAATAGCAGCTAGCAATACAAGCTACAGAGAAAGCATCAGAATTCTCTTTGAAAACATCTTTCCATGGTGATGGTGTCCTTTTCCAAAAATCAACTTTCTGTTTTATGAAAAATAACAACCTCTATAACTTTAGTGAGTGGATACTAAGCTCATATAGCTCAGCTAACCCCAGAATGACTCTTTACATCGGCCAGTGAGAGAGAGCCGCTTACATGAGGATCTTTTTCCTGAGTGGAAAACAGACAACAAATAATATATTTCAGAGTTAATTTAACTTTTCAAATTGCAAATTCATCTAAAGCGCCATGCACTGCCAGGTGATAACTCACAGTGCTGCCAGACTTTAAGTACTGTAGCAACGGACTGGTATTAAACTCCTTAAACACACTTCTTAAAAGATGGCTACCCTGGGGTTTATATCAAGCCTACATAATCATATATTGAAGCCTGCCTTATTTATTTCCATGTTTCTGAAATACCATTAATCATTTTTCTAAGATGGCTGATATATTACATAATTAATAAAACACAAGAGCTTAGGAAGAAAGCCCAGAGCCAGAGATGCAGTCAAACACTGAGAAATATCATGACTTTTTGGTACCAATGGAAATCCCATCTTCAGAAGATCAAGCCTTAACTGGAAGAATATGAAACAATAATTTTTCCTTCTTTTTCCTTTTGACTTTCTCTTCCCTTTCTGTGTTTGCTGAACTTAGATGCTGATCAATGCTCATATTTTTACTAGGAAAAAAAGTATATGGAGGGAGAGTGACAAACAGTGAATAAAATCATTAATTCAATTTCTCACCGTTTTGCGTTTGGTGATTGCTCTCTATAAGCAATAGCAGCTTGCCTGTGGTTCTGACCCAATTCTTAAACCTTTCTTATGGCCCTCTACCAATTAATCTAATGGCCCATTAATTGCAAACATCTGAAATCATTAGGATCTGATTGAACACAGGAGCATCAAGCCTTCCAAAGCTGTAAGTGCTTAACCAGCAAATGGGCTCATTACAGAGGAATGTCGATGTTTATAGTAGATGTAACCCAAAATCGGGTGTTCGTTGACACATTGTCCCATTTGTATACAGCCAGCCTGGCATCTATCTGTTCAAGAGAGCATGATTTATCTAGTGCTATATCCTGCAACGGACAGGCCAAGTTTAGAGCTTAGCCCAGATCAAAGTGGAGGCTGTGTGTATTCCTAAAACAAATATTTAGTATCTGACAAGCTCTGGTTAATATTAATTCATGATAGAAAGCAGTCAATTTAAGCTTAGTTCATGCCAAAGTCTAATTCGGGTTTTATAAATCATTTTTTCAAGACTATAAGATAGAGAGTCAGACAAAAAAAAAAAAAAAAGACTTCCCCTAAAATTGTAAAACTGCAAATCTAGAGAGGGCTTTCAGAAAATATCTAGCTCGGTGTTCTAAAGGAACAGCTCCAAACATCGGACCCTCCAGTTCATGTGATTTCTTCAAATAGCACGGTGTTTAAAGTGATCATTTTTAATTTTTTGCCAAGTCTGAATTTCTGATTTTTCTTGCAGATCTAGCAGTACTACATCCAGATTCCTACAAGGTGACAGCCAGCTGGAACTGAGCCATGTTCCTGAGGAAGGGACATGTGCTCCACTCTTACATACCCTGGTGTTTACACTTGCCCACTCACACCTCCCGTGCACACCCAACAGTGGACATCAGCATCTAGGAGGAAGCAGGGTTATCCCAGGACATGTCTTCAGTTAGTGCTAGAGCAAGGCAGCCACCCAAGTCTCCTGACTCTACTATATTTACAGTACTTATTTAGCATCACTCAATGCCATTTCACATAGATATGCACAAGCTTTTAGGGGGGAAATTAACCTGCTGTTTAGGGAGTTTTCAAAGGGCATAGATAGAGCATGCCAGGATCATTAGCATTACTTTCAATCACTCTTCCTTCTCACACATGTATGCTATTAGTTCTAGAAGCTCTAAGAGTCATTTTGCGATACTGTAAAAATCCACTAAGACCTTCACTCCATTTGTACCCCTGATTCAGATGGGCAGTGACTTTCTGTGTGAGGACGTTGGCATCCTTCCCTACCCCACACCGCTTTTCTCATAAGGAGGGTTGCCATTCACTGCACATCTCCTATCTCCCAAACTGTGCTTAAACACCTTTCTCCTTACTATGCAGAGCAATCGGAGAGGTACATTTATTGTTCTCAATTTATAGATGCAGAACTTAGGGCTAGAAGACTAAGCAACTAGATCAGAGTTATACCTCCAATGAATGGCAGAGCAGGAATTTGCACTGGAGATGTCGGGTTCAAGCCCCTGATCTTGCTCCTGTATCCTGCCCTGGCTGGCAGGCGCTGAGTTAAGCTTTCGCTCTACTGACAAGTGTAAAAATGATGGTCACACCTCCTATATAGCTCAAAGTAAGGAGTCGAGAAAATACAGGCGAGACATGTTGCTCAGCATGGGTTAAATTTCCTGGTAGCATTGGTTTAAAAAATAAATTTGCATTTTTTAAATGCGTGTGGAAGCCTATTTCTCAGTATACAACAAAAACATTTAGTCTCCCCTGTCATTTAGGTAAATTTTGTTTGCATCTTTTCTTCGTGCAATACTGATGTTAATTTTTGGTTAAGTTTAATCTTGCAAAGTATAAAGCAATTTGATATAATAAGTAACCTTTCATTAAAGTTCAATACAGTACTTAAGGAAAATGGGACCATGTGCATTAATTGATAGTTGACAGCTATTATTTCCATGAAAACCTTTTATAGTAAAATTTCTATTTGATGGATTGGAATTTATAAAATTTGCATTTCACAAAGCAGGATTCAACTGGAATTACTGGGGATGTATTTCTGCTTCAAACAATATTCCATCTTAACATTGTTATTAAGCATTTATTGATGGATAGAATCTTAATTTAAAAGGTGTAGCACGGATCTTATTTAATAACTCATTGGTAGTGCATGGCCACAGGTATTTCCCCTGTATTTGACTTTGATAAAACATGACTATTTGTGAATATGTTTATCCATGGAGACTTAATTAGTACACTTAGATTTGGGGCAGATTGCTTAATATAAGAATTTTATCTTGTTTTACTTATTTTTATTTTTTAACTCACAATAAATTACATAAATGTCACTGGGATTTTTCTTCTTCCATTCAGCAGCTTAGATGGAAGTAATATTATCGCAGATTTGTCATATTTGACTGAAATTAGAAAAACGTGGAGTGGAACTCTAATTCAAATTCTATTTGGATTCTGCCCCATTCTACCGCTTTATGAACAGCCCTTTCCAAATATGCTTGAGTGACCGCTGAGATTTGATCTGGCGTCTTTATGCAAGATTTTAACAAATGACCTGATGTTAACATAACATAAAGCTATTTTTCTCCCATCGAATTCTGATCAAAATATTAGCAAAATTTCCCATGGCTTTCTATAAAGCACTCGTGTTGAAGCTGTGCCTGTTATTTAAGAGATGGGAGGTTTAGGGCCAGGAATGGCAAAGCTACTTGAAATTAAACTAACTCAAGACTGGGTCAAGATCAGAACCCAGGATCTGAGGTGAGAGCTTTTTTCTCAGTGGAGCCACCAGATGAAAAGCCTTCCCCTCTTTGGCTCCCTTGATCTGAAATGTCCCCTCCTCCTTAGGTAGACCTGCCTCCACCACTTCCTTCAGGGTCAGGTAGAGTCCTCACACCTAGATCACTTCAGTATCTAAGTACCCCTCCCAAAACCTACAACAACCTTTCACGCTCACAGAGCATGTGCCACACACAATGATCGTATAGTTATCTGAGGAATTTTATTTTATTATTATTTTTTTAATGTGGGTACCGGGAGTCAAACTCAGGACCTCATGCTTGCCAGAAGGCACTTGTGCTGCTGAGCGATATCACCAGTCCTTTTTTTCCTTTATGTGGGTACCGGGAGTTGAACTCAGGATCTTGTGCTTACGGGGCAGGCGTTTATGCCACTGAGCCATATCACCGGCCCTATCTGAGGAATTTTAAAATCAAATGCCTCATCCATTAGACTTTCAGCCTCCAGTAGGGCAAGGACCTTGCCTAACTTGCTGATCCTCTCCGCTCTGCTACACTCCAAGCATGCTGTGAAGCAGGCTTTCAGTCAATTGTTGTATGAATGAATGGGTGGATGGAGACTCTTAAAGAGCAGAGGTTAAAATTAATTTCTGCTGCCCCAGGTAAGTCTGCTGTGAAACCAAAGATTATCCTGGTTTGTATGATAAGGCATGGTTTCTTTCTATCTTCCAAAAATTGGCAGAGAAAAAATTTAGCCAGATATATGATGCACTTTGAAGTCTTTATGATATGATAAAAAATCAAGACCGTGGAGCCTCAGAAGGCCCATTCTTTTCTCTGAGATCCACTGATGTGGTAGCAGCCAGGCATTCAAACCCACAGAGCCTGAAATGGGCTGTTCTTAGCCACTTCGGTAATGAACCTCTCTGTTTATTTTCTGTCAGTGGCACAGCTACTGTAAAAGTAATTCAGCAGGAATTATGGTGACCCCTCCTCCGCCACCAGCAGGTCATTCTAAGACCTTGAGGAGATGCCTAAAACCATAGTACTGATGCTTATAGATACCTTTCCCTCTACATAAGTATCTATGACAAAGTTTCTTTTATAAACTAGGCTTCTTAAGTGATTAACAACAGTAACTAATATAAAATAGAAAAACGATAACAATATATTAGAATCAAGTTTATTTAAAACTCACAAATTGTTTATTGCTGTAAATTTCCTTTTAATATTTTCAGACCACAATTGATTGGAGGTAACCACAAGTGAAGAAACCAAGAGAAGGCAGGACCACTGTACCATGAAACTCAGAGAACACCATGAAATATACAGTACCACCTCAAAACAATGTCATTTATTCTACAGGACAACTTTGTACCACAGGGAGAGAACTCGGGCAAATTTCCCAAGAAAGTGGGGCAACTGTACTATTCCTGTGAGAACTGCCGTGTGTTCAGATTTAGGGCCAAGTCGCCAAAGGCCAATTCAGTTTCTGTGAGATACAAATTGCTCTCTTCTCATAGAGTTTCCCTCTCTTTCTCCCTTCGAGTTAAATAGCTGCATTCTTTTGTGTCTCTCATAAAGTCAGGATTACTCATATAAAGAAATAGCATCTCATTATGAGCTAGGAAAATAAGAACTTACTCAGATGAAGTTTAAAAATCCACTTTACTCACTTTGGTGAAGAAAATCTCTTCATGTAGTTCCTGTAAGATGTAATTTGTCATCAGGCCGGGGACCAACAAACTTTTCTGTAGACTCAAAGAATAAATATTTTAGGCTCTTCGGACCAGACAGTCTTTGTTACTCAGGTCTGTAGTATTAAACCAGCTTTGGACAATGCAGAAATGAATGTACATGCTGTGTGCTAATAAAGCTTTATTTATAAAAACAGGTAGCTAGCAACAGGCCATAGTTTCCCAATCTCTGATCTATACTAAAAGCTGGATAAGTCAGATTTTCTATCAGTGGTTAATAGGAGCTCACACCTGGGAAGACCTGACAACCAAAAAGAAATTGTCCTTTCCACAGCTTCGACCAATTGACAGATTCCTGGAATCACAATGTAAAGATTTCACTCTTTTCTTGTTAACAAACGTTAATCGGTATACACCTCTGAAAGAAAAATGTGCGTGTAGCCAAATATATTTTGGATATTGAATCAACATGTGTAAGCAAATTTATTAATTAGAGAATATTGCAGAGCTTTTAATATGCTAATGTGCCTAGAAAATAGGGGGAAATAGAGCATAAATTTCTCCTGAAGATATTTGACTACAAAATTCTTCACTGAGGACATTTTGCAGGACTGGTTTTCACCAAACACATCTTTGGAAATTGTATTTTAATATAAAGATGCCATTTGAAAGGAGTAATAAATAATGGTAGTTATTATTATTATTTAATTCTTACAATGGACCTATTAATTGCATACCCTTTTATAAAAGGATATTAAAATGTAAACATGTTAAAAATTTACTTTTAGTTATCCAACTCATAAGTCATAGAACATTTTCAAATATATATATATGTCTGACTTCAAAACTCAAACTATTAACTTCTATTAAATGTTAGAGTCCTTCACACTTTAGTCTGAAATAAAGGTTTCCTAGAATCAGAGAATTTTATACCAAAAAGGTCCATTAAAGATATAATTTAATGTACTTAAAGGGAGCTAATTTAATCCTCAAAAAAGAAAAAGCCCAGAGAGAGGACAAGACTACTAATGCAAGAATACTTGGTCCTTAAACTGTCAAATTAAAGAATCAAAGCACACTGTGTTAATCTCAAATAATTCCCTTTCCAAGGCTTTACTGAAATAGGTTCAGTGGAGGAATGAGAAAGTTATGCCAGTCAGGATTACTTCAACTGTAAGAAACAGAAAATCCTGACTTGAACAAAAGGATAATTTGCTGTCCAATATAACTAAAAAGTGCTAATATACCTAATTTTAATATGGGTTAATTTAGGAGTTAAACAGTTTCACCCCAACCCAATTTGTTCCATTTCTGTATGACCTTAGACATGTTTTCTTCCCCAGGCTTGGTGTAATGGCAAGATAGCCTGCAGAACCCAAATGACAATATTCTCCACTATTCAATATTCTCCTCTTTCAGCAATTGAGACAAAAGTCTCAGGTCTGACTTTGATGTGATCAAATGGGATCGTGTAACCACTACCCAAAAAAACTGTGGCCAGAGAAACAAAAGACACTTAGGGCCCAAATCTTGAGATTGCTCTCTGCATTGCCATGCATAACCTTAGCTAAGAAGCTAAAGTCACTTGAGTAGAAAGGAGAAAAAATTCATTTCTCTGAGAGTAATATCAAAGATGAAATTAGTATATTAGTAAATTAGAAGATTATTATAAAGATTTTTTTAAATTTATTTTTTGTATATATTTACCATACAAAATGATTACATTCATTTTAGGGAATTTGTATCTGTACATAATATGTCTTAATTCTTTTTTCCCATTCCCTCCCTTCTCCTCCCTACTTACAAAAGCTTTGTTTCCATTTTTCCCTTCCATTTTCTTTTTTTGAATCCTTTTTGTTTCCTTCCCTTCCCCCTTCCACCTCCCCCCACCCTTGTTCCCCTTCCCATTTGAACATGTTGAGACCATAATGTTAAATGAAATAAATTAGACACATGAGTTTAAATATCACATTGTTTCTCTTGTACAAGAAACCCAAAGAGTAAATAAGGAGCAAAACAGAGGATAGATATTGGGAAGGAGGAAGAACATGTTGTAAAGATTAAAAAAGAAAGTATTTAAAGTGTCTATCTGATACTTGAGGAGTGTCAACTTCTCAATTAAATTAGTTCTCTTCCTTTTTACCTATCACCTCAGCTTGGATCCTCATAGGATTCTGTTGTTTCCCCACATTATTTTCACCAAAATGTTCCTATAGTGTTGTTCATGATGTCTCTAGAGATGAAGAGATACAATACAGCCAGTGGATATTGTACCTGAGAAACTCACAATGATGGGTTTGAATTGACAACAAGACTATTCCAGAAATAATAGTCTTTTGTTCCCCAGGTTTTACACAATGGTGAAAACCTTCTGTATATATTAAGGTTATAGCAGCTTAGAAGAGCCCAGGAGCCAGACACCGCAATGAAAGTTCAAGCAAGCTTCTGCAAAAGGCCTACAGAATCACACCAAAAGCAAAGAAAGAAAAGATCAATTCTGGAGTTGTGAACCCAGAATGGCCGGTAGCAATTTCTTCTGTTTTTCTGCTCAATGTTCTGCAGAGTCCAATGAAGTCATTAAGGGGTCAAATTAAACCACAGTATCACTTAATGACAGTACTTAGCAATGCACTTCTAAATGTGACTTAAGGACCACATCATTTTCACTATTACCACCATCACTCCATATTACTAGTGGTGCAGGAACCTGGTCTTCTGAAGGAAAGAAAGCACTTTCCCCCCTTACAAAGTCCACCCAAAACACAAGAGAATCTCGAAAGCAACCAGGGAAAATTATACCACATGCAGAGGAACAAAGCTGAGATAAACTGCTGATTCACCATCAGAAACAATGGAGGTTAGATGATATTGGAACAATAAGTCCAAAAAGCTGAAAAGAACAAAATATGTTAACCAAGAATTCTATATTCAGAAAAACCAGCACCACCCCATCCCTTAGCTGGGGGCTCTGCATAGTGGTTTATTTCCAAAGAGTACAGTAATCCCTGACAAACTGCCTCAGCCAGTTGACCAGGATCAATATCCAGAGTCACAGATCATGTTGACGTCATATACTGCTGATGTAACCTGAAAATGATGCTTTATCACTATCATCTTCCTCTTAGTGGCTCAAAGCCCTGTTTTATCATTAAAAATTATCAGACAAGTTCTAACAGAGGAGCATCCTTAACAAACCTGACCAGTCCCCTTCAAAACTTTCAAGACATCTAAATAAAGTCCGAGAAAGTGACATAGCCAAGAGGAGCCTGAAAGACATGATGTCTAAATGTAACATGCTATCCTGGAAGGGATTTAGGGACAGAAAAAGGACATTGAGTAGAAATTAATTGATTCAACAATAATGATCATTAGTTAATAATGCTGTGTTAATGTTCATTCATTAACTATAACAATTACATCACACTAATGTACAATGTTAATAAATAAAGTGAACTGGATATGGGATATATGAGAACTCTATCATCTTCCAAATTTTTCTATAAATTTAAAACTGTTCTAAAAGATGAAGTCTAAAGTCTCAGTAAAAAGAATTGAAATTATGCATAGTATGTCTTGAGCATAGAAGAATAAAATTAGAAATCATTAATGAAAACACAACTTATCAAAATTTGTGGGATAATGCTACAGCCAACTTGGAGGGAAACATGTAGCTGTAAATGATCCCACTTAAGAAGAGAAAAAGCCTAAAATGAATTATCAAAACATTCACCTTAGAATATCAGAAAAAGAACAAGTCAAACACTAAGAAAATACAGAATAAAGTAGCAGAGAAAAATATTGCCCTTTAGACATCTTGCAGAGGACTTTGACTCAGAATCTATACACAATAACTTGATAATATAACAAACAAACAAAGAGATGAAAGATTTGAATAGACCCTTCATAATACGTGTATGCATACACATGCACATCTGTCTATATGTACACACTCATACAAATTACTAACAAACATAAACAAATATCCAACAGTATCGGTCATAAAAGAAACACCAATTGCCGGACATATAGCTCAGCGGCCAAAGTGCCTGCCTGGCAAGCCCGAGGTCCTGAGTTCGATTCCCGGTACCAAAAAAAAAATTAAAATCCAAATAAGATACTCCCACAGATCCACCAAAATAGCTAAATTAAAAATGATTGACAATACCAAGTGTTGGTGAGGAAAAAGAACAGCCATAGCTTTCACATATGGCCAGTATTAACATAAAATGATACAGTCATTTTGGGAAACAGATCAATAGATTAATAAAATGTTAAAAATACATACACTTATACAGTCCCGTAAATCTATTCTAAGGAGAAATAAAAATTGTATCATTCACAATAGCCAAAAAAGAAAAGAACTCAAATACATACCAAGCGGCGAATGAATAAGCAAAATGTGGGACCTACAATGACATATCATTCAGCTATAAAAAGGAGTGAGCGGGGCTGGTGAGATGGCTCAGCAGCATAAGCGCCTGCCTGGCAAGCGCGAGGCCCTGAGTTCGACTCCCGGAACCCACATACTAAAAAAGGGCTGGTGATATCACTCAGTGGCACGGGCGCCTGCTGGCGCATGAGGTCCTGAGGTCGACCCCTGGTACTCACAAAAAAAAAAAAAAAGAAATGAGCTACTTATTAATATATTTACTTAGCTGGAAAAGAAAAATCTTGACCCAAAGGATTCACATTAAAATATATTTTGACAGAAAGATAAGAAATATTGAAAATAAGCTCTGGCTGCAACCAAGACTGGACTGTGATCCTAAGACTGTGATCCTAAGACACAGTCCATCCTAAGAGAGGCCCAGCCCTCTCTAAGACCCAGAAACCCCTTTGATAAGGTCCTCAGAGCAGAGAAACTGAGGCCTTGTAGGTCTTAGGATGGATGGGAAGAGTAAAACATGCAAAGGGCTAGATTCGCTTTTCCCATAAGGGAAAAAAAAGATATTAAATTTTGATGATTCTTTGCTGGCAACTCTAGAGGCTGTGGGAGAAAGTCTGGAAGAGAAAACAAAAGCCATGGGGTAAAGAATAGAAAAGGATCCCTAGCACCAAGCAGGTGGCCAGAGAGTGCCGGGCAGTAGGGCCATCCATGAGGCAGATTTAGATTTT
The DNA here is from genome assembly GCA_028451465.1 of Erethizon dorsatum. Taxonomy (NCBI): domain Eukaryota; kingdom Metazoa; phylum Chordata; class Mammalia; order Rodentia; family Erethizontidae; genus Erethizon; species Erethizon dorsatum. Next base: position 20,746,013 of record CM051840.1, on the reverse strand, counting down.
AAGTGTCTAGGATTAGTGATGACATATTGAATTCTTTTCACTCACTGAACATTTCTTAAGGCTCTGCTCTGGGCCATGCTCTGTGAAATATGATTGAAAAATACTGTGAACATTTATATTTTCAGAAATTACTATAGTAAAAGACACATTGCCATGAATCCCCTCGAAATACTCCCCTCACTTTGAACACTCTTACTCCAACATTCTCACTACTTTTGGAAGCAGCTCTGGAAGTCCTCATTCTTGTCTTTGGTTGCACTGTTCTGGCAGCCTCGATGTCCTGAATTGATTCAAAATGTTTACCTTTCATGGTGATTTTGACTTTGGGGAGGAGCCAGAAGTTGCACAGTGCCAGATCCGGTGAATAAGGTGGATGAGGATGCATCGTCATATTTTTATGAGCCTGCCTTTTATTGGATGGTACCTGGCAGCAGTGTTCACCATATTTTCTACTATGCCTCTTAATGACATGAAAGAGGACTTCTGGAACTACTTTAGAAAGTGGCAACAAATGTCTGAAACAAAGGGGAATGTTGTGAGGGAGATTAATGACATTATGTCTTTTACTGTAATAAAATTTTTTTACTTAAACATTCACCGTGTATTTCAATCCCACCTCTTATTCAGAGCACCAACACTCATGAGTCAGTCAATTGAAAAAAACTACCTATTCGGTACTCTTAATAATTTGAGGCAATTTTCTACCTCGGTTGTAATTTCCTTTCATTCCTTCTAAACCAACAGTACAACTCTGCTACAAACATGAATGTTGTTTCAACGCTGCACTGGGAGAATAAAGGACCTTGCCCAGTGTCAGTTAAAACGAGACCACTAACATTAGATGACAAGCACAGGAAAGAAGAGTAATGGCTAACATCAAGCCACATCAGACAAGCAAACTAGCTAGGCTGGCTCAGGAAGCCTTAGAGATCCCAAGGTCTCAGTAGATCTCTCTTATCAGGAATGGCAGTGTGGCAATATTCGGGCTTTTCACCAATTCTGCATTTCCCCTCCTATCAGAGAAATGGGAGAATTGCATGTTCCTGCCCATTCAAGATTAACATGGTCAAAAGATTTGCTTTACCTGGGCGTGGTGGTGCATGTCTCTAATCGCAGCACTCTGGGAGGCTGAGGCATGAAGATCGCAAATTCAAGCACAGCCTAGGCAACTTGGCCAGACCCTGTCTCAAAATAAAAATTTTTTAAAAGGTTTGTGGATAGAGCTCAGTATAAAGGACCTAGGTTTAATCCCTAGAACCAAAAAAAAAAAAAAAAAAAAGACATGCTTTAGCCAATGAAATACAAGCAAAAGTGATATAATATATTTACTTTATGATAATATTTATAAAATAAAATGATTCAACAACCATGTCCTTTTATTGCCCTGCCATAGCAACCGATGACCAGCCAGGTAGTGAAGACTGGATCAGCCATTGTCTCTCAGTGAGGCTGTAGAAGACACCTCTCACCGCTGCTAACTTGAAAAATCATCAAGCATGAAAATGAAATTGGCCTTGGTTGTTGATAAGGCACTAAAACTTGAGAGTTGCTTATTACCAGTAGCACAACTTAGCTTTGCTTATGGTAGCCATGCACACTGGACCTCATCTGATATGGACAGATGGAGACAGCCTCTGCAGAACCCAGAGAGATCTGAAATATTTAAAGATCTTTTTAAACTTAAAAAAAAAAGTCCTCTGCAGGAACTAGGAAGAGACGTGATTTGGGGTGCCAGGTTGGAATAGATGAGAGCATAAAAGCAGTAAATTTCAGCCCTAAGGATGCTAGATGGTAAGGCCAGCATATGGACAGGTCTATTTGTCTTTTTCTGACAGGAAAAAGTACCCACCTTCATTCTGAGACAATACTTTTTATCCCCCATAGAACTAAACGCAAGCTGGATTTGTCCTCTGGGGATCTGTTTAAAGGATGAGTACCGGACTGTACAGCATCTTCTACTGAAAAATCACAGGGAAGCTGAAAACTGGACAGTCCTCTGAGGGACCCTGTCCAGAAGGAAAAGAATAACTTGAACAGTGAGGTGGTGAAGGCTCTTTTCTGTGAAAAGTGAGACCACGTGGCCCAAGCCTGCTACTTTCTGATGACCGAGTCAGAGCTACCTAAATTCCAGTCGTTTGCAAAAGTTGGTCACAATTTTCCCCACGGCCACCTGCTCTCTGTACTTCAGGACTTTCTCTTTTCTTTAAATTGATTCCCTTACACAGATTTAATTCAGTTCATTTTAAAAGAAAAAAATCGGGGCAGCATAAATTGAAAATCAATGTCATTAAGTATAAATAGAATCACACTGAAATACCTATAATGATAAATACACATGAAAACAAATCGGATTTTTCAATTTTATCTGGAGTTTGTAACCAGCTAAAGCTGATGAGCCTGAGATATGCCCATTGTTACAAGTAGAATTACAAAACAATAGAACCAACCCGAGCCTTTCTCCTTTGCTAACCAGAATTAAAGTCAGTAATGTACATGCCAAACATGTAAATGTACTGCCTGGAACCATCTCAAGTCCCCTCTTGGGTATGTACATGTCACATATGTGAAGAAGTCCCGATTATGGTGGCCATGAAAATGGACCCAAAACCCAGATGCTGCAATCTGACATCCATCATCGGGTTCCCAAAGAGGCCACGTGTCCCCCAGAGGGGGCAACGCCCAGCCAAGACCTGAGAGCACCAGGAAGGCTGGGCCACAGGACGCCGCTGGTGGGCAGCTGTGGGCCATCAGCCCAGTCCACATCCTTTGGCTGCCCTGAGAGGTTTTCTCCAACTTACTTTCATTCTCCTTCTTGCCCACTGTCTCCCCCAGATTCCACTCCATTCTCCGTGGTAGGCATGTAACCGAATAAATCTCGTGAGTGTCTCATTTCAGAAAATCCTGACTCCCACACGGACTCTACTTAATGGACCTTCTAGAGACAAAATAAACCAGCAGGAAAAAAGCAACGCTCTGCTTAAGTTGTCTTGGTCAAACATCAGATGTCACAAGGAAACATCAGATAGAGTGAATCTCAGTTGCCTTTTCCCAAAAAACTTGTATAACACTGTTTAGATCATCTATATAGTTGAAAGGGAAAGCAACAAGATCTGTGGTCTTGTATTAGAAAAGGAAAGTGGACAATTATGGTCAAATTTTAGGAGCTGCATTTATTTTCTTCCCCCAAACATTAGGCCACCATCTATTTATCTTTTAGAATCCAGCTCAAGCATGACCTCCAAGAACTCTTTCCTTCGCTGACCAGCCCACAAAGGTCCTCTCTGCCTCTTTGTCCCCATAATATCTTTCAATGTGTCTTTTCCAGAAAGCTCTACCAGTCTCATTATAATGAGAGTAGAGTCATATCTTATGAGAATCAGGTTGAAAAGTCAGAGCTGGGGCAATGATTATGTAGGGAATAATTATCCTTCCAGATCCCTTAAAAATCCCCATGATGCAGAAGGACCTACTGCTTTTCAATGAGTCTATCAGGGCCAGTTTTTCTTCCAGTAAGGGATAAAACCATGTGCCTTCAGTGAAGCACCTCACGTTGCTTGTATTTAGAGATCACACTGCATGAAAAATAGAACCAGATCAAGGTGTTAAATGTGAGAATCACGCTCAACATGAGAAGATGTTCTGTGAAGGGCACAGACGACCTGAAGCTCACTGAGAAAATTCCAGCTCCCTGTCCCCACCTCACACTCCAGCTGGGGTCTACATGTAGTGAACAGAACAATAGCCCATTTTAATAATTATTTCTTTCTCTAGTGTTTTAAAACCTTGTGTATAGCTGAATTCACACAAGTTAAACTCAGCATTTATAACTGCTGTCTCTCTAAGTAGAGTCTTCTTGACGGGAGGCTTCTAGCACTTCCCAGGGTGAATAACACAGCTAGTGTTAAAAATATTCAGGAGGAAGGAAGGAGAGGAGGAAGGAGGAGGAATCCATGCAAAGAATAGACACCAAACAATTCAACCCATCCCTTAGGTTGGGTTCCCCAGATGCAGACCCCAAGATGCGGATGTGAATGGAAGGGGATCCTAGGAAATGTCATGGAGGCCTGGAGAAGTGAGATGGTGGGCAAAGTTGGGGGTCTTCCCTCGAGGGTGTGCGGGTGTGCAGCCTACAGGGCTGGTAACTGGGGTTCAGGAAAGCTGTGTGGTCTCCTATATGAGTGGCCAGGAAGCTGACATGTACCCCGCGACACCACCCCCAAGCAGAGACCCAGCACACCTGTGGCTGGACAAATCCTCCTGCTGAGGATCTTAGCTTTGCAGCCAGGAGCCACAAGCTTGTAGAAGAAGCTGAGTACTAAGAAGATGGACGCTCAGTATCAGAGGTAATGCTGTATTTTTCTTGTCTTTCAATCTATGCCCATTTTCTTTCCAATAAAAATAACTTTACTTACTCATTTTTCTCAAACATGAGAATTCCCCATTATAGCAAGAGTGAAAGAATTTAAGCCTCTTGGAATTCTGATTTTTTCCCCCCAGAAAAAAATACTCTTTTTTATTATTACAGTTTCACACTGAGCCTAAACTGCATCACCTGGCTCTGTCTCATAAACAAGTTCTTCGTCATTTATGTGGGCAGGAATATGTGGAGTTTAAAGCAGTTTTTGAAATTAAAAAAATCTATTTGTAATATTCTAATTTCACTCAAACTATATATAAATAGGTATACTAAATATATAAATCTATATGTTTCCAGCAACTAGCTGCACGGTGTTCTTGACTGTTAGCATCATTCAGATTTAAATGTTTATACTAAGCAGAACTTTTGGTATCAAAAACTAATCTAGAAAGTGAAATGAAGATTTTACAGTCTTGACAAGAATTTCCCCTCATTATCCATTAAGAGGTTATCATGAGAAAATCTTTGTTAAATTAAAGGTAAAAATTAAACATCGCAGGATCATGAGGCAAGCAGCTGTCACTTTAAATTTTCACATACGTGCCAACACTTGACTGTTATAATTAGAAGCGGGAGAAGCTAGGAGAGAAGTTATATAATTCTGGTTCAATGCCCTGGATCTGGGCTGCTTACTCTGAAATCAGGAAAATCAAAATAAAGATTTTTGTTCTACAACCAATGGGCTGTGAGGTTAGTGCATTTATGTTTTCATTACATCTTTGGCCATCATTATTTCTAGTCTATTCATTGTCCTCAACCTCAAACACATTGCTGACTCATAAGAGTTTATATGGATTGTGCCTTGGAATATGCATTCATTAAAGTCCCAGTCAATGACTGTGTCCCATGTGTTGCAAATTTAAAAGGGGGCATTTTCCATTAAGCAAGGGCTAAGTGTAAACCCCAGGCCTCATTATTCTTGCTGCCAGGAAAAGAAGAGTGAATTACTGTCTGTTCTCTGCCTCGACCTTCAGGAGCCCTTGAGGATTTGTCCCTTCAAGCCCTGCCCCTGAGCTCCACCCCTTGCCCTGAACCCCACCACTGCGATATGGGACTCTCCTGGAATAAATACCACAAATGTCTTAAGCTCCCAGAAGCTTCTGCTATCTTAGGGGACCCCATGTTTTGTGGTAAAGAGTAGAATTGTTTCTATTGTCCACGCCACAGAAGCAGAATGGATTCAGCTCAAACTTTGGTTCGGATGTGAATGCTCATTTCACATACGAAGAGGACATGGGAAGCCTTGTGACTTGTCTAATGAGGCTTTCTGGATCAGGCTCCCAAGCCTAGCCAGGGCCACTCTGCTACGCACGCTGGCGGAGGGAGGCCCACATGAGGACTCCCTTGTGTAGCCAAAACTTCCTGCTGGCACCAACCCAGAGATCACCTGGGTCGTCTGGTCAGTCTCCCAGATGTGGAGCAGATGGGAAAGAAGGACAAGGTAAAAAGCTGTCAGCAGTCACATATCAAAAAAAGGAGTCTCGCTCTTCACTACAGCTTCCTAATTACAGTTGCGTTTTCATATGTTGTTCGAATAACAGTAGATAATAAAATTGGTTATTTGGCTACCTGCTCCGTGCCAAACACTACACTATTACATACATCATCTCACTGAATTCTCACAAACCCTGAAGAGCTGATGTCTTTGTTTGAATTCTCCTCAAACGAGCCATTTAAAGGGAAAAAGGCAAAGTTATTTATTTAGGAGGTTAGGCCAGGAATATAGTGAAGAATTGAGAAAGGGACTTGGGGAAGGGGAATGCAAGTAGAAGTACTGTAAGGAGTTGGGTACCTCTGGGGGATCTGGAACTCCATCTGCCTAAGGACCCTCTGAGAAACCACGCGGAACACAGCACTGTGCCCTGGAGGCAGTGGCTGGGATGTGTGTCCACCAACCCCCATCTGTCTTCATCACCAGAGGGTGGCGCCTGGCTGTCACCTCCACCTTTGCCTGCCTGCCCCTGTGCAGGCAGAACTGGCTCCTGCAGCCAGAAAAAGCCCGCAAGTACAGAGATGCCAATGCTTGAAGGGAACAGCTTCAAGAGGAGTGGGAACTACCCTCTGAACAGCAGGGCATCTCCCAGGTGAGCCTTGCAGATTTGGGCAAAGCAAGCTACTGCCTCTCTGCACATAGAACCTATTATTATCTCCATTTCCTACATGGGGACATAGAAGGTCAGAGAAGTTCAAAAATGTTTTCTAAGATCATGCCTATAGTAATTCAGGAGCTGGGACTACAACCCCAGGCCACCCAACTCCTGCGCCACACTCAAAAGCCAGGCACACTGGTACAAGGGGGTTGTGCCACTTTCAGAGAGTGGAACTGGAACTGACAGAGGCAGGTGGCAGACTGGTAAGACAAAGGACTCTGAAGTCAAACAGTTTCATCTCAAGTTCCAACACCACCTCTTACTAACTTGATGACCCGAGGCACATCTGTCACCCCCTCTGTGCCTCCGTCTGGTCTCCTCCCTACAACAGGGACAGCAGCAGCATCTACGTTACATTTGTTATTAAAATGAGTTCATACCAGGGCTCAGAACTGGCCTTTCCAAGCCACTACATCAGCGCCCAGTAAATGCTCTCCTTTTTTAAAGGTTTGTAGAGGGTCAATTTAGGAAGAATCTTAGTATCTGGTTTTATCCCAGACCAAATACTTTCGGCATATAACTACCCTGACTGGGTTTCCTTTTCGTAAGTCACTTTACATGGTTATATAGTTTTTAAATTATTATTGACTTTCCTCCCTTCTCTGGGTCACTTTCTCGAACTTTTTCTATGTTCCCCACCCTAACTTCCTCAATAAACTACTTCTTTTAAATACTTCAAGTCCTCCTTAGGAGTGAGGGAATCACCTCACACCCATAAAATACATAAATATATTTTCATGATATGTGTCTATATATGCACCATACTCAATAGGGATAAGCAAATTATTCCAGCCATGTTCAAGTTTTCATTCATTGTTCAGGTTTCATTTTGATCCTTCCACAGGTGGGATGTACAAGTCAGGACATGATTTTCTGAGTGCCAAACTTCACAGAAGCCATCTATAAGACTCTACCCCAGCTCTCCTCTCCGGTCTTAGATTAGAAAAGTGAACTAGGTTAGAGAAACGCAGATGAAATTTTTTCAAAAAAGTAAAGTCCTTTCTTGCTACTCCATATCTGGGGATCCCTGGCACCTGTAAGTGGACCTAGCATCCATAAGAAAGCCTGTCTGAGAGGTTGTATGTTGACCAGGCCCCTAGGTACAACAGCTGTGGGCCATTGTCTACCCTGGCCCCTGGCTTTCTCTATACTCAGGAATGATATTAGTCAGTTCTTACCAGGAGCTTATCACACCCGGACTTGCCTAAGCATCTCACTCACAAGCATTCACGTCTAACCATCATGACAACCCTACAAGGCAATGTATTATTATCCTTGTATTTGCAGAAACTACAATACCCCAGCAATGAGGCTGACATCTTTCCAGAACAGTGCAGTTGGCTAGCTGTGTCAGGGGAAGCCAATTTCATGGGAACCAGTATTTCACAACCACGCACTGGAGAAACAAATTGGAGATGCTCCCTGAGTCTTCCTCCATCTGCCCACTCACCAGCAAAAACTCACTGCAGCCCTGTTTTAGTGTCATTTTCCTCAACACAACCCCCTGAAAAAATACTTCTGAGAAGTTTCAACCAACCTCATGGAGATATCTTTGGATGTCCAAGCAAACAGAAGAGACGAAAGGTAGAATATGCAAGAACAGTCACTCCACAAACTGCTTATCAGGTGTTTTTTAAAACAAGAAAACCTTCAGAGATTTCATCTTAAAAATAAAAATCTACCTTCTTTCATCAGTAGGCTATTTCCATCTTCCTTTAACACCAAGTAACACCCTCACCTTGTAGCTTTTGACTTCCTTTTTTTTTAAGATTGTGCAATAAGTCAAAGATGAGTGTTCTCATACTTGCCTGGATAAGATCCTACATGCTGAGCCTGCGCTTGTTCTGCAACTGGAGGAATAGAGGTATGCCCTGGAGGAACGTGCTGGATGCTATGGTTAATTAACTAATTTACTCAATCAAGTTTAACAGTGGTTTTAACTTTAATGAGACCATTACATTTTAATATGGAAATAACAGCCTTGTATCCTGAATAATCCCCACAGTCCACACACCCGCCTCCCTCTTCACCCACTTTGCACCAGCGTGGATGTTGATTTGTGAACCTGAGCGTCTGAATCTAACATCCGGAGCTCACAATACACATGTACAGAGCCCGTGACAGATACACCCCCTGCAAATCTGCCTTCTAGTGGCCCCTGCTATGTACGCTAAACCCGCATAGGGCTTTTCATCCACCAAAAGAGCCGAAGCCTTAATATTGGCAGGGCCCTTTCTAGATAGAAGTGGAAAACCAGCGTGAGTGAGGAAAGAAAGCGACTCGTATCAGAAATTCCAAAAGGAGAGAAGTCACAAGAAGTAGCTGCCATGTGCTACCTGGGTTTCCATTGTCCCCGGGACACCTACCCTCTGGCTACTGTGCCACCTTGTGTTGTATTTAATTGTCCTCCTGTAAAGGGCAGCAAATCATTAATACACTGGCCTTCCCAGCTCTTATTGAGAACTTTTATTATCCCACATACAGTACTTTAGAGATTAACTACAAAAACTTTTACAAGCCAGCGAAGGTAATGAATCATGAATTCTAGAAGGGTAAACCCACCATGCTGAAACCAAGTACAGCTGTCTTATATTTGCTCTGTGTGCATTTTGCTACCCATAATTTTGTCATCAATTTTCATCTTTTGTTTAAACATATTTGTCTTTTGGACAAGATAGGTCATATTTCATAGGTTTGATGAATTTTCTCCTTGGTCCAGTTTTACAGAATTTGCACTTAATTAATTGCCCAACCTTTAATTCGACAGACTGTTTTTAATGGCTATGTAGTTTCAAAAGCATATACACAGTGGAATTTCGAAAAAGTAATTGTTTTTGTGTCACTTCCAAAGAAAGTCGCAATTATTAAAATGTGTAAATAATTTGTCAAATGTGCAATGGGCAATAATTAGGAAGATATCAAATAAACCTTTAATGGATATTTTTAATTTGGTGTTCAGCAGGAATATTTAAATAATGCAACAAAATATGTCATTTTTCTCCTCAGGACGATAGAAGCTGAATTCCAATGTGAAAATGTACCTTTCAATTGCATGAGCTGGGTCATAATGGAGGTGAAGCTCATGAAAGATTTTCTAGCTCTTAGAGCTGGAAACCAAGACCCCCTCATCCAGGAAGACAGCACAGAATCTGAAAATCTGCCTATCAAAACCATCATTCAAGCCACAAGACTCTTGTGCATCTGGTAAAAGACAGAGAGGAAAAGAGGAGACAAAGGTCAGTTGTTGTCAATTCTTTATAAATGTGCCAGTGCTGGCAGTTTGCAAGGAACTGCGTGTTTCCCTAGCAACTTTGTATGTGTGGAGATCGGCTCGGGACATTTTCCCCTTGTTATTTTCAGGCTGTCTTTTTGTACTGAGGACTCTTTTGAATGTATTCTCCCAGTTACATGGGCCTCTGTATTAAGAGGATTAAGAGGCTGACATTTTTTAGAAGAGAGGTTAGCTGAGTTTAGGGTGGTAAAAATCCAGAGCTCAATCTTTAGTCTGATTATGGATAAAAATCAGAAAGGGAAAGAGCCGAGTTAGAGAAAACATAGTACAGCAAAAGAAAACCGAAAGTATCTAATTTCTAGAAACTGAAATGACACAAGGACCTTCCTGACATGAAACTTGGTCATCTCTTTTAGAGAAAAAACAAATTTTTTTGGAGCCAGATCTTCCTAAGTGCTCAAAGTGGAACTTGAACTCATGATCGTCCTGCCTCAGCCTCCCAAGTAGCTGGGATTGCAGGTGTGTGCTACCACAGCTGGAAGGTGCCCACCTGTAATCCCGATACTAGATTCTAGGGTACTGGATTCTAGGCTACTTAAGACTCCTTTTAGAGGTGATTTTTAGGTCCTTTCTGTTCCAGAGAAAGAATGGAAGGAAACAAATACATACAGTGGCAAATTCCACATTTATTGGAAGTAAAAAGGGAGGAAAACATAAAAATAAAAAATATACCCTACAGTGGAATAGGGTGGGCTATGAGGAGACACAATGGCAAGGTCTTAATGGTGGCCATCTCTTTTTCATATTTCTCAGCTTACATCACATCCACATTCCATCAAAAACTTGCTCAAGTTCTCGCGAGAAGTCCACTGCAGGGTTCTGAGAGCTGTTCTGCACATGTGTTTTGGAATCTTATCACGCTTCCTTTTCCAACCAGTTTTAGCCACACCCTTAACTTCCTATTTCAACCCATTGCTCAGGTGGTTGAGGCTGGAGGATTGAAGCTTCGAGCCCAGCCCTGGTAATTTAGCAACTTAGTGAGACCCTATTTCAAAATAAAAAAGGACCTGGGGATGTAGTTCAGTGCAGAGATCCTCAGTTCAATCCTCAGTACCGGAAAGGAGGAAGGAAGGAAAGAGGGAGGGAGAAAAGGAGGGATGGAGGAAGGTTGAGTAAAACTTCGAAGCCGATCCCACCCTACACTCGATATCCCCCTCGGACATCGTGACTGTTCAGGCGCATGGGGGCATAATTTAATTTTGGGTAATGTGCTCCTATGTGTTGATTGGTGGCACAGAAGGGACACTGGGAAGTAACTCTTACCAAGCTCTGCCTTCTATTCATTCATCCACAGCACTTACTGAGCACTTATGAATTAACACCAAGTATGAGTTGGGAATCCAGCAGGGCCGGCAAACTTTTTTTGGTAAAGTGCGTAATAGTCAAAGTGTTCGGCGTCTCTGACACAGTCCTTGCCTCTGTTACAATCTCTGTCACTCGATTCTGTCTCTACACATTGTAGTGCGGAAGTGCACATAAGTGAATGGACACGATGGTGTTTCAATAAAGCATTCCATAAGGATGCTGAAATTCCAGTTTCACATCATTTTCATGTGTCACAAAATCTTGATTGTTTTCGACCATTCTTAGTGCTTAGGCCACATGAAAACAAGGAGTGGACATATCCATATGACCTGTGGCCATAGTTTGCTGATCCTGGGTTTAGGGTCCAGGGTTTCCCTCTCCTGGGACTGACACCGTGAAGGGACACAGGCAGTAAAGACATCAAAGATGAAGTTGGGTTACAAGAAGTGACATGAAGGAAATAAAATAAAATAACATGTTAGAGAATGACAGAGGGGCTGGTAGCTGCTTTAGATGGAGCTGTCAGGAAGAATCTGGTGAAACTTGAATGACAAAGGGACCCAGCCCATTGTGCATGTGGGCACCCCTGCGCACACTGCTAATGCTTTAAGCCAGCTGCACTTACACATTATTATCTATTGATTCCTCCATTTATTGGATCCTCCATTTACACTGAAAAATGCCAGAAAACAGAGCAATTGATTCACCCAACCCTGTTAACAAAATTGTATAAGATAAGGACATGCTCATCAGAATAATCCTAGCTACTAATATTTACAAATTTCTAGGTACTGTGTGGAACATCTAATCCCCAGCCACCAGGAGATACGAGTTTTACACATGCAGCACAGTTTTTCAAAGCTATTTTTAATTTTTTTTTAATCGGAAAGAATACTATGACCATTTTACCCTCATTTCAATCCTCATAGAGTCTAAGTCATGGTGAATTATGGAATTATAACTTTGAATTGACACAGTCTCTTTTATTTACATCCTATTGAACTATAGCAACTTCATTTTCACAGCTGCTAAAATATTTAAGAGAAACAATATTATCTTTATGAAAGTTCTGTTGGAGAAAAGAGACCCATAAAGGGACTTGCTGCTTAATTTATCTTGTAGAGGACAGGCCAAATGTAAACGATGACCCTGCTATCCTCAAAATGTTCAGGCTAATTCCAAACCAATGCCAAGGGATCTGAGGGTAACTTTCATTTCAAATGGCTTTCTAGTGGGCCTTCCAACAGTTCTGAAATAGGAAGCTGGCATCAGGCTTGCTATTAGGAGGTAAATTTGAACTCAAAATTTCTAATTTAGGATAGTCTTTAGTAGCTGTCTCAGTTACTTTTTCAGTGCTGAGACAAAATACTAGACACCCACAAGTTAACGTGAAAGAGGTTTATTTTGGCTCACAGTTTGTAGAGCCAAAAAGTCATCTGATTCCAAGGTAAGGCAACATGTCAGAGAAGCATGGCAGAGAAGAAACAGTCCATGGTGTGGCAGACAGGAAGCAACAGCCTTCTTTCTTCTTTCCCTTTTATTTTATCCAGGCTACAAGCCTATTGGTTGGTGCCACCCACACCCAGGGTGGGTCATCCCTCCTTAGAAAATCCATCATCCACACCCAGAACTATGCTAAACCAATCAGTGGACTCATCCAGTATCATACACCCATGATCCAGTCACTTCCAAAGGCCCCGCCTATGAGTGCATGAGGCTTTGGGGAGGACAACTAGATCTAAGCCGTAACAGTAGCAGTAGGGCTTAAAGTGTACCAGTGCATTGTTTGATTTTAGTCCTATTAGTCCAAGTATTGGTAGTCCTATTACAAAGCTTTGCTGCCTCTTGCATACATTTCTGTGCCTTTTCCAAAGTCAACCCTAAGTGTGAGTGTGCATACACACACGTGCACACATACAAACTGGGCAAACTCCAGATTTTCTCAACAGTCCATGTCCATGAGCCCTTTTCAGATCCCACTAAAAATGTTCCTTGTTCTCAAAGTACTTCCAGTGCTTTTGGTGGGAACTATAGGGATTTTGTTTTTTGGTTTTTCGTTTTTGTTTTTATTTTGGTTTTTCTTTTTCTTTTTTTTTTTTTTTTTTGAGACAGAGTCTCACTATGTAGTTCAGGCTGGCCTTGAACTCACTATGTAGCACAAGCTGGCCTCAAACTCATGGCAATCCTCCTGCCTCAGCCTCCCAAGTGCCACTACACCTGGCTGACATTAAAGAGACCAGGGCACCTCACTGACCTTGTTCATCTTGGACAAGGAACTCCACCTCCCTGTCCGTGAAATTTACTGATAATCTTGGTCCCGGTAGCTCACAAAACTATTGTTAGAATCAAATGAAGTGACATATTTGAAAAAGAGGACAATTGTGACATTAGAAAATGCTTGTGGATATTACCATTATTATCCCACATTGTGATACCACTAACACCTGGATCTTCAGTCAGAATGAGACAAACTAAATTTCTGCTAGTTGATGTTTTCTGGCACCAAATTCAACTGTAACCCCCCCTGAGGGTAAAGAACTGTGCTTGTCATTTCTTCCACACATCTCATGTAGTGTTGTGTTCCCAGGATGCCCCAGAGTGGATACCTTAACTGAGAAACTAGTCTTTCCCAAAGACCTTGCCCACTGGTAAATGCTGTTCGTGCTGTGAAACAGGGTCTCCCAAATGTAGCCTCAGACCTCAAGTCCAAAAGGTGCCTTACAAAATAAGTCTTGTGACCAAACAATTGTGGGGCGTGCACTTTACAATACCCCTCTTAGAAGTCATGAAGCCACACAGTATGTTAAATAAGTCACAGAATTTCTGCTGAAAGTCAGACTCCTTTGTTTACTCTTGGGTTTCACAAACCCATATGAAGAGACGCTTTCTCTCTGGTAGTGACCATGTGCATCCCTGCCCCAAAAATGCCTCTTTGAAGTAACCCTGGGAAAATCCCAGAAGAGAGTTTTGTAAACTATAGGCCTAAAGCAGGGATAAACAAGCTGTGGTACGTGGACCAAATCTTGTGTGGCCTGCAAGCTAAGAATGGTTTTGCATTTTTAAATGATTGAACAGGGATTATATTTTATGATACAAAAAAATTGTGTGGGATTCAAATTTTAGTGTCTGTAAATAAACTTTTGGAACACAGCCATGCCTGCCCATCAGTTTATGTTTTGTCTACAGCTGAATCAAATAGTTGAAACAAGGACTGTATTGCCCTCAGTGCAGGAAATACTTACTATCCCTGGTTTTTTTACAGAAAGAACTTGATAACCCTGACTTAAAGTAGTACTTTTAATAAATGAAATAGAGTGTAATATAGTGGGAAAGATGGCTGATGCTTCATGGAACTTATGTTTCAACAAAATGCATGTATGTTATGTGTGTGCAAGTCTTGGGTCACAACAGAAAATGTGCTTTTTACTGTGAATCACAACCCCACAAAATTAATGATTCTAGAAGCAGATTAGTCTACAAAAGACAGCTAGCTGGTGCACACCCAGGGAATAAGAGGAGAGTAAGGAGAAAAAGTAGAAAGAGAATTGATGAGTGGGTCTAGATGCTGTATTAGTTATGACCACATAAAGCATCTCATGGAAAGTTCTTTTCTAATGAGAGGAAAGGAGTCAAGAAAGTAGCATCTGTGACCTTCAGACTGTGTGCTCTTGCACTGGGAGTGTTCGTCCATGATCAGTTAGAATTGCTGTAAAATGTTTCTGTTTCTTTAGCCTCAAACAGGGCTCCATTCCTAAAATAACTTTCCAGCCATCCATCCAACACGAGGTCATCAAATCTGCAAAGATTTGGAGTCAGGAGATACAGGTGGACTGAATAAAACTATTCCAATAATACTGTGATAATCAGTTGAAAGTATTATAAACTAAGACAGTGTTTATTCAGTATCTATCAACAGAGATAGTACTAAGCCCATTCATTTCACTTAGTCCTCAAAGCAACCCTGGGCTAATTATCATCTGCATTTTCCAGTTTAAAATACTGAGGCACAAAGCAGTTAAAAACTCACCCATTGTCACCCAGGGAATATGACAATGAGCTGGATCTAGACCTAGGTAGCCGAAACTCCATACCTGCCCTTTGGACCATGTTATATTTTCTCAGCGCTCCAATGTCTCATCAATTCGTGTCCACTGAAATAACTGAACCCATAAAATGGCAAAGCCATACAAAATAGGTTTTATTATGGAAATTGTCCCGTGGAGATAATGTTACCACATCCAAAGTGATAAACAACACCCACTCACAAGCATACAATTTGATACAGCTAGAAATGGAACGGCATCAGCGTTGTCGTCTCCAAATTTGAACGATAGAGACCTCATTCAAATGACTCCCTTTGCCTGGTACCCAGTCCAAAAGATTTTTTTTTAATAAACTTTACATGCTGCCTGCCTTGTCCTGCTACACGCTGCCATACGAAAGCTACAGCCTTCCTAACGTGATTACTCAGAAGAATCAAGGGGGAAAATAGTCGTGATCCGATATACCGAGCACACTCTTAAATTACACATCTGCTCCTTCTGGTACAGCACTGGGGAAGACAGGAGATGACTAAGTGCGCCTCAGCCTGTCACGTCCGTGAAATGGGGAGTGGGACAGGTCACTGAATCACGTTCTGGAAGCTGCGCACATCCATCGAGACAAGAGGTAGCCAAGCCAGCTTGCCCAAGATGAAAGTCTGAGTAATTCAGAGGAGGCTGTAATTTTTTATAAAACATACACTAAGTAGTTTTGTTGACTCCTACATGACATTTCCAAGGTGGTTGGGAAACCAGACCATTTGTTACACAGAGTCGAGATCAATAGAGTGTGTAGAGGAAGATGAGCAACATAAAAAACAAAATTTAATTGAATGGAGGCTGAATGATTCCTTACTTTATACATCTCTAACTTTATGTTTACAATTCAAGATTGAGAAGGGGAAAAAAATCACTGCAATACGGCACAGCATCAGGAGTCCACTTCTCTTCTTAGATACTATTCAAAGAAGAAAAGAAAACGTTTTTGTCTCATTAAACAAACTAAACTAAGGAAAGGGTCAATTTCTTTTATCCCCTTTTTTTTTTTAATTTTAGTGGCTGTCGTCAAGCGTCGTTCTGACAGAAGTCTGAAAAATTAACACATCACTAGGACCTACCATGTGAGATTTAACTTTTGATAAACAACAAAGTGGGTTACTGCTGCACTAGCTATTTTTAATCCACCTTGTGAGTGTGCTTTTTTTATTGCTTTATACAGCATATCTGATTCTCTCTAAAGCACCAACTAAAAAATCTATCCAGCTGTCATTCGCTCCCCGGTAACATCTATCATCACACAGCCTGGCAGGTCTAGTCTATGAGGCAGAGGGGAGAGGAGACAGGAGGCAGAGTCAAGGACTGTCACATGGGATGGGAAAAAAAAAAAAACTTGTCACAATTATTTATGACTCTTGCTGGGGCACATAATAGGACACATAAGCCTCTGTTTCAGTTTCAAGCACCCTCACAACACTACTCCCTTGTCGAAGCCAGGCTCAAACACCTCTGCTTTACACATACCATTTCCTGAACAATGCCGAGCACTTGTGAAATGACAGTGACAAATACGAGAGTTGGTGGCTGCAGCTCTGTGGGCTGTTATGAGCACGCAAGTGTCAGTAATCAGGAGAGGGACCACGTGAAGCCCTGGTGTCTCCACTCCCCGGTCCCTTTCTTCCTGGCACAAGATTTCCTTCTTTCTGGATGCTTTTAACTGCCAGGGACACAGGTTTAAAGGAGAGGAAATGGATTCCCAGACTGTATTTTATTATTCGAAGCCATCTTTGTCCTAACTGAGGAGGAATGGACTCCTGCCTTCTTTTTGTCTTTCGCTACCCATCCTTGCACACACAGAGCAAGACAACAGTTGCAAGATTTTGTCTGCAAGCCTCTGCTGCTTTCACGTCTGCTAAATACCCATGTTTCTGAGCAGTTGGTTCAATTAATTTTCTGCCTCTGGATGTGTTCGCAAAAGCAAGTGCTAGATTAGATGATTATTTTGTCCAGTTCTGTAATCTTAGTCCTGCTATGAGGCCCTTTGGTTTTAGGAGCCTTGTCAGGGTCTAACCCTTGGCCCTCTGAAGGAACTTAAAAGAAACTCCATCAACATCCTCTCAGCTCTGCAGACTATGGCAAACAGAACAGCTGAGCTTGCAACGCTTAAGATAATCAAACGTAAAATGGGGGTCCGGTCCAATAAGTGACTCTTGCATATTTTACGGCTCTGGCATGGCCCAGCATTGACCTAGGTGCCCACAAGGAGACCTCAGGCACTGTGGCATCACCTGCCCAAACTCTGCTGATGAGAAATTGCGAAGACCTTAATTAAAGATTGTAAGAGCAGAATGGCCTGTAACTACCCTGGCAGCCAAATCAGAAATTTATATGAGGAAGGATGAAGTCTGTGAAGAAAAGCACCCAGGAACAACAGAATTATTGCAATGATCGGTTTAGAACTTGGCAAATCAAAAGTCAGCCACTTTTGAGAAACAGCCCAGAAGACCGTGATAGAGAAGCTGTTTGTGTCACTGAGGTAGTCCAATCTCTCAGTCACAGTGCATGAAAACCAAACCATTATGATGTAATTACTATCAAAGAACACCACAGTGCCGGCGGGGTGATTCTGCATGCATGCTGTTGTCTTGCACCTGTGAGTTTAAGAAACAAGCTCACAACTGGCCCAAGATCCTAGTTTGCCCAGGGTCCACTCCCCTTGTGTTACATCCTGTCATTTCTGCTGTCTTCGCTCTCTCCCTGCCCCCATCCCTAGAGAATTGCAAAGTTGAGCTCCACGGTCAGCTTTGTGCCTGCCCAGGTCTTGTCTACAAGGTGATTTTTTGCACATGTTGAATTTCAGTATCTTTAAGCTGAATACGATTCTCCAGATCACTAGAGCACTCATCTAGACCTCTCTTCCGCTCAGCCCTGCACACATTTGTGTCGCTTACCCAGTTTGCGACGCCTCTTTCCTTTCCTTTCTGTTATCCACCACCCTCCGTGGCCCTGCCACGTGCAGTATGAGGAGGTAATCTCACCCCACACACGCACGCTTGCACGTGCATGCTGCTTTTCAAATCCCAAAGAGACGAGGGGCAACTTTTCCCCTCCCCGTGCAGGAGCACAGTAACACGAGTAGTTCCCTCCCTCTGCTGCCTTCCCAGGGTCTCTGCACAGGAAGGGGGACCCATGCAGACCTGGTACCTAGGAGGCACACTGGCAGACACAGAGGCCCTCCACTGGCTTCCTGCCTTCCTCGCGATGTTTCATTTGTCCAACTCACCTCATGGTGCAACAAATTTGCTATGATGTCAATTTCATTCAAAAGCATACATCTTCCATCCTCATAATTTTTATACTCGTTTCTTCAGCAGGTATGTATTAAGCACCTATGGGTGAGGGATAGTGTAACAGTGGTAAAAAAAAGACCCCCACGATTTCTGCTTTCATGGTGTTCTCTCCAGGACAGCCCATTAGTTGTTGTAGTGACACATATGTAGTCAAGCAAACGCGGGGTGTAACGGTCAGACCATTTAACATAGGGGCCCGGCCCAGTCTGGTGGCTTAGAGAATATCTGTCTTGGAAAATGATAGCTAAGCTTGGTCCTTCATGATAAGTAGGTGTTATTTAGGTTGGTGACTTGAATAAGTTACATATTTCTCTGCTATAAAGACTCAGTGAGCTATGGTACGTGGGGAGAACACTATGAAAACTACGAAAGAGCTAACTGGTAATGTTACAAAAGGGAAAAGGTGACAGTGTAAATGTCACCAAAGCACAGATTGAAGCAGAGGAGTCAGGTAGAGATGGGTTCAAATTCTGAGACTCCCTCACTCTCGATGGGGGTTAGCTTAATCTTTTTAAGCCAAAGCATTTTTGCCATTAAAATCAAGATAATACTTGATTAATTAAACAGGATTATATTCATAAAACCCCTTAGTACTACTGTCCTTGACATATATGTAGAAGTATCCAGTGAATGCCAAGTTCTTTTTTAATTTTTATGCGTCTGGCATTCAGAAAAGTGGAAGATGAGGGATGAAAATATAATTAAGACTCTTCTATGGGAACCCTTCCAGACTCCTAGCATAACATAGATAATGAGGTTAACAATGCCTGGTGTTTTGAATGGCACTTATGGTTTAGTAAGCATTTCCGTATCCGTGATGTCATTTGGTCTTGCAATAACCTGGTGAAGAAAGAAGAGTAGGTGATTCTGTTGCAGGTAACAAATAAGAACCTGTGAATCAAAAAGTCAGCAGCCTGGTAGAGGTTTTCCAAAGGCTGGAGACAAGCCTGGAGCTTGGGTATTCCATGTTCTAGAGCATTGATTGCTCTTTCACAATAACATCCTCGACTCTCCAAGGTACTGATGCTGCTGGGGTTTGCACACCCTCTTTCGGGATGGGAGTTGTATTACTTTGTCCATATCCAGAAGCAGCAGACTATAGCCCAAGGGCCAAAACCAGCCTTCTGCCTCTTGGAAATAAAGTTTTATTGACACACAGCCACATCCACTGAATGAATTATCACACGTGGCTACTTCTGGGCTACCAGCAGAAATGAGTAGTCCTAAGAGAGACCTTAGGAGGAGCAAAGCTGAAAATATTTATTATGTAACTTTTTCCAGAAAATGTTTGCCTGTCTTGAGCTATAGCTTTTGGAACATAAGCCTAGCACACGCGTTGACAAACCCAGGGGTCAGTGGGGTATGTGGTGTGAATCGCAAAGACAACAAGCTGCCGAACAGGTCAGAGCAAGGGTGGGCTTTCTGGATAGTTTTAGATATTCCACTATTTTAAAGGGTCTTATAACATTTATGATGATATTAAGAAATTATTCTTAATTTTGTTACATTTTAAAGTGTTAGTCTATAAAGATATAGCAGTGAATAATATATAGTGAAATTATACAATGCCTGGGTTTCTCTTTAAAATTTACTAGAAAAAGAAGCAGAAAGGTAGAGGGGGCAGTGATGAGGAAAAGATTAAATGAAAGTGGCAAAATGCCATTTATTATCGAAGCTGGGTGACGAGGTAAAAAGGGGATCATAATACCTTTATTCTTACTTCCCTACACATTTGATAGTTCCTAAAACAAAAAAGTTATATATAAACAGGGTCTATACTCAAAAAGGTATTTCATTAATTCTTTTTCAAGAATCTCATCTAATTGCAACAATGTATATTTGTACATTGCAGAAAAACACTTATTATCTGCAAGTATGACCCAAATAATCAACCATGCAATTTGTTTTGTTTTGTTTTGGTTTTTTATGTGGGTACCGGGAGTCGACCTCAGGACCTCGCGCTTGCCAGCAAGCCCTTGTGCCGCTGAGCCATCTCACCAGCCCTCAACTGTGTCCCGAGAAAAGGAATAACCTTGTGACTTTCTACAAAGAGCCAGGCTTGATCTGGGATTTTCCCTCCTCTCTACCACCCACCAGCTTTATGCTCTTATATTTGTACATTTTTAACATGATATTAAATATTTAAAAAGTCATTTAGGGAACTGAAGTTCAGAGTGGTTTAACGTCTTATAACTATAAAATAATCTCGCTCAGGCTGATCTTTCTCATCAAGAGACAAAAGTACTTTGGCATATGTTTAAGGTGTAGTCCTATCCAACTCAGAAAGCTCACGTTACAGTGCATTAGGCCTATGAGAGCCGTAAGCAGTGTTAAATTAAAGATGGAGTTGCAGGTGACTATTTATAAATATTATATTCTGAACTTTATATTATTTTAATTTTGTTGATTCTTTTTATCTTCAGATTGAAATTTTCCCAGCTCTTTGTCAGTGGGGAAAATTCTACATTAATAGTCTAAGGCAACTAAAGAAGGTTAAAAAATTTAAACCATCTTTTGCATTCTTGTCACTTTCTTCATCATTTCCATCACCTTTGTCATCATCATCGATCTTTATTATCTCCATCATCATCATCATCTCCTCTATCATACAGAATTAGAAGTTTTCTAATCACATACAATTTCATGGGGGAAACAATTGGAGTTTTATCATATACAAACTGAACTACGTGAACTGGGAACAAAAATAAAAAAGAGAAAGCGAGATAAAAATAATCTAATAACATATCTAATATACTATAAAATTATATTTTGCCCACACACTCTTTCTTTTAGAGTGCTGGTTATCACGTACATTATTATACATTTATAAACACCTATACTGTATAACCGTATACATAAAACCACAACTGCTCTATTTTATGGTGACATAAGGGTTTTCCAATGGCAATATTAATTATATCTAATTTACACCTTATGAGTTAATTTAAAATAGGAACTGAGTAAACTGTGACTCCATTATTTTATTACAACTATTTATAGATGAGAATATGGGATTTAAAG
Organism: Erethizon dorsatum; assembly: GCA_028451465.1. Taxonomy (NCBI): domain Eukaryota; kingdom Metazoa; phylum Chordata; class Mammalia; order Rodentia; family Erethizontidae; genus Erethizon; species Erethizon dorsatum. Next base: position 20,724,441 of record CM051840.1, on the reverse strand, counting down.
AGCTAAATATCCCACAACAAGATTTAGACACATAAATGGACAAATTATGAGATGATGTCAAGCCTGTTTGAAAACAAAACTTCCCTATTGACCACTGCGCTATGTCACCCTCAAAAACAGGTCATGCTGATAAAGTTCTAGCTACTGGGAGAGAAAGAGACAGAGACAGAGGATGAAATAAAATGGGACTTAATTCCTTAGCTTTTTTTTTTTGTTTTCAACTAGCAAACAATGGGAGTGGTATGAAGATAAGGGGAAAATCAGCTAAACTAGAATAGGGATGGTGGCGTCTCGTGAGCGAACATCTCAGCTCGCTTTTCCACAGTGTCGGCAGAGGAGCTTCAGTGATCTGCTAACCCTCACGCAGGGGCTCTCCGAACTTCTGGGCGACACCATGGCACAGCTGACAGCTCGACAGCTGCACGGCTCTCCTCACCTGCCTCAGAGTCTGCTTGGAAGCTGCTTTCCTCCTCCCGAAGCCTGGGTTGTCATTCAGTTGTTTTCTTTGAGGGACAGAACAGAAAATCATCACAGGAGCTCAGCCAAAAATGGAGACAATCAAACCTGGCGAACACCGAGGAAGAGTCTTTTTAGAGTTTGGATGTTTCTTTAAAAGAGGGTCATGCTGCCTTGTGTGCGGATAGAGTGTTCTTGAGGTCTGTTACGCCCCCAGTGATGTAAACCCAGAGGAAGTGACCGCGGGATCAGTTATTTCCAGAACTGGGGCAAATAGGAGAGGGCGAACACTCTGAAAGAGAATGAACTGCAGATTTGGGAGCAGATAAGCTGAGGTCCTCAAACAGAGCCTAGATAGAATTTTCCCAAATAGTCTTCTCTGGGCTTCAGCGTTTCTGACAATGGTTTAAGATTGCTCCTTCTCGAAGTTCCAATGAAGCCTTCAAATCCGAGGTGTCCGCCCTGAAATAGTGTATCAAATACAGGGATGTGTTGGAGTTATTGACGCTCTTTTGCACTAATATCAACTCCTTTGTTACAGCGGTGGGGGCTGAAATAAAAGGAAAAAGAGCAATGTAGGGGAGAGCCGTAAAATTTTCTTTTGGGAAATTAAAGGACAGAGAAAGCTCTGAAATTCCTTCCTCTCCTTGACCCTCCCTTGGGAAGGAGGTTAAATTCTAAAGGAAGCAAAAAAGACCTCACACTTTCCGTTATTCATTGAGCCTACATAGAAAAGAGTCTGAGGCTCTGGTTGTATGCTGAAATAGCTTCTTGAATGCTTTTAACTTCCCCTAATTCATGTATGAATGTGCTCAAGAGCAAAGACAGAGTGCGAGAATAGGCGCTATTTCAGAAGAAGAGAATATTCCTAGTAAATGTGAACACAGCCAGGAATGTGAAGTGAAAGTTAGAGATCCGCTGTTTATTTGGGGGTGAGGACAGGCACTCTGTTTTTCTCTTGGTATGAGCAGGCCTGCATTCCATTGATCAAGGTACATATCTGTGACTCAAACAATGAACCAGCAACTGGTTGCAGTGTTGGGGGTTAACCCGGCTGTAGTGGACTTACTGAGAACTGATGAAGGTCAAAATCAATGGGAGATTTGAGCAATTTTCAGGGGTCATGTTAGTTCAAAAGAAAAGCAACTTTCACTTTACAGGTTAACTTTAACACTGTATCTCTAAAAGGCAATTTAGCTCTAAGAAGTGGTTTAGTTCTATAGTGAAAAATTCATTATCTTACAGGATTCAGAGATAAATGGATGAAAAAATTTTGAACAGATAAATCTATCTACACTTTTGTGGAGAACTACAAAGGAAAGAAAAGAGCACTATACATGTATTTCACAACTTTGTCCATTGAGAGGACCAAGAAGGAAAGATGCCTGTTAGTAGCAATGAGCATCCTTAGTGGCCAGATTTTGGCTTCTAAATACCATTCTCCAATAAAAGGAGCCAGGAATCCTCGGAGAAATGGCTATTTGTAGAGCTGGGGAAATCAAGCAAAAGATGAGCATGGAACAGTGCCTAGTACCAAAGATTGGCCATGTAAAAATGGCACAGGAGCCATCTTTAAGTGATTCCCATGCACCCAATCTGAGACAATATAAGCATCAAAATAAATAATAATATTAAGAGATTAAAAGCTATTGAATAAAATAGAAAACCATGAGTCCTTAATGACAGAAACAAATGCACATGTATTTGATTCTTTTAGATGTCACACATAAGGGAGATCATATGGTATTTTTCTTTGTAAGTGGCTTATTTCACTTAGCATAATGGCTGTAGATTCATCCAAGTTATTGCAAATGGTGAGATCATTATAAGGCTGGGTAAAATTCCATTGCATATATATACTGCGGCTTCTTCATCCGTTCATCTATCAATTCACACATCCGTTGTTTCTGTATCTTGACTGCTGTGAATAGTGCTGCAGTGAACCAGGAGTACAGATATCTTCACAAGGTGGAAATTTTATTTCCTCTGAGTACACACGCAGCAGAGGAATTTTTTCAGCCATATGGTAGATCTATTTTTAATTTCTTTAGGAACCTCCACACTGTTTTCCATAATGGCTGCACCCATCCACATTCTCACAAACAGTGTGCAAAGATTCCTTTTTTCCTCCTAGCACCTTTACTAGCATTTATTTATCTTCTTTTGGATAAAAGCCATCCTGTCAGATATGAAATAATATCTAATCGTGGTTTTGATTTGCATTTCCCTAATCATTAGTCATACTGTACACTTTTTTAAAATAACTGTTGACTCTTTTGGTGTCTTTGTTGGAGAAATGTCTATTCAGGTCCTTTGTTCCATTTTAAGGGATTTTTTTTTTTTTTTTTTGCTATTGAGTTGAGTTCCTTATATATTTCAGATGTTAACCCTAGATCAGATATATGCTCAAGATCTTTTCTCCCAATCTTTAGGTTGCCTTTTTATTTTTTTAAAGAGTCAAATACATAAAAACAGACAATAAAACAATTTTTATCAGGTATGGGGGTGAGGGACGAGAAGATGTAGATTGAAAGGTACAAAGCTGCAGTTATTTAGGGTAAGTAGTCTAGAGATACGATGTACCACAGAAGGACCCTAGTTAACTATATTTTATTATACACTGATAATTTGCCAGGAGAGATTACCATACCAAAAAAAGACAGAAAAAGCAAACTAAGTCTATGTATATCAAGCTAAGCATATGAAAATATTAATATACTTTTAAACATACTAAATAAAACAAATGCATAGGTTGAAATTTTGATGAAGAACAAAATTATGGTAGGCAGAACAATGCCGTCCCCAAAAGATGTCCATGTCTGATACCCAGGATCCGTGCATATGTGATGGGTCATTGATTTCTGTCCTCCTGACAGTAGCCATCCCTCACCAAGCCCCAGAGGTAGCTGTTTCCTCTGTCTAGAATGTTTCCCCTACCTCTTTACATAGCTGGCTCTTTCTCATCCTTCAGGTTTTCAGGTGAAGCATTAGCCTTTAAAAGATAGTACCCACAACAAATGAATCATGCTCATTTTCTCAAGGTAAATCAAGAATAGTGACTCAGTAGCCCTGTCCCTACATGCATCCAACTTTCTTCTGAAGAAAGGTTCATCTTCCACAATGTAACTACCTAGCACGCTCTATGTAGATACGGTTCTTAGACTTCACACCAGCAGCCACACAGTGTCATGCCTGCCTCATCAGAAGACAGACATAACAATAGGTGATGTAACCAACCAAACAGAAGACTCTTTTCTATTCCCAAAATTATAACTTAGGATGAAGAGTGGAAAGAAAAGAGCCTTTCACATGACCAGGCACCAGGCACCCTCTGGTTGTTTATACAATTTCCGGTTCAAAATAAAGACATTCTCCAAAATGTGTCCAGGTACTTTCTACTAGATCATTCCAATTTCCTGAATGGCATTTACCATTGCTTGAGAATACCTTATTCATGCATTTTTCCCTTTTATAATTTGGTACTCAATTATGTGTTTATGTGTTGGAGGAAGGAAGGAAGGAGGGAAGGAAAGAAGGAAGGAAGGAGGAGAGAGAAGTTCGGTTTATAAACTGTGTGTAGGTTCTCATTAATAGCTGATTAAATTTCACGGACTATCAGTAAAAGAATAGTTATATATATTGTTCTCCTTTGATCTATGTATATAAAATCTTCCCTTTTGCTCTGAAATATGACTCCTTTGTACTATTTTAAGTTCATAAAAAAAAAAAAAGCTCTTCCCCTGGGGTATCTTTAACAGCAACTCCAATAGCGCTCCAACTTTCTGTAGCCATAGATTGTTGTCTTCACACAAAACCTTGTCCAGAAGTCCAATAAATAAAACAGGTTCCCTGGAGCGGTTTCGGTGGAGCCCAGGGTGGAAGGCGCAGGACAGCCTAGATGTTCATCTACTCAGCACCCCTGTCACCTGCATGCCTGCAGCACCCTGAGCTGCCACTTGCATTCTTGGGGAACAGTGTGGAAAACACTGCAACACTGAAATTCAGAACTTTACTTTTCAAGATACAAAAGAGCTTTTAAAAATTGCTGTGTCAGCAGTTTCACATTAAGCTTCCATTTTACCCTGAATGGCTATGGTTTGATTACGAGTCCACTCAATTGGGTGGCTCTGCTATGCTTTTATATAATTAGCTAACAGAAGGACTGAATACCAACAATGTTCGTTTTAGCTATCAGTTTTGTGTAATTGTTCTAGGCAGCACCCTAGTGCTACTAAAATACTGACTTTCTAAAAACTTTTATGCAAATTGCATGTATAATAATCCATGATATACATTAGCATTAGTTTTTCTTCAACTTGAGGAAATGCTGATTTAAAACATAATCTAACAAATTATTCAGTCAAGCATAATAAGGACAAAATTTTTCTTCCCATAAAATTTTCAGAGACATTCGGACAAAAACAGCAATATTTGAGTAAAATTTGCTGAAAAACCTCTAGCTCACATTACTTTTTTTCCTTCCCCAAATACACTATCATGAAGTATAAATGCCCAAACACATTGACTGTCCATTAAAAAGAATCTCTCTAATGCAATCTTTAACAAACTTTTCTGGAGCTACAATTATTTCCTCAAAGCCCACAGCATGAATTTTTTAAAATGAATTTGATGCCATTAAAAAGTGATGGATTGACAGCTCTGGAGATGGAAGTCTTCCATTTAACCACAACCCAGGTGTGGCATAGACAGAGGCAATGCGAGCCCTCCCGACTTCCCTCCGCCTCACACTCACAGAGGAGATGCTTCCATGGAAGCATCTCCATGCCCGGGCATCTTCCATGCCCGTTCATGGAAGAACGGGCACTGTGGGCTGCACTGGTGGTTGACTCATGGCCACATCATAGGCTGGCATTATCAGGATGCAACTTCTTTTCATGTGTGTTCTTTTGGTTTTGGTTTTTTGAGACAGGGTCTCACTATGTAGTCCAGGCTGGTTTTGAACTTATAATGAATCTCCTGCCTCAGCCTCCCAAGTGCTGGGAGTACAGATGTGTACCAACATGCCAGGCTGCAACTTCTTATCCATGTGAAGGAACGGCCATGTGTTTCTCACTTTCAGGATGCAGGATGTCTTTCTAACACTGATGCTCTTTGTGCTGCCCATGCCAGATCAAAACCAAGTGCTCAAAGATCCATGCCATTCAGTGGCCTCTCAACAAATACCAGAAACTAACACAGAACAGATGATCACACAGCATTCACGTCAACTGGACCATGTCCAGAGGAAGACAATGCTAAAATTCAACCTTCCAAAGATATTAGAGCTTTGAGCTTTCTAATAGAAATATCTGCTCATAGTCATGCTTGGAGACTGAAGCAGGAGTAGTGCAAGTTCGAGGCATCCTGGGCAACCTCGTGAGGTCCTGTCTTAAAATAAAAAGTGTAAAAGAGCTGCAGCTCAGTGGTAGAGTGCTTGCCTAGCTGCACCAGGCCCTAGAATTAATCCCCAGTACTGGGAGGAAAGAGAGAAAGAAGAAAAAAGAAAGAAAGAAAGAAAGAAAGAAAGAAAGAAAGAAAGAAAGAAAGAAAGAAGAAAGAGAGAAAGAAAGAAGGAAGAGAGAAAGAATAAAAGAAAAAGGGAGAAAGAGGGAGAAAGAAAGAAAGAAGGAAAGAAAGAAAGAAAGAAAGAGAGAAAGAAAGAAAGAAAGAAAGAAAGAAAGAAAGAAAGAAAGAAAGAAAGAAAGAAAGAAAGAAAGAAAGAAAGGAACCTATTTTTAATTCCAAAGACTTCAGATGACTAAATCACATGAATAAGATTTCAAATCTACCAACAGAGCGGATCCCTCCACACCAGGGCTTCTCGGCCTAGGCACTGTTGACGTTCAGTTTGGGAAATTCTTTGCTATGTAAGCTGACTGGTGCACTCTAGGATATTTCACAACATCCCTGGTTTCTACCCACTAGATGCCAGTGGCAACTCCCCAGTTGTGACAACCAAAAATATCTCTAGACACGGTCATGTGTCCCCTGAAGGCCGAAATCACTCCCACTTAAACCTCTGCTCTCTGTACCTTGTTTCCAGTTCTGTTACAACCCAAGATAGTCACAGTTATGTAAATTTCTTGTTCCCCTTTCCATTTTTCTCTTCTTTTATCCTCAGCCCTAGAAGAATCATTCCAAACACACCCATTTACATACATGTTGCCATGCACTTAACAGGCTGAGCAGAATCTGCCGAAGAGCAGTGGACCACGCGTGGTTTTCTGCCCTTTCTCAGGGTATCTTCCTGCTTTATGGCTGCCTGAATTATGCGCAAACTCCACCGCAGAACGGCTGGCTGGAGATCTGATGAGAACCACATTGTTTGGTTTACGGATTGTGATTTACACCCCCTGGATACCGGGTTTTAATTTGTTATATCTGTCTATTAAACTCTGCCTTCCTCCTCCCCTTTCTTAGAATGAAAAGCAGATTATTTAGTGCACAATCTGAAAATCTGCTGGTTATTAAATTTTCCTTTTCGTTTAGTTTTGAAGCTTTTATGCCTCTGAAACTTATTTACATGCGTATATATTAAATAAAATATAATCCATAGTACTCACAGGATTCAAAAAATGATGAGGTGCTCTTCCCATGGTCTCGTAGCAGTCTGACTCCTCAAAAGAGGGAGACACATGGCACTGCTTACAACTTAAGAATACAACTCCCCCGAAGCGGCCACTTGCACCGATATTCAGGAAGTAAAAAAATACAGAAGAAATGGCTCCATATGTTCAAAGTCATCTATGCATTAAGTTAGCATTAAATGTGATACTGACACTTAATGCAATAAAATATAGTCCTATGAGATGCTGATAAGAAAAATATAAATATTCGTTTATTATCGTATATATTATATACTTGTATTTTGTTTTATTTAGAATATACTGAAGCCAAAAAGGACAATAAAAACCACAATATTATATTTTCAATCACATTTTCTTAAAAATTAAGTCAACTTTAACGTTTATTAAAAATAATATGCAATTACTTATATAATCCTTAATAAAATGTATGATTTTTTTAGGAAATATGACTTCCATGCATAGTATTCTATACCTACTGCCACTGAAATCATGTAACATGAGATTTGTTATTTATTATTTAATGTTCACAAAAGTTTGGAACAATACATATATTTAATCCCACTTGGCAGAACAGAAGAAAGGTCCAGAGAGATTGAATGATTTTTCCAAAGCCACACAGCAACCAAGTGGCAGAATTGGAACTCGACTCCAATGTGGATGAACCTATTGCTCATGTTGGAGCTATCTTAAGATTTTCTCACCTTCTCTGATCAAATGCCTGAGGCCAAAGCTGTTTAACATTAAGCCGATATCTTGGAGGCAAACCAAGATAAAGTTCAGGTTTGGGGGCTTGTTAAAAGTCCATCTACGCACATCCTTTAGCATTTTTATTTTTATTTCAGTTTTTTTAATGATTTTAATTAATACATAATAATTGTACATGTTTCTGGAGGGCCATATGGTATTTTGATACATGGATACATTGTACAATGTTCAAATCAGGGTAAACGTTATCTATCTCCTCAAACATTTATTGTTCTTTTTTTTATTTTAAAGAGAAGAAAAAACAAAGCAAAACAAATCAAAAAAGAACAAATTTTCTAAACAACATAATAGGAGGGTAACAATGGTTAATGCATTACGTATTGTTATCTTTAAGTTAGTTATTCAGGATAACAGATATTAGCATTCAATTGTCCAAACATTATTGGCACAAACCTTACTCTTCAATGAACTAAGTAAAATTAGTAGTGTATCTGTCTTAACCATCTTATATATAAATACAATTTTTTTTCCTTTCCCTTCTTTCTTTTCCCTGTTCCCCCATCCCATTCTCTCTTTCCTTTTGACCAGTTTCTTTTTGATTCACCATGTCTATTGTACATTTTGGATCTTATTTACTCTTTCAGTTTCTCATACTAGAGAGACAATACGATGCTTACACATGTGCATCCGGTTTATTTCACTTATGAGTATTTTCTCGAGTTGCATCCATTTACCTATAAAAGTCTCCAGTTTATTCTTCTTTATGGCTCCATTGTATAAAAATACCACATCTTTCTTATCCATTCCTCAGTTGATGGGCATTTGGGTTGTTTCCAAGATCTGGCTATTACAAATTGTGCTGCTATAAACATGGGTGCACATATATCGCTGTGGCACAATGTTTTTAATTCTTCTGGGAAGATACCCAGAAGGGGAGTAGCTGGGTCAAATGGGACCTCCAACTCTAGTTTTTTGAGGAATCTCCACACTGATTTCCACAGTGGCTGTACCAGTCGACACTCCCACCAACCGTGAAGAAGGGTTCCTTTTTCCCCACAGCCCCTCCAGCATTTGTTATTAGTTGATTTCTTTATAGTAGCCATTCTTTCTCGGGTGAGATGGAATCTCAGTGTTGTTTTAATTTGCATGTCTCGAATGACTAGTGATGTTGCACATTTTTTGTATATTTATTTGCCATTTGTATTTCTGAGAAATACAAATACAGTTTCTGAGAAATACAAATTCATCTCAGATGCCCATTTTTGGAGTTGGTCTTTAAATTTGGGAGGTCTGTTTTTTTTTAGTTCTTTGTATGTTCTCGATAGTAATCCCTGTCTGAGGAACAGCTGGCAAACATTTTTTCCCACGTTGTCGGTTGTCTCTTCACTCTGTTGGTGGTTTCTCTTGCTGTGCAAAAGCTTTTTAATAAGATGAGATCCCCGTTGTTGATTCTTTGTGATGCTTCCTGTGTGGTTGAGGTTTTATTCATAAAGTCTTTGCCTACACTAATGTCTTCAAGGGTTTTACCTATCCTACCTTCCAGCAGATTTAGTGTTTCTGTTTTAATATTTAGATCTCTGATCCATTTTGAATTTAGTCTAGTGCATGGTGAAAGATATGGGTCTAGTTTTAATCTTCGGCATGTGTAGAGCCAGTTTTTCCAGCACCATTTATTAAAGAGGCTATCTTTCTTCCAGCGAATGTGTTTGGCACCTTTGTCAAAGATAAGGTGGCTTAGTATGTCTGGAGTTGTTTCAGCATCTTCTAATCTGTTCCATTGATCTTCAGGTCTGTTTTATTTGCCAATACCACATTGTTTTTATCATAGTAGCTTTATAGTATAATTTCAAGTCAGGGATTGTGATGCCCTCTGCCTTGCCCTTGTTGCCCAGAATTGCCTTTTCTATTCTAGGTCTCTTCTGATTCCAAATGAATTTTAGGATTGTTTTCTCTAATTCTGTGAGATATGCTGTTGAAATTTTGATTGGAATTGCATTAAATCTGTATAACAATTTTGGAAGTATGGCCATTTTCACTATATTGGTTCTTCCTATCCAGGAGCAAGGGGTATCTTTCCATTTTCTGATATCCTCTTCAATCTCCTTTTTCAGAGTACTGTAGTTTTCAGTGCATAGGTCTTTTACATCCTTTGTGAGGTTGATTCCTAGGTATTTCATTTTTTTGGATGTTATTGTGAAAGGTATTGTTTCCCTAATTTCTCTTTCAGTAAGTTTGTTATTTGTCTACAGAAAGGCTATTGATTTCTGAGTATTGACTTTGTATCCAGCTACACTACTGAATTTGCTTATTAAATCTAGCAGGTTTTTAGTGGAGTTTTTGGGGTCTTCTGTGTAGAGTATCATGTCATCTGCAAATAATGACAATTTAACTTCTTCCTTTCCAATCATTATTCCTTTTATTTCTTTCTCTTGTCTAATTGCTCTGGCTAAAGTTTCCAGAACTATGTTGAATAAGAGTGGGGACAGTGGACATCCTTGTCTTGTTCCTGATTTTAGAGAGAAGGCTTTCAGTTTTTGTCCATTTAGTATGATATTGGCTGTTGCTTTGTCATAGATAGCTTTTATCAGATTGAGATAAAGACCATCTATTCCAATTTTCTGTAGGGTTTTTATCATGAAAAGGTGCTGGACTTTGTCAAAAGCTTTTTCTACATCTATTGAGATGATCATGTGATTTTTGTCTTTGGTTCTGTTAATATGGTGTATTACATTTATTGATTTACATATATTGAACCACTCCTGCATCCCTGGGATGAATCCCACTTGGTCATGGTGTATAATCTTCTTGATGATTTGCTGGATTCTGTTTGCCAGTATCTTATTGAGGATTTTTGCATCTATGTTCATTAGGGAGACTGGCCTATAGTTGTCTTTCTTAGTTGGGTCCTTCTCTGGTTTTGGTATCAGGGTAATGCTTGCTTCCAGGAATGAATTTGGGAGTATTGCTTCCCTTTCAATTTCATTAAAAAGTTTGAGAAGTAGTGGTGTTAGGTCTTCTCTAAATTTCTTGTAGAATTCAGCAGTGAATCCATCAGGGCCTGGGCTTTTCTTTGTTGGGAAGTTTTTAATTATATCTTCGATTTCATTGGTTGATATTAGTTTATTTAGGATTTTTAAATCTTCTTGATTCAGCTTTGGTAATTCATACATATCTAGGAATCTGTCTATTTCTTCTGTATTTTCCATCTTAGTAGAATATAAGTTTTCAAAGTAGATATAGATGATCTTCTGGATTTCTGCAGGGTCCATCGTGATATCACCTTTTTTGTTTTCAATTGCATGGATTTGAGTCTTTTCTTTTCTTTTTTTAATAAGGTTGGATAAGGGTTTGTCAATCTTATTTATTCTTTCAAAGAACCAACTCTTTGCTTCATTGATTCTTTGTATTGTTTCTTTAGTCTCCAATACGTTAATTTCTGCTCTGATCTTTATAATTTCCTCCCTTGTACGGGTTTTTGGCTTAGCCTGCTCTTCTTTTTCTAGAAGTTCGAGGTTCACCATTAAGTTGTTTATTTGTGCTTGCTCTATTTTCCTGATATGGGTATTCACTGCTATAAATTTCCCTCTTATGACTGCTTTCATTGTATCCCATAAGTTCCGGTATGTTGTACTGTCATTATCATTCAGTTGTACAAAGTGTCTAATTTCTTCTTTAATTTCATCTGTGACCCATTGGTTGTTCAGGAGGGTGCTGTTTAATTTCCATGTGTTTAGGAAGTTTTTGTGATTTCTTTTGCCATTGATTTCCAATTTCATTGCACTATGGTCTGATAATATGCATGGGATAATTTCAATTCCTTTGCATTTACTTAAGCAGGTTTTATGAGCTAGTATGTGGTCTATTTTGGAGAACGTCCCATGTGCAGCACAGAAGAACGTGTATTCTGATGTGGGATGGAACACTCTGTAGACATCTACTAAGTACATTTGTTCAAAAGTTTGGTTCAGTTCTATTACTTCATTATTGATTTTTTGTCTAGTTGATCTGTCTTTTTGTGACAGTGGACTATTGAGATCCCCCAATATAATTGTATTAGTGCTTATTTGATTTTTCATGTCCTTTAGTACTTGTTTTATATAGCTGGGTGCACTGGTATTTGATGCATATATATTTATGATCGTTATCTCTTCCTCTTGGATTGTTCCCTTTACAAGGATGTAATGACCGTCTTTATCTCTCTGAATCATTCTTGGCTTGAAATTCACTTTGTCTGCAAAAAGAACAGCTACCCCTGCTTTTTTCTGGGTTCCTGTTGCATGGAGTATTGTTTTCCATCCTTTAACTTTCAGTCTATGAATTTCTTTCTGAATTAAATGTGTTTCTTGTATACAGCATATTGTTGGATCTTGCTTCTTGATCCATTTTGCCAGTCTGTGCCTTTTGATTGGTGAATGGAGACCATTAACATTGATGGTTAAAACTGATATGTATTGACTTATACTTGTCATGATATTTTCCTGTTGTTGGTTCCCACTCTTTGTTTGTTTTTCCCCTCTCCCTCTATTTAATTATCTGCCCTGCCTGGTGGATTCCTTCTGTTGGGGTTCCTGGAGTTGTAGTCCTTGTTATCTCTTTCTAGAATGTCCTTCAGAACATTTTGGAGTGCTGGTTTGGTGGTCATAAATTTTCTCAGATGTTCTTTGTCATGAAAGTATTTTATTTCTCCATCAATTTTGAAAGATAGTTTTGTGGGGTACATCAATCTGGGTTGAAAGTTATTTTCCTTTAGAGCTTGAAATACGTCATTCCAAGCTCTTCTTGACTTGAGGGTTTGTGCTGAAAAGTCAGCTGTGATTCTGATAGGTTTTCCTGTATAGGTGATTTGTCTCTTGTCCCTAACAGCTTTTAAGATTCTGCCCTTCTGTTGAATTCCTGGGATCTTGACTATGATATGTCTGGCTGAAGTTTTTTTTGATCATGTCTAGTTGGAGTTCTATAAGCCTCATTTATATGAAGATCAAATTCTTTTTCTCTTCCAGGGAAGTTCTCCATGATAATGTCTGTGAACAAGTTCTAATGTCATTTATGCTATCTCCTGCTTTTTCATTTATTCCTATTATTCTTAAGTTATTTATCTTTGAGTCATCTAGAAGCTGTTGAATTGATTTTTCATGGTCCCTTGCTATTTTTAAGAATTCTTTCTTTTCATGATCACTAATTGTAAGCCTGTCTTCTATATCTGAGATCCTGTCCTCACATTGGCTTAATCTACTACAAATACTTTCAATGGAATTTTTGTTCCCCTGGATATCTGCTTGAATCTGCCTTATGGATTCCATTTCTTTCCTATGCTGAGCATTCATGGTTTCTATAATTTTCTTATGCTCATCTATTTTTTTGTCTGTATCAGCTATAGTGTCCTTAAGCATGGTCTTCATTGTGGATATTATCTCTGCAGTTATCTGTGAAATTATTTCTGATTTAATTTTTTCCAGAGCCTCATTCAGTTGCTCTGTTGTTACCACTTCAGATAGGCCAGGTGGGTGGCTTTCGGATTGTCCCACCTCATTGCCTCCTGGGTTTGCCTTTAGTGAACTGGATGTGTGGGGTTGCATTTTGTTTAAGTGTTGTCTCATTTTCTTTTCTTTCTTTAGTTTAATTCCTGGGGTGATGTTTGTAAATTACCTATGGTAGGTTACTTTATTGCTGGTGTTCAAGATCCTTAGGAGATGACTACTTCTCTGCAGTATCTTCCAAGTGAAGCTTGTTTTTGGGTTTTGAGCTTGCTGCCAGATCCTACCTCTTCAATTTGTTGGATATGAGAAGTTGCTACCTGTTTGGCCCAGTCCTTGGTTTTTTGGTACTGTGCCACTGTATTTTTTGTGACCCTTAGTCAATCTCAATCATGAAATATCAGGAAGGAAAGCTGTTTAGAACAATTATTTCACTTTTGGCTATAATGGTACCTAAAGCATCAAACACAGCCTAGAAAATGACAGACTGAGCTAACTAGTTATTTGTCACTTTTAATTGTATAAAGTAGAGTTGCAGTTATATAACAAAATCTAAAACACACCAGAAAAATTATATGTAGTATACAAGTCCTTAATATGTCATTTTTGCCCTCAGGAGTTTAAATTTCAAATGACTTAAGGAGGAAATAGAGTATTGGGAGAAGAGGAAGGAAGTAGATGTAAGGTTGGAGGACCAAGAGGGATCCCACTAACATTGGGACACTGGTGCAGAGGACTGGTAGGAAAAAGAGAAGGAAGGGATAAAAGGAAAAACAGATCACAACCACAATCACAAAGAGGTTAGAGGCTCTGTTTACACTCATATAAAAACCAGAGAGAATAATGAAGGAAAGACCAAATAGACAAACAGAAACAAAAATGAAGACAAAAACAACAAAACAAACAAAACAAAAATAAAACCCCACAAAAAGAAAACCTTCACCAGAACAAAAAACAAATGAGAGGAAAAAAAAAAAAAAAAAGAAAGAAAGAAAGAATCAGCTCCAGGTGTTGACTGCTGTAGGCAGGTACCGTGGTCAGCACACTTTCTGCAGGCCTGAGAGCCGGGGCGCCGCGCTGAGTCCCCAGCGCTGTGTTTTCGCGCCGCTCTGAGTTTCACCACACCCCCCACAATGGCGCCCGGCCAGTCGCTCTCTGATGCGGGACAGCTGTGGCTGAGAGACACTCACCGCTGGCCAGCGCAGTCCTCCGCTGCTCCCCTGCACCGCCGTGGTCTCACGATCCTCCGCGGGGGCTCCCAGGGGCGCTGGCTGTCACCGTCGCTGCAGATTTGAGCTTCTGTCGCACCGTGGTTCCTGGGACAGGGAGAAGGCGCCACGGTCTCCTTCCTCCTTCTTCTCTGTTGAAAGTCCCCTTCACTCACTCCCTGACTCCCGAACTGTGCTTCAGGACTTTCCTGGGTCCAGGGGAGGCACCTCCCCCCTCCTGCGCTCTCCCGGTCACTGTATTCCAGTGGTCGAACAGCAACTTTTAGAGAGTTTCGCTGCCTGCTTCTTACACATCTGCCATCTCTTTTCCCTACCATTTATCATTCTTTTGCAGTGAGAAAATCCAAAAGCCTTTCTTCTGGCTCTTTTGAAATACACAGTACAATAGCTTTATCTATAGTCACCTGACTATAACAGAACACCAGAATTTAATTCTCCTAACTATAACTTCATATTCATTGATCAATATTTTCCCATCCCACCCTTACCCATGTTTTTGCTCTACTAATTTTTAGATAGATCCTACTCTCAAACTCATGGGGATTAATAGCTATAATGCCACTTTGGTTAGCAAGCCAGCAGAGAACAAAACATTGCAGGTGTCTAGTCTATAGCCTACTTTCTGGCTCTCTTTTGTCCCCCTAATCTATAACCTTGATGACTCCAGCCCCACTCTCACCGCCCCCACCTCAAGTTCCATGTCTCTGAGTTCCCTTCAGTCCCCACAGCATCCTGGCCCACTTCTAGCATCTGTCAGGCTTGTGTGTCCATTTTTCAACATATTTACCAGGCACCTGCAACTCCTATGGGTGCTGGAAAGACAGTGGTGAGTGAGAAAGCTTCCGCCCTCATCTCATTTGGAAAAGACAGACATGAATGAAGAAAGCATTTTGTATGTCAGATTGCGAGAAAGGCTTTGGTAATAAAAATTACACTGGGAGAAAAATTAATGAGTGCTGGAATAGAGGAAGGTCCTGGAAGCTTAAAAAGGGTAGCTAAGAAAGCCCCACTGACATAGCAGGCTTTGAGCAAAATCCACAGAGGTGCAAGAGAGGTCATGCTAAGGCGGCCCTCCTGGCTGACACTGAAAGAACAAAGCAGAGAACAGTACCTGTCTTAGTTATTTTTCTCATTGCTGGGCCAAAATACCTGACACCCGAAGTTAAACCAGGAAAGGTTTATTTTAGCTCACAGTTTGTAGAGGTTTCCATCTGCAGTCAATTGGTTCCAAGGCAGGGCAGCACAGCAGAGGAGAAACAGCCCATGGCAGGGAAGACAGAAAGCAGCAGCAGCAGGAAGCCTTCTGGACTTATAGCCATCCAGGCTGTAAGCCTTTTGGGTGGTTCCACCCACACCCAGGGTGGGCCTTCCCATTACCCAGTCCCAAAACTGTGCTAAACCAATCAGTGGACTAAACCAGTACCACACGCCCATGATCCAGCCACCTCCCAAAAGCCCCATGTGAGTGCATGAGGCTTTGGGGGGACATCTAGATACAAGCTGTAACAGTAACCTTAAACAGATAAAGGTCAGGGGCATCACAAAGAAGCTGCTTATTATTGGCACCCTTGTGATGACTGGGACATTTACTACAGACATTTTCTGTGCCTTTGGTAACTTAGAGGTAACAGCTTAACATAGTGTCTTAGTCCATTCCTGCTGCTATAAAACAATACCTGAGCCTGAGTAATTTATAAACAACAGGAATTCATTTCTCACAATTTTGGAGACTGGCAAGTCCAAAATCAAGACGCCTAATTATTTAGCATCTGGTGAGCATTCATTGTTTGCTTCCAAAATGGAGGCCCTGCTTCCTCCATAGAGGATAAACTGGGCCGAAGCAATGAGAGGAAACTAACCCACTCGCTTAAACCCTTTTCAAATGACCCTAATCCCATCTAGGATGGCTTTGCCTTCTTGGCTTTACCCCCTCCTAAAGTCCCCCTCTTTTAATACTTTCACACTGGCAATTAAGTTTATACATAGGGATTAGGGAAGACCGAATCAGACAGAAGACTGAACTTTGCCCAAAGGGTCAAAAAGCTCTAGGAAATATGAGTGGGTACTGCAGAGCGGCACCTGGTCCAAATGGGGCTCCAGCAACTGTTGCCATCAGGAATATGGTACCCAGACCTAACATTACACATCCCTGGGCCAGCTATGCCTTGCAGGCCATCAGTGTAGCACCATGATTGTCACACAGCACGTTTCCTGAAGCAATCAGTAAGAGAAACCACTCCAATGTGGCATTTCTGAAGAATATTATAAACAGCAATAGTGTTCTAAACAGCAGTAAGGACTTCAGTCTGAGCCCCCACCACGTCTCCCATCTCCCTGGTGAATCAGGAGTGTGCGTGCATCCTCGGCAATGTACCATCCAACTACCAGGGTGTTGAAAAATGATGCTTCCAAAATTCTGCTTCCCCAAGATGACTGTATCCTCCTAAGGTTAATGAGGCTCTTCTTGCCTCCGTAACTCTTCCCAGACTTCTTCGACAAGAGCTGCTAATTTAACCAAGCAGGAGTAAACCTATATATTAAATTTCCTTAATTGTCACCAGAAAGGATTGCTATCTTTAAATGCAGATGTAAACAAAAAAAGGAACTTTGTTTAAAAATGAGCCAGAGCTAAGCACAAAAGTGGGGAGGGTTTTTCTGTTGGCTTTAACTGGGGAAATGCTGAATATGCAGTGATTTTTTTACATTAATAATAAGAGGAAACAGTAGATAGTGACATCTCAGCACCATTCTAATTTAATGAGAAACAATAAAATAGTTTTCCAAAGGGGCCTATTTAGATCTGAGAAAGGGGGATATTAAAGTTTCAAGATTTATTCTACTTTCGTTAAGGTATGCTGATACACATTTTCTAAGGCTATATTCTACCCACTGATTAGATTTCTCTCTTTATAATTTTCTTACTTGTAAGGGAATTAGATTGGTATTTTCCAGGCCAAATAACTTTTAGACAAAGTATTTAAACTGAATCAATTCATTTTCAGCACAAGTAAGGTAGATCAAAATCCTATATCACTCAGACAGCCCTATGAGGCAAATTTTTAATATATTAGATATTATTAACTGCAAAACCACAGGAGTCAACTATTAAGAAATGGCTTTTAGGGAAAAAATGGATATACATAAAACTTCTGGCAAAGTACTGTCTTTGAATTAAGCTCCCCTTTTCTCTTCTTTCTTTGTTTATATGTGTGTTTTTTCAAATTCATTCCACGAGTGAACCAATACGTACTATCCACTGCTATGTTCAAGCTGTGTGAGGTTAGAGATGATGATGACGACGATGGTGATGAAGATGACGATAGAAGAAGACGATGAAATGACAGTGATAGTTGACCTTAGTTGAGCCCTTTTTTACAGTATGGGACATGTACTAAGCACATTCTCTTCCTTGCTTAACTGAATCCCAACATTCCTGTATGCTAAGATCTGTGTTATATGTGTAAAGTCCTTCCCGGTACCTTACACCACCAATTTATGGATGAAGAAGCTGACATGGTGAGATGCTGAGCAACTAAAAGTCATCTACCTACACCTAGGGAGAGGTGCCCACAGGCTGGCAGAATGGGAGAGCCCTACCTGGGGAATACTGGAGTCTATCCCAGGTACTGCTCATCGAACCCTACAACTCTCTTGTGATGGTAACACTGGGAATAGGGGAGAAAACATTCCCTCATGTTTATTAAGCACCTACTATGTGATCAGCTTTGTTTGAAACCCTTTGTTCCTATTGTCCTCTTTAGTTCTCATAATAAGTGCATGAGGAGACAGTACTGATGCCCACACTTTACAGACAGGGTCTGTACACGGTGAAGGGTGGATTCGATTAGGGAAGTTTAACCCGAACTCACGTCTGCCACTGCTATTGTATTCTGATTGTTTATGAGCCAGGTGAGCCTAAACTAAGTCCTCCGCCAAGCTAACACCGAAGGAACGGTTCTCCACCCTTCAACAGATGACATTGCCAGAGGCAAAAAGCCACAAAGAGAGCGACTACAGACCAAAAAAATCTCTTTGAAGGGTTTGGTGACAGAGGTAGATTCCCACCAAGCCTGGGAACAGGGCTTTGGAAGAGACTGGATTTTATTTTGAAGAAAAAAAGAATGAGACTGTGTGTATAGTCATGACGCAAAGCTGTACTGTTTGCAGAGGTGCCTAGCACGGGGCCTGCCTTCCAGAAGCAGAATTCTAAAGTGACCGCTGGGAGACGGGAGCAGCATGGAGCCCCACAGAGCTTTTGGTGAGAGGAGGCTACCAACCGTAGCCAGCACTCCGGCAGAACTCAGTGCCAGGGTTCTGCCTGTTGGGAAAGCACCAGCCTTTTTCCAGCTCCTGTCAGAACGAGAGATCTGCTCCACACTCCAAAAGGAGCCAAAGAAGAGTCCGAGTCGAGGCGCACGTAGCCAGTGCTGCCCTTGAATGAGCTCAGTCTAGAGCTGCTCAAAAGATGGCACAGAACGGGGAGCCTGAGTGCAGTTCCCCCAGGAAAAGTGTCAGGAAACCCTAGAGATCTGGAATCTAAGGAGTAGCAGCAAGGAGAAAAGAGGCAATGCTTAGGGCAAATTTCGGCAGCCACAGGGAACAGGTTTCAGAAAGACTTCTGTGCTGAGTCAGAGGCTCTGAAGGGCATGCAGAAGAGAATTTGAACAATGGCTCCCCACTAACTAGGTGGGGGCCTTGGTTGGGCATCACTCAGCCTCTTTGCACATCACTTCCTTCATCTGTACGCTAAAGGGATTGCAGTCTCAGTGTCCCCAGAACTCATGCATTGAAGAAATGATTAAGAGATGAGAGCTGCACCCCCGAGAATGGAATGGTGCCTTATGAAAGGGCTGGAGGGAACTAGCTTAGGCCTTTTTTCCCTTCCACTTCCTGCCCTGTGAGGATGCAGGGTTTCTCCCCTCCAGAGGACTCAGAGTTGGGGGTGCCATCTTGGAAGCAAATCCAGATTTTCACCAAACACCAAATATATTGGCTTCCTAGACCCATCTCTATGAAAAAATGTAATTCTCCAGTTTATTAATTATCAGCCTCAAGTATTTTGTTGCAGTGGCACGAACAGACTAAGACAAAGGGTAACAATGGCCCAACTTCTCAGGGTTGCTCAGATGCTTAATTAGGTTTGTGAAGCATTCAGCCTTCTGCAGAGGCATCCGGGAAGCACTCAATCCATTCTACCCACAAATATCATCGGTGTTTTTGTTTGTCACTACAAACAACAACATTTGCATATTCCTCTTTTAAAGGATGCTCACTTACTAGTTAGTGAAAGTGCAAGGAGGGAGGGAAAGAAATCAACAATGGCAATGGAGTAAATCCCATGAGGCATCTTTTTGTGCCCTACACTCAACACGTCCTGTGCAAAGGTGCCAGATGGTGGTCCACTCTGGTGGTTGAACATGAGTCCCTGATCAGAGGAGATGCATAAATGAATAAATGGGCTGCAATTTAAGACTTAAGTACAGTTTATAATCTGCTCAACTCTTGTCCCTGAGGGTTAAGTGTCAACCTGATATCTATAGAACCTGTGCTAAGTTTCAAAAGTTGGAGATAGATAGTGACTGGTTTTAACCGCATGTTCAGCGGCATGTCTGAGCTCCACTGAGAGCCCTGCTCTGTGACACCCTTACTCTGATTTGTCATATCAACAAAAGACTGCAGGAACGACAGTCACCCTGTACTCATGATGTGCCCGGTCTCATGCAAATCGGTTCTCAGCCAGAAAGAATGGACGGAAGTCAGAACCAAGACTGTAAATCAACAGTAGGCTCTTTCTCTTTCTCCATCTTTTGCTCTGGGGCAACTGCCAACTAAATTCTTTCTGTGAAAATTTAAAGACAGCTCCCTGCTAGATAGATACCCTTGACTGTTTGCTTAGACTTCATTACATTTATAATAGAATCTGAATTTCTTAAAATGGTCTTTGAGGCCCTGCATGCCTACTATACCTTCTGTTTTCAGTTCCTAAACCCGTCCCCAGCAACCTGTTTTTGCAGAGAGAACCTACTAGCTTGTCCTCCTTTGTACTTGCTGTGTGTCCCTTTCACTTAGAAGACTTCCCCTGGACCTTCTTTCTCATGCGCAGCTCCTTGCTCAAATCCTCACCAGACCGTCCTGTCTGCAAGGGAGATGACGCGCTCCCAGTATGTGCTGGAGCTGATGCTTCTCTTCCCAAGTCCCACTCACACTGTAGTTTGAAGTTAGCCATGATGGGAGTATTTACACCAGAGGAATTAGCAGACTGCAAAGCAGGCTTTATCCCCCAGGGAACCATTGCCGACCATTCGCCAACATGCCACTACTCACTTATATTCTCCACCTGTCACAGACCAACACGTGTCTACCATCCTAAGATCATTTTCCCTGTGTATTGTTCACTTTGTATTAACTGTCTCTGCTGCTTAGTATGCAACCTAAGGACAGCAAAGACATTATCCAACCCCTTTATTACAATACCCCTAACACTTAGAAACACATGTAGAAGTTTATAAATTCTTATTTAAATTAATTCAATGAACTTTTTTTCCATTACTTCCCCACTTTAAGGTACAGAATTTCCTTGTGGAGGTCTTTCATGGTTAAGATATTTTTCAGCCTAGAATTTTCTAGTAGCTACCGCTGCAAGAATGATCAAAACTGACAGTGTATGTCTGCCTTACCAGTCACCAATTAAGAACTAGAATGATGATTTAAAACATCATTTACCAGTTTCCCTACTCTATAGTATCTGTTTGGAAATTGTGAAGAGTTCACCCTTGTCTCTTTTCATTGCAGAGTTCTATGTAGAGAAATGTCTCCCTCCTGAAGGGCATTTACTATATAATCCCTTTGTTAGGATAACGGGACCATCTGGCCTCATCCATCTTGCTGCAATTTGATCCTGGGTTAATTGCACCCTGTCAGTAGCCATGACTGACACTGTATGTTTTCTCTTTTCACCAAGACTAGTTCATTATGGACGCAGCTTTTTGAAGACTCAAATTCTTGAAGACCTTTTCACAGCTGCCTGAATGGAGACCCAGGAATTTGGGAAGATTTTCCTGGGGATTCCTGGGGTCAGTACATCACCAAAAGTAAATGGATACAGGAGAAGTTGGCCACAACAGGAAAGAAGCAATCAATCCTGTGAGAAGTTACAAGCAGCATGTAATGGACAAAGGGAGAGAAGAGCAATTAAACAATCATTCTGATTGATTATCCAGGCATGCTAGATAACGTCGATGGGGAAACACCACTTAACACAAGCATGGCAGGCCTGAAGCATGTAGATGTGGGGTGTCAAACTCGCAGTCCTGCAGAAGCTAAGCAGAAAACATAAATAGCAAGGCAGATGGAGTACAAAGTAAACAAGAGGGAGCACTCTAGCAAATGAAGTTCTCATGTTGCCCTTTTAAAGGGGCAATACCTACCCATCCCCCACAAATTTTTCCCAAAAATAAAAAAAGGGAACCAGTGAAATGTAAAACCAATTGTGGATATTGTCAGTTGCCTCCCAACATCTAATTCTTTCCTTCTTTTGTCCTTGTAACCCTCTTCCCTTATATGATTCAAGACAGGTTGGTCCGATTTTGCTTCTATTCTCCACATTAATTTCAGCCTATTGGGAAAAATCCACTCCTTATCCAGAGATTAGTTAAAAGATAGGCATATTACCAAATTCTAGCCAATGAGAACTGAAGGCCACCTGGATGCCCAGACTTCCACAGACAGAAACAGAAAGAGGCAGTATTTTACCCCTCTGCACAGAGTTTTGTCCAGCTGGGGTGGTAGAAACCACTGCTGCCATCTTGTTTCCTGTGCCAGCATATTTGAAGAATGGGCAGCAAATCCCTGTAACTCCAGGCCTGGATGCAACCTCCAGAGTGTGTTATATGACATAATAAATTTTCTTATTGTTGAAGCCAGTCTGAGTAAGATTTAATCATTACTTACAGACCAAAGTTCTCCAAGTGAGCCACCAATCTTTCAACTTTTTAAGAGACGTGGGAAATGTTATCTCTTAATGCAGCCACCAATTTATAAATATTGCATGGAAGAGTCTTTTTGATTAAAACAAACAGATAAACAAACTTCAGTGGGATGGAGATGGCAGAAGCATTTTTTTTACAATTCATGGGCTACCTTGCCACCTTAACTCCTAGTTCATGGTGTAATTTATCCCAAATTGCACCTCCCTGCGAGGTTCTAAGTTCCTGCAATTTTACATAGAGCCTCATCATTAATCAAGAGAGCACTCATGCCTGCCTGCCTCTCAGAGCTTCTATTCCCGCATAATCTAGATAGAATATCAATATCAAAATACATCATAGTATGGTGCTCAGCAGAAGAGTTTGAGGCTATTGGAGAGAAGACCTTCAGAAATGAAAGGTTTGTTAATTAAATTTCTTTGCCAGAAAAAAGGTCATGAAAGTGAAAAAGTACTTACCTCAATAAAGTCTAGCAAAACCAATAAGTTGAATTACTATGTATAATAACATGGTTATTTCTGCAAATATGATCAGTCTTATCTTCCAGCTCTGCTCATAGCTTATTCTTCCTTACAAAACACTCCCTCTTGCCCTCCCTTTCCATTCTTATTTTACCCAGAGTTTACTTACGGCTCACTTTAAAGCTACTCTCTTCTAAGAAGCTGTCCGTAACTGCAAATTCTCAAACTGCTTCTTTCTGTACGGTTGACACATCAAATGTGCAGAATCACCCAGAACCATTTGTTTGTTGAGTAGCAGAGTTCTGACTCCAGGGCTAGAATTGTTGGATGGGAGCTTAAAAAACTAGAGACTATTTGCCCCTCGAGTGACTGTTCTGTATATTATAGTCAGGAGATGTTCTTTCAATACACTCACATTTACATCATTATAATAGAATTTTGACTCATTACCTGAGATTATTTTTATAGTATTATTTCCAAAGAGATCATATATCTCAACTAGATTATAAGCTCCTAAAAAGCAAGGGCTTGTTATAATTATAATATTTATGTATTAGTAAGCTTTCCTATTTCTGACACAATACCCAATATCCACAACTTAAAGGAGGAAAGGTTTAATCTGGCTCATGTTTTCTGAGGATTCTGTCCAGTTTCATCCAGCTCCAAGGTAGGAGCATTGTGGCAGAAGGGCATGAGCAAAGATGCTTAGTTCATGGTGGCCAGGAAGTAGAGCAGGGCAACAGTGCCAGAAAGGAAAGAGTGAGGGACCAAACATAGATACCAGCATCAAGGCTCCATGACCCACTCAGGCAAAGCCAGAACTGTGTTCCACCAATGCCCTGGGCAGATCCCAAAGCCAATCAAGTTGACACCCCGCCCTAACTGCCACGGTTTGGATCTGCATATCCCCCTAAGGCTCATGTGTTAAAAACTGGGTCACCAGCCTATGGTGCTCTTGGGAAGGGGTGAAACCTTTAGTAGGTAGGGCCTAGAGGGAGGAAGTTAGTTCACTGGGACATGTCCCAGAAGAATGTTGGGATCCCAGCCCCTGCTTATCTCCCTTTTTGCTTCCCAGTGACCATGAGGTGAACAGTCCTCCTCTGCCACATATTCCCTCTATTAATACCATACTGGGCTGCCAAGGACCCAGAGCAACAGAGTCAAGTGACCATTGATTGAAACCTCTCAAATTAGGAACCAATATAAACCTCTCCTCCTTTTATGTAGCTTATTCAGGTATTTTGTCACAGTAACAGAAAGCTAACTAATACAGTTATACTTTCATATTCTATTTATCCTCTCTGAGCTGCAGTTTCCTTGTATACAAAATACAGGTTTATAGCTCTTGCTTCAGGGGTTGCTTTGAGGAGTAAATTAGAGAATAAAAAGATCAAAATACACTAATTCCTATCTATGTACGACAACACTGTTCTCGGTTTTAGAAATCTTTTTTTTGTTTTGTGGGTTCCGGGGGTCGACCTCAGGACCTCGCGTGCCAGCAGGTACCCATGCCACTGAGCAACGTCACCAGCCCCTTTTTTCGTATGTGGGTTCCGGGAGTCGAACTCAGGCCCTCGCGCTTGCCAGGCAGGCGCTTATGCCGCTGAGCCATCTCACCGGCCCAGTTTTAGACATCTTACTTCACTTAGTCTGCAAAATAACTCATCCCCTTCTTACCAAGAAAGACACTGTGCCCCAGGGAAGGTGAAGGTCTGAGAAAATCCACACCGCTTGTAAAGGTGATGCCTGATTTGGAAGCTGCGTTCCTCTGACTCTGAAGTCTGTGTCTTTACTCCTAACTTGAAATCTACACAAATATAAATGACTGGTGAAGAACATGTCCCTCATGTAGCCCCAACACGCACTGGTGCCCAAAAGGTGTGTTCAAATATTCAACCTAGACCTTGGAGCCAGAGGAAAAGTGTTTCACACTTCTTGTAACAAGAATAATTGGCTGGTGATATAGTTCATTGGCATAAGCACCTGCCTGGCAAGCGAGAGGTCCTGAGTTCAACTCCTGGTACCAGCATATATTAAAAAAAAAAAAAATCAATCATCACATGTAGGAATCAGAACTTAACCCAAAGTAGACTTGAGTCCCATCTCGAGCATACTGAGCCCTCGTGGATGGAAATTAAGACGGCGGCAGCTCTGCCTGAGACTGAAGCCAGCGCAACCAGCCTGGGCCGGGGTGGGGGGACCTGCATGCTCATTCATCCATGGCTGTGTCTTCAGCCCAGCTGCCTAGAACATTCACCTGGGAAGGTGTTTTTAAACTAAATACCCAGGTTCCAGCCCAGAGGTTTTGATTTTATTGTTCTAGGGCCTTACAGGCCCAGGAAAGTTTGAAAGGCCGCTCAGGTAACTCTGATCTGGATGCAGGTGAGAAATACATCTGGCACCAGGCTGTTTCCCGGCTCTGACCCCTCTGTCGCCTGCTCTGTGACCTGCTGCCTGACCCTGTCTCATCACTAATGGACCTTGGCTCATAGTAGGCACTGCAGAAGTAGCTGCTGAAAGGAGTGAGGAAGTGGATTTTGCTAACTGAGAGTGCCTCGTTCAGCCTCTTTCCTGTCCCCATTCCTCTCTCAGTCACCTTCAATGATCAATAGTTCTTTTGCCTCGCTCTACAAGTCTAAACAACCAGGAAAACTGGAATCCTTTTTCTAACCTGGTCCAGAACAATGGGAACTCACAAAAATATTACAGCATTTAGGGTTCACTCGCTCGGCCCTAATGTCGTGCTGTGCTGGGAGATCATTCTCATGGGTTTGGGTTCCTCCGTGTAACTTTTGATCTAAGCTACTGTGTCTCCCTCTGGGGCAGAGGACAGATCAATCTAAAAGAGATGATGTCTCCCTTCAGGATGAAGGTGAGATGGGTTTGCTTCAGCCCCTTTTATCAAAGACTGAGTTTCCTAAACCCAGGTGCAGCGTCTAGGTCATTCCACCTGGCCCCCTGGGAGGAGCAAGGAGAACTGTGCTTCGTGGTGTGATATGTATAATAACATCCTGTGTGTCTAACCAGGAGTCTCGTGTCTTCCAGCCGTATCCAAGAACTGTGACAGGTTAACTTGACAGTTTGCAAGGAGGATAAAAATCTTCATAGTTCTTGACAAACCCCTACACCAATATTTCACTCTGTGAAGCTTTCTTGAGCCCCCATGGCTGCTCTTCTTTATGAGATTAGAGCTCTTGCAGTAACATGTTGGTTGAAACTGCCAGTGTATGGGTTGATCTTTCTCACAAAGTTATTTAAAAACAGGAACCAAGTGATACTTCTTGATAGAGCTGATGCAAGAAAAATGAAACCCTCTTTTCACGGTCTGCATACCCTCACCTCTGTACCCCAGCTCGCACACACTGTCTCTCCACTTGATACCTTAACAAACATGCTGCCTCTTAGCCTCAGAACTTCACTCTCAGTGTTCCTTCTTCAGTCTGGAATGATTGTCCTTCTCATTTTTCCAAGATTCCCTCTTGCATTTTATTCAGGTCTCTGTTTCTATATTGTCATTTGTAATAAGATGTGTGTATGGAGAGAGAAAGAGAAAGAGAGAGACAGAGAGAGGAATTTGATCTCATTCCTTCCATTAGTTAGCTTTCATGTTGAAGTTCCTGGGACACAATACCCAACACGTGCAACTTAAGGGAGAGGTTTAATTTAGCTCATGATTTTAGTGGGTTCAGTCCATGGTCAGCTTGCTCCAAGGCAGAAACATCATGGTGGAAGGGCATGGTGGAGCATGGCAGCCAGGAAGCAGAGAGAAAAGAGAGGAGCCTGGTAGGGAGATATACCCTCCAAAGGTACACCCCAAGTAACATGTCTTCCAACCTGGCCCTATCCCCTAACAGCTCATTTAGCTATGAACTCACCAATGAATTAAACCACTGATGTGTACAGCACCCCATGATCTAATCACCTTCCAGAAGCCCCACCTCTGAATACATGAGATTTTGGGGGGGAACATTCTAGATCTAAGTTATAATGCTCCTATTCCCTGACACAGAGCTCCTAAAAACCTTGGAATCTCCAGAGTGATGAGTGTCTTTTGCATGATAATGAGATGACTTGTGCCTGGCACAATAGGGTTCCCCAATAGGGTTGGTCACCAGAAAGACCAAGGTACAATTGTAGGGTTGGGATTTTCAGCCTCGCTCTCCAAATTCCCTGGAAGAGAGGAAGGGTAAAGGTTGAGCTGATCACCAGTGGCCAATGGTTTCATCAAGCTGTCAGTGTAATGAGGCCTCCACAAAGGACCCAAAGGATGGGTTCAGATTGCTCCAGGCAGCTGAACACCTGGAGGTTCCTGGGGGATGGCGGTCTAGAGAGGGCATGGATGCTTTTCAACTGCTGCTCATCTGTGTCCTCTGTAATGTCCTTCAGGATTGATGGATAAACACAAGTAAAGTGTTTCTCTGAATTCTGAGAGCTGCTTCCGCAAAGTAACCAGACCTGTGGAGGAGGTCATGGGACACCCCTAGTTTATAGCCAGTCAGTCAGAAGAATAGGTGACAATTACTACCGTACTAGCAGTGGTGTCTGCCTTGGAGGTGCAGTGGGTGAGGACAGTCTCGCGAGACTGAGCCCTTACCCTGTGAGATCTAACACTATCTCTGGGTAGATAGTGTCAAAATTGAATTATCAGAGATCCAGCTGTTATCCACTAGAAAATCGCTTGCTGTGCGGCGTAGTGAATTCTTACAATTTTATATTGCCACAAAATGCATGCATTCAAATACAAGGTGAACTTTCTCATACCACAAGTTGGGCTCAGTCCCCCTTGACATGGTTTCTAATTGTACACCATACCCAGAGCCAGTGGCCAGAGAGAATGTAGAGGCATCTCCCCAACCCAGCACATTGAGATCCTGGCTTTCCCACTGAATCCTTTAAGTGGGAAATTCAAGCATTTGCCTTCAAACTTAAAGTTATCCACACCTGATTTCAAATATATATTTCTTGCTTCTGTCTCTCTCCCTCCTTTATCTCTCTCACTCCCTCCCTCACTCTCTCTCCCTCTCCCCCTCCCTCTCCCTCTTTCTCTTTCTCTCTCTCCTTCCTTCGTCTCTCTCTCTCTGTCTCTCTCTCCTTGTCTCTCTCTCCCTTTCTCTCTCCCCATTTGTCTGATTCTTAGTTCCTACCTGGCAGGACCTGGGGATGAAGACAGCCTTCCTGACTCACCATAGGCTCCCTGCCGCTGCCTGCCCAGGTGCTGGACATAAGACTCTTTGCACTTGTTTCCTGTCCTGTTGGTGTATTGAATGTGTGCTTCCATCAGCAGAATCGGGGTCTGCCCCACACTGGGTTTCCCCAGGATGCTGGGGAGAATACAACATCAGGCTTCCAGCACCAGAGCGATGGTCAGACAGGCCTAAGCTGGAGGAAAGATACCTGCCAGTATAAACAAGTCCCCCATGGGAGGAACCTCTGCTCATGCATTAGACACCTAGGCATCAGGCCATTTGCCAGGTGAAAGAAATAGCCTATGAAAGTTCCCCACGCCAGCACCCCTGTATTTGCTGTTAGGGAGGGTTGCTAGGTGTACTGGTTCTGGAACTCAAATTTAGCTGAAAGGTGTCAAAACAATGGAGAAGAAAAACCCCACACATCTGGTGTCAGAGTGTTGCACTGAGAGCTGTGTGGTGTGAGAGAAAAAACACTTTGGTTTTTTCCAACCTCCTACAGCTTCCTGTGACAATAACTCTTCCGGGGTAATCACCTGTTTTGTTCACTATTCTGCTGCGTCCTCTGTACTAAGCACTGTTCTAAGGATGGGGTGCTCAATAAATATTTACAGAATTGGTAAATGAATTAAAGAATCGAAGTACTTAGCACAGTGCATTGAATACAGTGGGTGGTTGGTAGCCGAGGTAGCTACCATATATTGAACCATGATGGGTTATGAGCTTTAGTCAAAAACATCCAGTACAGAAAACGCCACATTTCTTTAATTAATTTAATTCTCAGGATCAAGTTTAATCTGTTCCAGCCCCCAAGGCTGGGCTGGAGGGAAACTCAAACTCAAGCATGGGGGAGGGGATCTCTAAACCTTCCTAGAGCCATGCATGAACCCCAGAATGGGGATGGAGTTCAAAACATCCAGGGAAAGGATCTTTGGTTTCTAGGTGATACCTGTCACTGCCAGTGCATGCTGAGCCCCCACTCCTAAAGGATAGTGGCTGCGGAGATCCACACGGAGCCCCACATGGAGCCCCCTAAAGTCCAGCTGGGTCCCGGGCTCTGCAAAGGACGGACTGCTCATTCTACCAGCAAAAATGCAAACCCACATCCCCTTCTCCAACCTCTCTCTGTTCTGCCTGCACCCAACTCCACCTTCAGGACGTGCTCCCCTCCCCCTCCCCACCAGCACTGTACCCTTCAAACGACTTTCAATTTTCCAAATTTTAAGCTTGGAAAATTTTGCCTTTGGCCCTACTACACACAAGCTGCTGCAAAATGCTAAATGAGGCATTTAAACAGACTTGTTGAAATTCAACCAGGCAAATTCAAAGCCTCAGTTCCCTTCTTGTGCATGGCAGGGGAAATACATCAGGGAGAACAAACTACACAGTGGTACTCAATAAATTACCTGCCGAATTAGAATTAGTCACGTGTGTGTGTGTGTGTGTGTGTGTGTGTGTGTGTGTGTGTGAGCGCACACCAGCATTTAGCATAGTACCTGGTCCATAGGAGTTGAATAATCCTTTGTGCAATTCATAACTCAGTGAATAAATTCAACTTGCCTAAATGAATGGCCTCTGATTTCTCAAGATCTGCCCTCTTGCTGAGTTGCTTCCTTGGTTGCTCTAGCAAGTGTCTGAGGGAGAGAGCAGAGAACAGAAAGGTATGAATTCTCCCCAGCCCTGATCAGTTTTAGTGAAGGCCCCAACTACTGCCTGTGTGCCTTGTTTCAGTGAATAATTGTATGGATGGGGTAATTGTGTCCCCCATCCCAAATTCACGTGTTGGAATTCTCACCCCCAATATGACAGTATGAGGAGGTGAGGCCTTTGGGGAGTTATCAGGTCATGAAGGTAGAGGCCTCTTAAATGGGATTAGGCCCCTTATGAGAGGAGACCAGAGAGCTAGTTAGCTGTCTCTCCATCATGTGAGGATACAGCAAGAAGGCAGCTGTCTGCAAGCAGGAAAGAGTGCCCAAACCAGCAATCAGCCGTGCTGGCATCCAGACTTCCAAAGTTGGAAAAAATAAATTTCTGTTGTTTATAAGAAACTCAGTCTATGGTACTTGGTGATAGCAGCCCGAGGAGACAATGGCAGTGTTCTCTCAGAGAAGTAAGAACACTGAGACACACACACTCCCACATGGAATTAGAACAAAGTTACTCACAAGAGCAGGCGACATCAGGAGTCTCTGAAAGGCTGCTGTCCCCGTGTCAGATGCTGGAGCTTGAGGCCCACGGTGTAGGCAGTGGGGAGGGCAGATGGATGTGCAGTGCTGGGGACGAGCTGGGACGAGCTGGAGCTCTCAAGGACAATCAGAGTGGCCTCTCACATGGCGATAAGGGTGTCCTGTCCTGCAGCGGGCACAGCCTTGCCCTTCATCATGAATCTGAACACCCACCTGGCCCAGGAGTCAGAGAAGATGCAGGAGGAGCCAGGAGAAGAGGAGGCAAAAGCAGTTCCAGCAACTATGTCTGGCCAACGAGGTGACCCAGTGGACACTGCCAACACACGTGAGCCATGGATGTCTACCATCTCGTTCACCTTCCTAATCTCCCCCGAGAATCCTCTGTGAGCCACACACCTACGGAGAGGGCTCTGGGAAAGGTGGTTCAGCCTGGCCACATGGGTTCAGCTCCTCTCCCTCCCTCCCACAGGTCAAGGGGTGGATGCCCTTGTCCTTTGGCAGCCTCAGGGCATTGTGAGGCCCCGTGGGGTCTCCCTACACACTACCCGTGCCACTTAATGCCCTCCCTCACGGATTCTCAAGTTACCCAAGTGGAGAGGGCCCTCCATCTTCTTCTGGGACCCGGATGAGGAGCACTTCTACCTTTGGGGCAGAAGAGCACAGCATGAATTGGGGATCTTAATTATGGTTATTCCCTGCTGGAGGCATATTGGTCTAAAAATATTAATTAACTGAGCACCCATGTGCCAAGTAAACATGCTAAGGACACAGAAGCGGGAAAAGACAGATCCCCTGCCCTAATGGGTCTGTAGTAAAGGTACCACAAATAACTGTCTGCTCCATATGGCCTAGGGGAGTGGGCACGTAAATGTGTGATGTTCATTAATTTCCTAGAATCTTTCGAAGAAATGTTAATTGTGACTCATAAAACATAGTTAGGATACTGTATCTCCGAAGTTATAGTTTATTTTGTCTCTCTTTCAAGACTATTCCTCTGAATAAAAACAATGGAATTATACTGAACAGATGCTACCCCCATGCCTTTGTACTAGGTTCTTTATATTAAATATCTCAATTAATTCTCACCTGATGAGGCAGGATGAGTATAAATGACTGCCATTTCAAAGCAAATAAAGAAAATGAGGCTAGGAGAGGAAAAATGACCAGCCCAAGGACACACAACTAATAAAGGAAGGAGGTGGGATTTTTATTTTTGGTCTTAGTTCCATGTAAGCAAGAAATTGTGTCTCACGCTTTATTTTCTTAAAAATGACAACAAACCAAATAAGGTAGATTTTATTACTACCCCGCCTTTTAACTTCTAGTTAGAGAGGCCACAAAGATAGCAAGCAGAGGGGTCAACTAAACCTGCTCAGCCTGGTCCCAAAGCCCACCCTCTTTCTGCATGGCGGCAAAACCCATAAAACACAGTCAGTATGACATTTGTGGAGGCTGTGTTTCAATCCTGAATCTCTCTCTCCATAAATACAGCGAGATCTACATATCTATAGAGATATAGCCCCGCACATCCATTACATTCTATTCCACACATAACAGATATTCCATCTAATGCTTCTAGCTGTTCTACTTCCAGGTTTGAATTATTTGCCTCTCCCAACCTCCATTAACCAAGTTTGGGGAGAAAAGCTAGCTGCCACATAAGTCTTGATGAGTATAAAGTCCCTTTATTACTATTATTATTCCCCTAATGGTCTGTGCAGTATCATACATAACTTTTTAGACCTTCATAAAATTCCGTTGATAAACATTTGACAACTTGTTACAATTTTAAAACTTTCATTGCCAGATCCGTGACGGCACTGCTGGATTCTGACAGTGTGGCTCGAAGACAGCCACGGTAGCTTTCTGTGATGCCATAAAGAATTTTGCAGCCTCTCCCGGCACCTAATTTATGACATGTGCTCTGATGAACGATCAAGATTCACTATTTGCCATTATAAGAAACAGGCCAACCAATTCATAATTTTCAGGAAAGCTGGTTTTAACAGCCCTATTAGTTTTACAATTCCGACTTTTGTAAGCTTCAATTTGTTATGTTTAAGTTATTTGCTCTGAGGAGTCTGAGTGCTCTTAGGGTCTGCTTTTCCAAACAGTTTGCAGAGGAGGATGGTGGGGTGCTCAAAGTTCCATTAAGACAAACTCCGAAAGTAAAGGGAAAAGCCGTGGTCGTCCATCCTGGCTGAGAATACACAGAGCCTTCCACCCTGTTCTGCTTATTAAAACTGTACATAATAAACTGGAGGTTATTTATGCTATGTGGTCTATGGGTTACACTACCGTTTTGGGGTTGCTAAACAGGATCCTCTTTCCAACTGTTACAATATAAACACCTTTGTCTACTGAGCCCCCACTAACCAGGTAAACTGAGTAAGATATTATGTAATCAAAAGGCAGGTTTGATTCTGCGCTATGTCTGTTCAAATGCAGAGGCTTAAAGTACATTTTATATTTTTGTCTCAAATATGTATTGACACACATAGTCCTTCCACAGTCATTCTTTTGTAAAACAGATGATTTTTTAACACTTAGTAGAGGAATTAGCAAACCACTGCCTACAGACCAAAACCAGGATCTTCGTGTGGCCCATAAGCCAAGAATGGTTTTGATGTGTTTTTAATCAAAAGAATAATAGTATTTCCTGCCATGTGGAAATCATATGAAAATCAAAATTTATAGTGGCCATAAATAAAAAATAAAAAACAGAACAACACTGCTCTTCCTAAGGGCAGCAGTAAGTATGTCAAACAGTTATCAGTACTATGGAGAAAGGTAAAGCAGGGGGAGAGGAAGGACTATTTTTTTTTAATTACGTTTTTTGGTACGATTTAGATATACATAACGATCACATTGACCAGAGGGAATTTGTACCTGTGCATGATATATCTTAGTTCCACCTTTTTTTTTTCTTCCCCCTACCATTCCTCTAGAACTATTTTACAGAGAGTGGCTGAGAAGTCCTCCCAGATCCGCAGGCAGAGGGCTCATGGGGGTGGAAGAAGGAGCCCTGTGGGGAGCTGGGCATGGGGCAGACCAGAAAGAGAGCAAGTGCAAAGGCACTGGGGAGACAAATGTGCTGAACAGGAGTGAGAAGAGGCTGGAGGGAGATGCAGGTGGAGGAGGAGCTGATGACAAGAACACACAGGCCATGTCAGTTTTGGGCATTCAGTCTGGGAGAGGAGGGAACCATTCAGAGATGTGAGAAGAGAGGGATAGGAATTGAGACCACACTGTGGCAGGGCAAAGGCTGAAGGCCATGGCAGGAATTCAGATGGCTCGGCAAGGATGGTGGCTGTAAGGGGTGCTTGAGGGCAGCCGACAGAAAAGGGAAAATGGAAATCAGAAAGACAGATGCTACTGAGGACCTGGGGATATGACTAATACCTTTGTAAGCGTCTCACATGTTTCACTAAGTGAAATCTATGTTTTTCATTTCATGGAGTAGTATTGGTACAAATGCAAGGAGGTGCATTTGATAATAATGTCAATATCCTTTAAAAGTACCACCCAATTCCTCCTCTGGAGATTTAGCCTAATTAAAGATGGTGCACTATTATTTACTATATTGCGCAGAAACACAAAAACTTGGAAACAATCTAAATATCCAACCATAGGGGAAGGACGCACAGCCTCCTCTGTGTACATCGATAAGAAGACAGAAAAGAGAAAGAGGAAGGGGCTCAAGGCTGGAAGTTTCTCTGAGGTGGAAGACCAGGTATAATGGGCATACAAGACAGAAAGATCGAAGGCCCCTCCTAAAAGTTGCCTCTGAGATTTCAGCAGCGGCATCATCTGGGTACTGAGTGTGCCTAAAGCAGGTCTAGAAGCTGAAAAGTCAAGGTTGCTCAAGGGAATCATGGCAGGTCTTCCACACCATCCAATCCAACAGCTTCCCTTATATACAACACCCCTTATCTACCCTGAAATGAAGTAAAACAAATATTCTATTTTTGCATAATTTTTTAAAAACTCATCATAAAGCTCCAACTTTAGTAGAAGAGAGGATAAAAATATAATTTTAATGGTTAATATTTTCAGATGTCTTAGGCTCATCTTTATATGTAAAATCTTCTGAATGTGATATAGACTGACACAGTGTGACAAAGAGATGACTCGGTGCTAGGATGGCACTGCCATTAGGGGCATGATTTTTAAAATGGTGAATAGATAAGGCTTGGTAAATTTCCAAATAAAATAGAGTATAATTCTTTAATTTGCACAGAGTGCAGTAAGATTGTACAAAGAATACTTTGTGTTATTTGTAAAATGGAATTCGGTTCTAGGTCCAGATAGTTTTAATCAGGTTTCTCAACTACCTAACCGGACGCTAGGAAGATGTGTGGGATGTGGAAGAATCATTCATTGTGTAACCCTGGCCTTCACTCACTCACCCAAATGCCAGACTCTCTCATCTGATGAATATTATCAGACATGGATAGTAAAAGAATATTGTGATCCAGGAGCCAATGTCTTCAACGAATGAGGAGAGCGACAAAGAGGAAGGTCGGTAACCACAAAGGAAGCAGCAGTGGTGCGCTGGTGAATGTTCGAAATAGCCGGCTCTGATTTGTAGCATTGGCTCCATCCTGCAAATACTCCCACCACAGCCAATTTCAGATTACCAGTGTGAAGTCATGGAATGTAGAACGTGGAATGGGACATGCGCT
The DNA here is from genome assembly GCA_028451465.1 of Erethizon dorsatum. Lineage (NCBI taxonomy): Eukaryota > Metazoa > Chordata > Mammalia > Rodentia > Erethizontidae > Erethizon > Erethizon dorsatum. The sequence continues at coordinate 20,689,487 of CM051840.1, read as the reverse complement.
ATAGGAGCTCCAATGAACCAGTAGCCTGGGGAGAGGTTGGTACAGGCAAACGGTGAAGTTTTCCACAAAGCTGTAGGAGCAATACTGCGACAAATGCATCCTGAGTGAGATATCACTAACCCAACGTCCCAGCCCAGAAGAACATGGGGTGTGGAGGGATAAACACCTCCCCTCGAGGATGGGGCAACCTCGAGGAGGCAGCTGGGGTAGCAAGAGAAGAAAGCATTGCTCAAAGTGGACTCAGCAAAGTTTGTCTACCAGGAAACAGAATTCTAGGGAAAAATGGGAGAGAAGGTAGAAGACAGAGGCTGCGTAAGAAAATCTGCAGCACAGAACACATTCTGGGTGTGACCAAAGGTGACAAGGGACTCTCCCCATTCCAGATCAAACCTGACAGCCATGGAAGAGGCAGTATCTCAGTGAATTCATCTTGCACGCAGTCATCAAATTATTATAATTTAGCTTCAGCAACTACAGTAGCTGCTCAAAAAAAAAAAAAACAGATTACTATAGTAGAGCACTGCGAGATATTTTGCACACACAGCAGACGTGGCAAATTTTGCCACTTCATTGACTTTGTAAAACTGAAAGATCTCCCCCTTTGTCTTATATCGTTCCACTAACTGCATCATTATCAGAAGGCCATTTGACCAACATGGAGGAGAGAAAAACTACTTTTTCTATATTTTAAGTGGAAATGCAAGTTAATATAGAAAAATGTTCATGCCTGTGACTTGCAGAGCCCATGGGAGAGGAGACAGTCAAGTGATTCCATAAACACCATTTTTAAAATATCAAAAGAAGTTACTTCTTCCGTGTGCGAGTCCATGATTGTAAGGTCCAGCTGGGTTTCTCAGGCTTCATAATGTGGACATTCTGATGAGGACGCAAAGGCAGCAGGAATGCAAAAGCCTCAGCACGAAGTAGAAAGGGTCTGAAGGGGGAGAGGTAGATGTAAGAGAGCAAAGAACTTGGATATGGTAGAATTAGGGACCTGTGACCCCTCAGCAGAGGTGGACGGTCTCCGGAGGGGGTGATGTAGGGAGCCTGAATACACAAACAAATGTCAGTGCTCTGGAAAGAGACGCACAGATTAACTAATGCGCTCCATGACTGCCCCGAACTTCAGCCCATCACATATATGGGAGTAAAGTGTAAAATATGTGGCACAAAAGAAATCTTGTCTGGGAAGCTTTATGCCTGTAGTTATAGTGAAAAGCACCCGGAGCTGGTTGAATTCTGTTCTATTTAGGGCCATTAGTGTCACTTGGTACCTGGAAATGTGGTTCAACCACTGTCAGTGAACTCTAACCAAGGTACAAATGGAGGCTCAGCTGCAGATTGCCACGCAGGCCACTTAGAAAGAAGGAATTTGAAGAGAGCTGTGACCATTTGTATGTTAGGAGCAATCGCTGAAGTCAGATCCAGCTGGAATTCAGCACCCCACATCACCTCACAGAGTGATAGAGGGCAAGTCAGTCAGGCTCTCTGAGTTCAGTTTCCACTTCTGTAAAATGGGAATTGAAAAGTACCTACATCCTTGCATTGATAAAAGGATTGTACTAGGCAATGTGTTGATTGAATGGTTATCACACTGACTTACTATATCTGCAATAAATGATAGCTGCTAACAATAATTATAATACGAAGATCATCATAAAGGTTTATGCCATGGACATAAACAGCCATGAAAACAGGAAATGTGTGAAAAGCTGAGAGGCCTGTAGTCAGTTCTAGTCACTTATTTAAGTCAGGTGAACTTTGGTGTACAATGAGCGATTACTACACCCCACGTAGGGATCTGACCCCTGGGGATGCTGCTGCCGATTAAAAACACTAAATTCTGCCATCATGCAGCTTGCATTTCAGTGGGGATAGACTGAAAGTAAATAAAAATAAACACTATTACAAAGAGCAGTGGTTCTCAAAGTGTAGTCCCTGTACCAGGAACATCGGCATCACCTGTTGTGGTAGTTAATTTACTGTATCAACTTGACCGAGTTAAGGAATACTCAGGTGGTGAAGCAGATGTGTCTGTGAGGAGGCTTCCAAGGGAGATGAGCGTTTGGATCAGTACACCGAAGAGGGTTGCTCTCACCAATGTGAGACATCATCCAAGCTGTGCAGGGCATAATGGAATAAAAAGGTGGAAGAAGAGTGAATTCGCTCTCTCCCTTTTTGAGCTTGGGCATCTATCTTTTCTTGCTCTCAGAAGCTCTGATTCTTGGGTCTTCAGACTCCAGGATTTATGATCAGTTCCCCAGCCCCTCCCTTCTCCAGCCGTCAATGTGGGACTGTCACATCAAGAGCTCCCCTGGTTCTCAGGCCTTTGTACTCAAATCACATCACTGGTCTTCCTGGTTGTTCACTTACAGACACTAGGTCAGGGGATATCTTGCTTATATACATGCAGAGCAAATCATTTTGGACCTTCATTTCTGTGAAACTGAAATAAAATTTTATTGTGCTTAAGTCACCATGTGGGGAGTCTCTACAGTTTGAGTTTTATTATCACAAGGGGGAATGGAGGGTGGGAATAAAAAGAACCAGTAATGATCATCATAGTCAGCAAAAACAATGGCATTGTTAATATTAAACTTTAGCAGTCACTGGTGTGGGGTTTCTCATAAAAACTTCCCAGATCTAATCTACCGAAGATCTATTGCATTGATTTGTTCAAAAAAAGCTTTGAGTCTTTCTCATTCACCAGTGTAACCAACCTTGCTTAATCTTGGCATTACGTCTTCATACTGAGCTCCTTGCTGGCATTCCTTGAGCCCACTTGAGATCCAAAAGGAGTCGCCGAATCATTGAGCTAAAGAGATCTAGTGCAGCTGGGATGGAGCTTGAGATCCCACAAGGGGCAAATGACGAATCCGATCATCATATCACCTCCCAAAAGATTTCAGTTAAAGGCAAGAATCAAAGTACTTGCTGCTTTGACAACAAAGAAAAAATGCACGCAGTTCACAAACAAATGTCTTGTGTGTGAGAGGAGCCAAGATGGTCCTCAAACCCAGAGGCATAAAATACCTATATTATCTTTAGTTTGGAAAAAGCTGTCCTCTCATTAAAGCTTTATCATCCTAGTGTGTTCCTTTATAGGCAAAAGAAGACTGTTTATACCTATGATGATATTACTTAATATTATAACTTTTAATTATATATGATATAAAATATTATCATAATATGAATGACAATAGCTAATCTTAATTAAGAGTATGTGTCTTAAAATCCATTTTTCAGGCCAGTGAGATAGCTCAGCAGCATAAGCGCCGGCCTGGCAAACACGAGGTCCTGAGCTTGACTCCCGGTACCCACATAAAAAGGAAAAAAGTGCCGGTGATATCGCTCAGCGGCACAAGCTCCTGTTGGCAAGCGCAAGGTCCTGAGTTCGACCCCCGGTACCCACATAAAAAAAAAAAATCCATTTTTCTTGTCATATTCTCAAACCACCCCATCAGAAAAGTATAATATACACCACATTATGGATAAGAAGACCAGCCCAGATGACAAATAACTGATTGGGGTCCCTCGACCAGGGAGAGTCTTGTCCAGAAATCAAAGCTAGGCAGTTGTGCTCTCTAGAACCTACACCCTTAAACATTATTCCACTTGTTTTTAATCACTTATCATGGACTTGATGATAGGTGCCCCAGATCAACCTTTCAGGAAGAACTGGCTGCCCATCTGCCAAGGTGTGATCAGCCAACAGCCAGGTAGCTGCTTCTTCAGGGACTGCACATACACAAAGGCACTTGGCCAAGGTCACACCTTCCCCATGGCAGCCAGCAACCAAGCAAGGTGCAGTTACAAAGTCCTCCCACTTGAGCCAACACCGGGTCAGTACTTGCACCAGAGTGCCCTTCTGGGTTGGTAGAGGACTGGATGCCTGCATCCAAATTTAACTTCTGCCTCTGTCCTGTCATGCTTCCTCACTCTTCCCTTAGCAAGTAGCTATTCCAGATAAACATCTCGTACTCTAAACTCACTCTTGGTGCCTGCTTCTGGAGAATACCACCAGGTTCACAGTGCTGTCTGTTAAATGGATAAATGTCTACATGGACACATGATGTTATGGTTTAGATCTAAAATGTCCCCCAAAAGTCTCATGTATCAGAGGTGGGGCTTTTGAGGGGTGATTGGAAGCATTATAATCATCAACAGATTAACCCATTGATGAGATCATGGCTGAATATGCTATTAGGAGGTGGAGCTTGGTCAGAAGAGGTGGGTCCCTAGGGATGTAAGCTGAAAGGGTATATTCTTGTGCCCAGCTCCTCCTGTCTCTATCTGTGTCCTGGCTGCCACAGAGTGAGCAGTTTTCCTCCACCATACCCTCCTGTCAAGCTGTTCCTGCCTCAGAGCTGTCCAAACATAGACTGAACCCTTTGAAACCGTGAGCCAAAATAAGCCTGTCCTCCTTTAAGTTGTGGAAGTCAGGTATTTTGATTCAGCAATAAGAAAGTGACTAATACCCATGGTGAATATATTAGCTAAGCTTTGGGTTTTTGTTTTGTTTAGTTTTCTATTATGCTCAGAGATTTAATGCCTCAAAACAACTTTGCAAATTGAGTACAAAGAGAGCTACACCTTTGGGTTTTATGTAACAATCCTTTCAACAAATTAATCATTTTCTATCATATTCCAAGCTCTTTAGCATCTTTCTAGGAAAGAACAAAACATTCCCTCCAGGTGCTGCTGGCTAAGAACAATGGTTCAGCTAAGAACATTTTTCAGCTAAGAACAATGGTTCTCAGTCTTAGTCTGAGTTTCTCATTAAGATCATCCAGACGTCTGTCCATATTTACTTTTGTTTTAACCATACTCAGGGTCTCCTGGAATTCAACTGAGTAGTAACGTGAAGGCTGAGAACCTTAGGGGTAGGTGACTTACACCAGGACTCCTCAAGCTACCGCAGATACATGAGTTATGTGAGGCATTGCTTAAATGTGGATTCTGATCCAATGGGTTTGGGGTGCTGCTGCTCTTGCCACACCACATTCGACTGAGAAGACATAAAAAACCATAAGATTATGTAAGTAGGGAAATGGAGAGTCCCTAGTCACAAATGAGTTGCAATTATTCAATGGTTTTACATGATAGACACAGACACCTTTCAGATGACGAGACTATCAATTTTAAAGAAACTCCCAAACCCTCTTCCATGGCCATTGTTCCTTAAAGGATAAGACAAAGGCAGAAGAAAAGAACAATATAGAACACCAAACCATTTTTCCTTATGCTATTTAAATATTCAAATAAATCTTTGCATTATTTATTTTTTGCATTTAGATGCTAATAATAAAGGCTGTGTGTGTGTGTGTGTGTGTGTGTGTGTGTGTGTGGCAATTCTGATGTATCAAGACTTTTCTTCTTTTCTAAACACAGTCATCTTCACAAGCAACTTTGACAATACACTTGCATTTTGTCAGAGTTTCTTGGGATGAAATTCGCTCAGCTATTAAAAGGTGGGAAAGTGTCCTGCTGCTGTGTAGATGAGAGAAGGCCAGTGTTTTGTCATATGTCAGGTGCCCATCAGTGGAAGCAGAGAAAGCGACTGGTACATGATGGGGTCGGTAAGAAGCCCTCTGAACCTTAATTATCAGAGTGCCCCCAGCCTCACCGGGCTTGTCATTGACTCCTGACAAGCTCAGAGGCAGACGAAAAGACAAACAGCACATCACGAACTGGTTAATTAGCAGCAAGGATGAAGCAAACCAAATTACAAGCCCAAGAAAATATGTCAGAAAATGCTTTTCATGTGTTGGATTTCAGCAACACATGCAAGGGGGAACGGTAAGTATTTTTATGTTCCAAAAAGTATCTCAAGTGTACTCTTGGGTCCACTTTAAGAATCATGAAGAAACTGTTGCCGAAAACCTACTATGTGCCCAATCCCAAGATAAGGAAAAGGAATCTGAGTCTTTTTTTTCATACATGTATTCGACAAACGTGTATTGTCTACTACTTTCGACTACACTCAGGCACTGAGCTAAATTCTAACTATATGGTCATAAAATATAAAGAGGATCTCAAGCTCAAGCCCAGCCTGGACAATTTAGCAAGACCCTATCTCAAAATAAAAAACTAAAAATGGGCTGAGGGTGTAGCTCAGTGAAAACAGCCTGAGATGGACCCCCACTACCTCAAAAAAATGAAAAATAAAAAAAAAACATGCTGACACGTGCTGCAATGTGGATGAACTTTAAGGACCTTATGCTAAGTGACATAAGCCCATCACAGAACGATACATACTGTACAGCTCTACTTGTACAGGCACTGGGACCGATCACACTCACGCAGACAGGCAGAGCATGGCAGTTGCCAAGGGCTCAAAGTCGAGGAGGACAGGGAGCTGATGTTTTATGGGCACAGGGCTTGAGTTTGAGAAAATGAGAAAGTTCTGGAGATGGATGGTGGCAATGGGTGCACAGTAAGGTAAATATACTTAATGCCACTGAACCATATACTTAAAGTGGTTACAATGGTACAGTCTGTGTTTTATATATTTTACTAAAATTTACTAGCAAGTGTTTTAAAAGAAAGAAGTCCAGAGCAAGATTCCTGCCTTCATAGAAATTACAACCTAGTAGAAAGACAAGTATGACATAAGCTGAGAAATTAACGCATAATTATACCTAGTACAATTGCTATGAAGGAAAGGGACGGGTGCCTTTCATCACGGTGGATGTGATTCGTCTATCTAAATGCGAAGATCACCATCATATTATTTGCTTTATTTCACTTTACAAAGGGATCCTTTTAAATAATGAACTCTTGTGTATGCTGAAAGTTTATAGATAAATCATTCACTACATAATTAAGAAGCTTACTTTTCAAGAGAGAGTGTTATGAGACAGTGCCAATTGAAGATCAATCAGAAATTACAATAAGTATTATGGTAATTACAGCAAAAATAATGGGAAAATTACTTAACTCATTAAAGTTTACTCTATATCCAGTCTTACACACACTTATACAGTATCTATAAAATGATATGATGAAAAAAATCCATATAATGCTGTATGGTTTGCATATTTAATAGACACAGTTACTACTTGTGAGCATAATATTCCATATTTACATGTCCAATATTCTTTCTCCTGCTGATTATTTGGGTATCAGTGTTTTTTGAAAAACAAAAACAGCGTGTCAGTTCAATACTCACTGCTATTGTGCAAAGGGTTTAAATTTTTGTGCCTTTGTTTAAAAAAGAAATCCTTAGCAAAGCTTCTCATTAAAATGTAGAGAAGATAAGCATCCAAAAATTTAACTTGGAACTTGCAGTGAAAAAAAAAAACTACACAAAGCTTTTGGATTGAACACTATGCTTTTATCCTCTGACAATGTGGCAAACTTTCAGCATTTCCTGGAATATTTTCCAACTCTTTAAACACCTGAAGCGTTTCTTGCATGTTGGATTTGTTGGCGGGGAGGGTGTGAGAGAAGAGAAAATAACAGAAGGAGGAAAGAAAGAGAAAAGATATCTCTTAGATTAACCCACCAAATAATCACATCCTTTAACAGTGACTTTATCAGGTCTAGAGCAAAGAAAGCACTGCCAGTATAATTAACAATTCTGTTTTTAAAAAGTCGAACTTGATTATCTAAAGGACAAGCTGCTCTTTAAATTAAAGATGATATCTGAGGCATTACAGCAATATATATTATCGCCACAGATATTATACATAAATACATAGGTCGGGAGTCCACTTCCAATTGTCTGAAAGGTCCAGCCAGGTGAAATAACTGAACAGAGTGGGCTAGGTAAGGACAGAGGTCAGCCAGAGAAAGCACACTTTTAATAACGTGGGCAGATTTCCCTCAGCCAGCTGTGGCGAGGCAGGTGTGACCCCACATTCCCAGACTCTGCAAATTGCAGAAGAAGCCAGAAATTCTTGTTTTCATGTAAAAGTCCTGATTTTTAACCACTGGCACATATAGAAATAATCTCTAAACCATATAGAATTTTATAATTCTATGTCTGCCAAACAAAATGTATCTGCAGGCTGAATTTACTGTGTTCCACTAACTTTGATCTATGTTCTCGTTGATCCCAAACATTGCGGTGAGAGAATATTCAGGCATACTCTGCTGGGTATAGGATTTCATAACCACGGCCTCGGATGCCCTCGGTGAAGTGAAAGAACAAGCTTCGGGCAGGAGAAACTTGGGCTCCCGGCCTTTGCTTAGAAACATTCCAGTCAACACTACTTCCGCACCTCAGGCCTGAGAGGGCCGCGCGGCCCTGGTTGTACACAAATCTCCCTCCTTTTTCTTCTTAGTCTCCACCCCCACCACAACCCAATCTATATGACAGCTGTTCTCTGTTTACTGGCTTTCTGTATAAAAACTTGGCTTCATGAAGATAGCAGAGAATATATTTTTTTAAATCTCCTGAGTTATCTTTGGCAAAAAGGGATAAAGGTATACCCTCTAGCAAGTTCTTGTCCCAATTTCAAGAGGACAGATTTTTTTTTTTTTGCCAGAAAAAGAAAAGAATAGGGAAGAGATAGATGTCACACTTCAGATTTGTTAAGTAACATAAAAACAAGACTTTCCTCTGAAAGGCCCAAATTTTCCAAGCTCTGTTACCAGATTCTCAAATTGACAGGTCTCAGGGAGCAGCTGCCCTCTAAAGAGTTCTGTTTGACTAGTACCTGGTTTTGTCTTGTTTTTAAAGTATTTTTAATTTTACCCCTGGGAAATGCACACTCCCCATTTTGACTCAATGCCCCCCACACCCACGTGCCTTAGAGCCTGAGGAGGCTCACGTGTGTGTCATTTGCATTGCTTCTGTAAGCATTTGCATTTGCTACCTCTGAATACAAAAACAGACCTCCTGTGTGCAGGTCTGAGCCAGGCACTGGCCATCTAATTGTGAATAAAAATATGGTGTGACCATCAAAGGAGTTTGAGGTCATAATGGAGGAAATAAATTAGCAAAAAAAGAGGCTCACTACCAGGCAAAATTTCCTCCAATGTAGAGGTGGTTGGGTGCAGAGGACACGGGCAAGGACTCTTTCTCACTGGACATCAAGGGCTCTGGCCTCTCATCTTCTTTGGAGGCTGTTATATAGCCATATGGCTCTAGTGCATTTGTTTTTAACAGGTCAGGATGATAACGAGGCTCTCCTGATGAAAGGGCCATGCCATTTGTGGAAGGTGTGTGATTCCTCCCTCTTCACTGTTGGGCTTGCTTCCTGGGCAGATGCGTGCAGACAAAAGTTCAAGGAGGAGGAATAAGGAGAAGAGGTGACCTCAGCCACAGCCAACTGCATTTTTGGCTTCGTAAAACAGGAATGTTTGTTACTATAAGCCACTGAAACTCAGGGATCATTTGTTATGCAGCAAAGCTGACTGATGCACCAGCCCAGTTCTCTGACTACTGTTTTTTATTAAAAAGGAGACATATTGACACCCTTCTGTTCAAATAAAGTCTGTACATCAGCTCGCCACAAATAAGAGTCATATTTGACAATATAAATGCTGAATGGAATAAAACAGATCTCTGTATCAGGAGCTTCCTCCTACCACTCAAGTTTCAGCTATGGTGGAACTTCCCTGCTGAAGACATCCCCAACACCCTGCCTCAGGAACCCCTTTAGTAGAACTCAGTCATATTAGTTTATTTCTTCCAAAGACCTGTTACCATATTATTCATTTATTTGTTTGTATTTTGCATGGCTGCCCTAAGTATGTGGCAAACAGATAGAATAGAAAGCTTTTCTGCCCCATTCCCCAGGTCCGCTGTAATAACTGCCAGGCAACACACACTTTGTGAATAACTCCTGAATATATAAACAAAAGACTTAATAGAGGAAATGTACTTGGAAAAATAATGTATGTGCATAAAAACATCTTAGGATTACCATAGTGGAATTCTAGTGCCACAGGAATTGAGGATTGGGTGACATTGTAAGAAGAGGGAGAAACAAAAAACTGAGAAACTGTTAAAGGATCCTGCCTCTGAGGGACCTGAGAAATATTTTATTTAAAAAAAAGAAAAAAGTGAGAGTGTAGTTGAAAGTCGGTCCTGAATAGAAAAGCATCATTCTTGCGCAGATGACACTGAAGACCTAAGAAAGCCAGGAACCTCTGGCCAGAAACACAACTTTCATATTGACAAACTACACTGGCATTGCAAAGAGGAAGCAAAGAAGCCCCACCTGGTTCATGTTAGAGCAGACACATTTAAATATGGATAGCTGGGAAATAATTATGGCTGGGTAATTCAGGGCCAGCTCATCTTCATGTGAATCCTGAATGGAGACAGATTTGCCCTTTGGGCATAGAGACTGAAATGCCTCCTCAAAACAGAAATGAAAAACAACTCTCTAAAAAAGGTCAAGAATCAGGTCTGGGAGATTTGCCAGTGCAACCAGGAATCAGACATCAAAACAAAAATAAAAATAAAAATAAAAATACTGCTGTGATTTCCATAACAGCATGACATATCTGTAAGTGTCTAAATGGAGCATGGACTAACCCACCAGTAGGATTATAAAAGTTTTGGAAGCGGACACAGCTGAATGCCATCTCCTAGGATTCAAGGAAATTGTTTTGATTTCTAAAGTTATTTCAAGGGATATTATTTCTTATCATTTGGGTAAATAAATATAGAAGTATCACTTTTTGGTCAGTTGCATGAGCTTACAAAGAGGATATTAATCAAACCAGCAAGGATCTTGTCTTTATTCTTGTTCAAATTATGACAGATACTGAAGCAAATTTCCCATCTAGAACAATCAGTGAAAATTCATTTCTTTCCACTCCTTTAGTGTTTCCTATAATTCATTCTAATCTCAGTGTATAGGCAATGAGAAATGCCTGTAAAAAGGGCTTTTAAACTCTTAGTTGTTTGCAGAATATTAGTAGCACTATAAAAAGTTTATGTTAATTAATGCTGCATTTTAATAGATTTCCTGGAAGTTTGTAACTGTGTACTATAAAGGCTTTCAAGATAATGTATTATACAGTGGCTATCATAAACTCCAAAGCAGTTCAAATATTCCTTTTATGTCTCAATAACTTTCCCCCAAAAGTTACAGTATTTAAAAGATTCAAATGCAGAAATAAAAAGAAAAAAATTTCCCCACCAGAGAATATTTTAAATTTTAATATCTCTCATCATGATCAATCTAATTTCTCGGCAATACTGTACTTAAGCTTGCTTGTAACCAAAAGGCTGTACGTCCCATCCCTTATATTGGGACGGACGGTCCACTGTGAAGGCCAGAGTAAGTTCAGCGTCGCCAGACAGCTCACACATCCCACAGCTTACCTTCCTCTAAAGCAACATCCTCTAAGTGACCATCCCTTACATTGTTTCTAAGTTTCCACAGAAAGAATCATTCTCAACTCTAAGAAGCCCTGATTTCCTCATTCATTGGGCAGACCAAAGGGAAAATTTGATTATAAGTTTCAAGAGAGATTAGATCCACATTTAACTCCAACATTTGGGTTTAGCCATAAACCCCGATACCCAAGACCCCTATGGATTTTTCAGGCAAAATGAATGGTTGCTTTTTATTCCATTGTGAAGCTTCTGACCATCCCATTCTGGGACAAGTCACCATTTCTTATGAAGGCAAACAGTCAAGATTTTCTTGTGACTTTAAAGAAGGAAAATAGCATCACTAAATACAGAATTATTTAATACAAATGACTCAAATAGGCATGACAAGAGCGAAAACAAAAACAGGATGAAATGAATCCCACAAATGAGAATCCACTTCAGTGTTTTGATATGGCCAGTGGATCACAGACTGCCCATAAATTCAGCTGGGCTCCCTGAAAAATGTACAATACTAATACACACACAAATTTCTCACCTTCCTCCTGCCAGATTATACATACAGTATTATGAGTGCTCTGTGGCCCACAGCAAAGGCCTTGGAAGCTATGTATCTCTTACTTTCTCCATTCCCTAAGCCCCAGTTATAATGCATTTGTCTTCTGGCCTCTGTGTCTGACAGCACCTGCATTACATTATGTTTAATATCAAGTCCAGGAAAGGAATACGTTTCCTGAACTTCTGTGCACTATCATGATTTTGCCATCAAAATTCTAAGCCCTCCCAGTGACCTTAATGGAAGTTTCTTGCTAGCATCTCAGAAGGATGAAAATACATATAAAGGTATGTATGCAGGAAAGTGTGTGTGGGTGTGTCTATGTGAGAGCGTGTGTGCACACACATGCATTTGAGCAGGCACTTGGCTTTACTAGTTAACAGAGCACAAAAGTGAAAAATTCAGGATTGTAAATACTTGGGAGAAATTAAGGGTGCCAAAAACTCCAGTCACTTCTCTGAGAATTACAACAACCAGTTGTAGAGTGACTAACAGCCTCCATTTGCCCAGGACCAAAGGATTTCTGGGATGTGAGATTTTCAGCGCTATTACTGGGGTAGTCCTGGGCAAACTGGAAAGGAGATTTTCAAAAAGGAGAAAAACTCCAAGTTATCTTAGAATCTATACTCTTCTAAGGAAAGAAAAATATATATTTGCTATTATTAATCCTTTATTGTTATGCATCCCAGAACAGGTACCTCTGTCACAAACTCTCTAGGACTACTGAAGGGTCCACTCTCTCTCTATCTATCTCTCCCCTCCTTCTCCTTCCCCTCCTCCCCACTCTCTCCCTCCATCTTTCATCTCTCCTCTCTTCCAATCTCCCTCCTCCCTCTCCTCTTTCCCCTCTCTCCATCTCTTACACGAAGTTCAATTTTACAAATAGCACTTAAATCCATACCTTAAAGACTTCATTTAAATGTCTGTCAGTAAGAATCTTCTCTCCTGGCCACCCCCACCTGCCATCCCCTGAAATGTAAATACAATTAGTTGACTGAAAGCACATTGCACATCCTGCTTCTTTCCGGAGTGTCTGGGTTACAAGTCCATATAGTGTGAGTCATTCGTGCGTGGCCCTCAAGGAAGAACCAAAAGATGGAAGGGAAATACAGCCTGAGGAAAAAGTCTATAAAGATTTCTCGCTTTCCTAATCCCTTCTCTCTAATGTTTCTTTGTAAATTTGTCAGATGGGAATGAAATTGCCTCATAACTCTCCAGATGTGAAGAGCATCTCTGAAGAAAATTACGTACTTGTCAAAGCAAGGGGGAATTTATGTTGGGGTTCCTGAGATGTGATTTTATTCCATTTCCTTTGTGCACATCAGAGCAACTAGAGAGACAAAAAAACAACTAGTTTATGGATATTTTTTCACTCTGGTGCGTTTTTTGCTTCTGTTTTTCCCTTTTGTTTTCTTATTCCCCCCCTCCTTTCATCTCTGTTTATTGCCGGTGACAGTAAACTTCCATACAACAATGCAGTGAGGGTAGCAGCAATGATTTCTACCAGTAGAAGGCCATTCCAACTAGCACAAAGATGATTTCCCCGTGGATCACGCCAGAAGGTGTGGGCTACGGTTTTGAGGCTTACCCGATACTGGCCAGGGACTATTTGGGTACAAAAGTCTTGTTAACGCTCCTTCCACGAAGCGGCATGCTTCCTGAAATCCAATTCTTTTCCCTGGATTGTGCATTATGGCTTACACCTCCTGCACTTTGTTTCTTGAATTTCAGAGCTGCAGAACCTTGTGTGCTTACTAAATCCTCTGTAAATGACACAGTAAAACTAGCAGAGGATGTGGAGACAGGGATACCCAGGTTCAAATCCCAGGTCTTCGAATAGCTGGCCAGGCAAAGTGTTCCACTTCACAGTTTTCACCTGTTCAGTAGGGATGCCTGCTTCACTGGACTCTAGACCGGTTGAAAAAGGAAAAAGTCCCAGCTTGAAGAGTCCTAGTGCTGGGTTGAGGAGCTGGCATTCTCAAGTCCGATGGCTTCTCTCTACCGCCTGCTCTGCTTCCTGGCCAGGCGACCTTGGCACATTAATCAACCTCTCTGTTGCCTCAGTTTCTGTATCTGTCAAATGAAGTGCAAATAACACCACTTCAAAGAGTTCCTACAAGAATCACAGCAGTCAAAACGGCACAGAAGGACGCCCTTAGCATTTTGTACCTGTTTGCTCTGTCTGTTGCAACATATGCCGAGTATCTGACACAAAGTATCTGTTCATTAAATATTTGTCCTTGTCCTGCTTTCCACAAGTTCCTTCCCGGGAAGCTTGTTTCAATAGCTGTGTTTCTTCCATAGCCTATACATGGCCCCTCTCACCACAGGTGTACAGGAAATGGAGACTTAATTACCGTCCAGATGTCTTGTTATAGATGGTATTCTATCTATTTGGTTCACTTCCCGATTGCATTGCAGCACTTTTTAAATATTACAGAGAATGAAGAAAATGTTCTTTTAACATTAAGCTCACCAAAAAATGGTTCATTGAAAAATTAAATAAAAGGCCTTAGAAAGAGGAGAATCCCAAAAACAGCACAGCATATTTTTGGGCCAGCCAAGATTCCAAAATAAGGCAATCATAAGTACTTTCGATCTTTTTGGAAGCTGATTCTCACTAAATGAAAAACAAGGGGGCCGGTAAGATAGCTCAGTGGCATAAGCGCCTGCCTGGCAAGCGTGAGGTCCTGAGTTCAACTCCCGGTACCCACATATGAAAAAAGGGCCGGTGATATCACTCCGCGGCACGGGCGCCAGCTGGCATGCGAGGTCCTGAGGTCGACCCCGGGTACCCACAAAAAAAAAAAAAAAAAAAAAAAAAGAAAAGAAAAACAAAACTCTGCACAGGTAAGATTTTACCAGAAGCATTCCTTGAGGAAATAGTTGCTGGGAACCAGAGTAGCCACACTAACTTCATGTGAAAACACGGGAACCCCAGAGGTGGGTAACCAGCTGATTGAACTTCTCAGGGAATGACGGTGGGAGAGAAGGTACAGGAGTCACCCCTTAGCTGTGGTTTTACTTTCCTCAGTTTTAGCTACCCCAAATCAATAGAAATCAGAAAAATATTAAATGGAAAATTCCAGAAATAAACAATTCGTAGAGGTTTAAGGTGAGCCCCATTCCAAGCCACGTAAGGAACCCCTGCTCCCTGTCTGGCTGTGACCACGCCACACTGCTTGTGTCCAAGTGACCTGAGGTGGCAGCCTACGGCTAGGCCGGTGCCCGTCAGCCCCTTACAGCGTCTCATTAAGTGAGCATCTCAGTATCTCAGCATCGTGAGAAACGGAAGTGCAACACAATAAGGCGTTCTGTGAGACAGAGAAACCACACTTACCTGACTTTTCTTAGATAATACTGATATAACTGTCCTATTCTATTAATTTTTATAATCTCTCGCAGTGCCTGACTTTTCAATTAAACTTTATCACAGGTGTGTGTATGTAGGAAAAAGTGGTACACATGGGACTCGGTGCAATCTGCAGTTTCAAGCAACGGCTGGGGTTCTTGGAAAGTGTCCCCTGAGGTTAAAGGGGGACAGCTCTATGTATATCCTCTGCACCTCCATGGCTCTGACTGACACATCTGAATTTCACATGGTTCATGAAAGTTGCAAACAACACTTGAGAAAGTTCTCACTCTCTCCAGAACTTACACTGGAGAATCTTACGAATAACTTATCAATAGTCCACATACTTTAACTAAGCTGGCATTAACAAGCTTCAGTCCTTTCAGGATGTGCTGAGCTCGATTAAGTGTTCTGGGCACTAGTTCAATGTCACCTGAGTGCCAACACGAGGGGAAAGCGAGTCTCCCAAAGGCTGGGATGCAAACGCAACTTTGTTTTCCTTTGGTTAGATAATGTTCAACCATTAAAGTAATTACAAAGCACAGGGAAGACCTACGTTTCCCCCAAGTCTATTTCCTCTGCCATTTTGACGGGAACATACATTGTTTATTACCCCCTCTTTTACCAGCCCCCAAATATCATTACAATGTCTGGGCCCGTGATATATGTATGGTTGTTACCCTTTTAATGGATAAAAAAAGATTTAAGTACTTCATTCTGTTGCATTTTGACAGCTGTTAGCCATCATTTTTCCATTCACCTGCATTTAGCAATCCCATAAAGGAAAGCAATCTCAGAGGGAACACTAGCCGGGCACCGCAAGGTGATAATTCTGTATCACTCTGGCCTATAAATACCTCACAAGCTTTGTGCTGAGTCAGCAGTCTGTGACGGAGTGGCAGTAGTGCCCTTTTATCTGTGTGAGTGTCTCTCACAGCAATTGGACCACCAGCCCCTGCAGTGAAAATCCATAGTATCGATCAGGCCATTGCTCCACTGTAATTCTTTTGTAGGAAATCCCTGATGACAAATTTTATCTGCACCACTTTTTGATCGCTGGTTTGATGTAAAGGATCTCCAAGGGCAGAGTTAAGCACCCGGCCGTTCCACGTTATCAAGCAGCCGTTTTATTTACTGAAACTACAATTGTGGTCACACGCATACACACACACACACAAAGAGGAAGAGAGACAGAGAGGACCGGGAGAAAACAAGGGAGCCAAATAATACTTTAAAGGAACAGAAGGCAAAGAATGCGTGGGGGAGAAAAGGTCACATCAACTATTGCACTCAAACATAGGTTATGTAAGAGTGCTCCACATTTACAATCCATGAATAGCAGGAATGCTGTTTGCTGATAATACCAAGATGAGGTTGCACTATACATTGAGATGGAGTTGGGTCTATATTCCTCCCACGCTGCCCCCAGCCTTCTCATCTCCTGGGACTTGCTAAGCTTCTTTACTTTGTGTCCCCAATATGTTAGGAGAACCTTCTTATCTGATGGTGTTCATTGGAGATTAGGATCAGGTACAAGTCAGAGATTCGGGCGAACTTCTGTAAAATACCCAAATCCCAAAAGAAAAGAGGAAAAGGTTACATAAGAACCCTATGTCCTTATAGAATTGCTGGTTTGGCTATTTCTAGGTACAAGTACAAAATGGAAAAAAAAAAAAAAAAAAAAAGTCCCTCTGCAGAGTCCAGAGGCTGATACTTCCCAAACTGCAGATCTAAGATGAATTCTATTAACATCCAGGTACTTGCATGTATAGGAAAAGCTCATGGCCCAGGTTGCTTAAGCAAGTCATGTCTTCATACCTACTGCAGCCAGATTTCTCAGCACTGTCAGTGTTTGGGGCTGCAGAATTCTTGGTTGCAGGAGCTGTCGTAGGCATTGCAGGATGTTTAGCTGCATCCCTGGGCTCTACCACTAGATGCCAATAGCACTGCCATCCTCTAGTTAAGACAACCAAAAATGTCCCCAGACACTGCTACTTGTCCCCTGGGGCACAGGGCAAAATCACCATGATTGAAAAGCAGTGATGGCTACCGCAGTTGGGCAGTGGAGAGGAGTAGAGAGAGAGAGAGGCATCCAAACCGTGGGAGAGGCCTTGATCTGCTCAGTGTGGTTGGTGAGGAACAGAAGTGACACAAATCATCATTAGTACCAACCACCAAAGAATGACTAAGCAAAGTTTTCCACCTCAAGAACTGAGAGCCGGACTCTCTTAGTCCAAATTTTGCCAAGAGAAAAGCTCTATCTGGCAATCGCTATGTCTGCTCTGTACCTCCGGGCACCTCTTTAACCTGCCTGGCACAGCACGGCTTCTGCGTGGCCCTTCAGCCATTTGTGGCCTAATTCGTCCTCGGTGTGATATTTCTCATACACGGGTTTTCAACAGAGAGCGATTCCACTTCCCAAAGACGTTGACCAGCGTGCGGAGACCCCTCCTGGCTGGCACACCTGAGAATGCGGGCTTGGGGGTGAGCTATTTGCATGAAGCGGGGCGAGGTCGGGGGTGCTGCTCAACAGCTGGCAGCGCCCAGGAAGATCCCCCATAAAGTCTCCGATCCAACAGCGAACAGTCCCAGGGTAGAGGACCCGGCTGGCTGCTCTCTTCTGCCAAGCTTGTAGGTTTCCTTCTGAGAGAAGCCAGAGAATCTTCACTCTGTACGACAGCAGCCTTAATCTTGGTATCTGCTTCTCTCTTCTGTGAAGTCAGGGCAAAAGCAGTTCTTTGTGCAAAAGCTCCTGCCCTCCTCGGTAGGTGAAGTAGGGAAACATCGCCATCCTAATGTCCTGGCCCTTGGAGAGGCCACTCCGGCGGGACATTCTCAGGCCTGCTCCTGCCTCTGCAAGGACTCCAGCAGCAGAGGGAATGTGGCAGCTCACAGCGTGGGCCGTGATGCCCTAACTCTACTCTGGGCGTGAGCACCCGCTCAGGTAACTCACTCAGCAGTGCAAGCCACGTTAGATGGCCTCATCCCTGCCCTGCTTTTACCATGTGAGGGTTCCAAAACTCGAGGGAAATTCATTGAACAGCTGAAACCTCTGCTTGAGGAATTACACCCAAGTGCTGGCTTTGAAATATCACCATCACCTGGAGACTCTCATCCCGGGGTCCTCAACACTGAGGCCTTTGGAGGCCAGAAAGGCATCACAGATGAAAGAGGTGGTAAGTTGTGAAGGGGGAGGGGAAAGGGCAGGAGGAGAGCCGCTCGAAAAAATACAGGTGCCCAGTTAAATCTGAATTTCAGATAAACAGATAACTCTTAGTGTATGTCTCATAATTTCAGAAAACAACAAGTAAGTTTTTAGCATAAAAACTTTAGTATGGCCCAACTCCTACATGGGATATACTTAGACTTTGAAGAAGTTATTCAGCCAGGCATGATGGTACACTCCTGTAATCCCAGCACTATTCGAGGCTGAGGCAGGAGGAACGAAAGTCCCAGCCCAAAATGAGCAACTCAGCAATGTAGTGAGACTTGTCTTAAAATTAAAAAAAAACATTTAAATTAAAAAGCATTGAGGATAAGCTCAGTGTGAAGGCCTTGGGTTCAAAACCCAGTTCAAAAAAATCACAACAAAAAAGTGTTCATTTATCTGAAAATCCAATTTAATGGGGCATAATTTTTTTTTCTAAATCTGACAACCCTAGTCAATCTGGGATAAACTGGAAAGAGCTCATTCCACCTAAAAAATGTCATCTGGTCTGTATATTAAACCAAATGTTACCAGTAGAGAAGGCAAAGCTAGGCCCAGGGCTGCTAGATCTTCTGTCTTTTGCAGGGGGGAATATCGAGATTTTGTTGTGAAGTCTAATGATTTTACAACACTGTCGACTAACTAAAATAAGAAAAAATTAAACACTTCCCATGGAACAGAGAAGCGAGTGTGCAGGCCCCTTCCGCTAGGGGCACAGCGAACATGTACTGAGGCTTTGTGGCGAGCCAGGCACAAGTCCAAGGGATTCACCGCTTTCTCCTGCCCACCAGGAAGCATAAGCTTTTATCGTCACCTCCATGGAGGACATCAGGAAAGTGAGGACCAGGAAGGTAGTGTCCCAGCAAGGTCACACAGTCAGTAGCACAGCCGGCATGTAAAACCAAGCCATCTTTGCCAGCACGCACTTCCATACCCATCAAACTCTACCACCTTTCAGAAGAAAGCACCTCAGAGAGCGCTTCCCATGGGGCATCAGCAGCTCCATCCTAGACCAGGGGCTCCTTCCAGACACCACCTCTGTCCTCTCCTGTGCTGGACAGGAGCAGTTACAGCGCTGAGTGGAGCCATCCCCAAGCCTAAAGCTAAAGGAAGAAACTGTAAAACAGACTTCATTTAGAATGTTAATATTCCGTTCATCATGGAATTGGATTTTTACATTGATTTCATTTTTTTCTAAATGTTACACTAAAATATTTTATCTTAATAACTAAGATGTTCCTGGTGCCTCCTTAAATGTGAGGTTCTAATCACCAGCTTTTCTCATAAAATAGCACTTCTGTGTTCTTGATAGATTTTCCATTTCCATAGCTTCCTGAGGGAAAACGTGTTTATGCTCAAAGTATCTGTTACCTCTATTCAAAGTAGTGAAGGGCCGGTGAGATGGCTCAGCAGTGTAAGCGCCTGCCTTGCAAGCGCGAGGGCCCAAGTTCGACTCCCGGATCCCACATACGGAAAAGGGGCCGGTGATATCGCTCAGCGGCACGGGCGCCTGTTGGCGCGCGAGGTCCTGAGGTCGTCCCCCCGGTACCCACAAAAAAAAAAAAAAAAAAAAAAAAAAAGTAGTGAAAAACTAACAATAAGTGAAATGTTCAACAGGAAGAAGTTGGGTAAGTAAGTTACAGTTTATGAGGACGGGGTACACTAGGTCAGAGGATCCCAACAAAGGGGCTTTGAAAGGATGCTTAAATTATAACGTGAGGTGTGGAAAAATGAGGATACGGTGGGAAACTATGCTTTAAAATGAGGGAAAACTACTGGAAAAATATATAGCAAAAGGAAACTAAAGTTTCTTTGAGACTACAGATGATTATTTCTTCCTTCATCTGGAAGATAATGCGGTACCCTTAAAAAAATCAGATATGCATTTTGGAATCAAGCAACTTTGTGTTTGAATTCTGATTCTTGTATCTACTTTGGGCAAGTTGCTTAACTTCATTTTGCCTAAAGCTAGCTACCTCAAAGATTTTTCCTGAGCGCTTTAGATTGTTATGCAGAAAATTAAGTATCACATGGTTTCTCTTATATGATAAACCCAAAATATAAATTAATTAAAGAGTAAAATAAAGGAGAGAGTGTAGGAAACAGGAAGGGAAGGGGGTCGGGGGAAAGGAGCAAAGAGGAGATATATATATATATATATGAATTCCCCAAAACAAATGTAACTATTACATATTGCAAACACATCATTCTTTTAAAAGTAAAATATACTTATTCTCTAGTATACTTCTAACATAATTTTGATCAATATTCAGTGTTCACTTTACTATGTAAATGACTATTTATATATTAACCATAGCTAAGCCTTCTAATGTTCTATCATTAAATTTCTTGTATGCCAAAGAAAGATTGTGCAGATGGAGGGAAGGGCACGAGTGTGTGTCCATGTAATAGTACACACACGTACACATTCCTATATAATGCTTTGTGCAGTGCTGAGTAAATCAACACTCCATACATGGTAGGTTATGAAACACTGTACTTCTTCACTAGTTGTCAAATTTCATTAAAAACGAATAATTACAATCAGGAAAAAAAGTAAACCATAAAGAAGGTTTTGGAAGCCTTTATTAAAAGAGAATTCCCCTGGAAGAGTTAGCTGTCATTTAGCTGTCAGGATACACACCTTGGGGGAGGGGACACCCATGGCAGAGACAGGTGACCACAGAGCAAGGGGCAGAGGAAGCCAGGACTTCCAGAGCCTTGAGTTGGCTCCTCTCAGGTGTCCGAGGCTCCAGCTCTTCAACACTACCCAGCTCTGTTTCAGAAACAAGGAGATGTTTGCCCCACCCGGCCCCCTCAAATCGAGGCGGAAGTCCCCTCCACTGAACTAGCCTCATGTCCCAAAGTAGCACCTATCTGTTCATCTGGCTCCAGCCGCTGTTTCTTTGTGTGGGTCCCCTAGGAAATAAAAAGTGAAGAGGTAATATGAGAAATGACCCCAAAATGCTGTTGTCCACTAACTGGTCGTTCTGTGACTTCCACTCACAATGGTAAACAAGAGGTCTCTAGATTAAAAGGGCCAAATCCAACTCACTGCTTATTTTTGTCAATAAAGTTTTATTGGAACACAGCCACAACTATTCACTCACTTATTATTGCCAACAGCGCCTTTGCTGTACACAGGCAGGGTTGAGTAATTGCAGCCCTCAAGGCCTAAAATATTTTCTATCTGGTCCTTTATAGACCATTTGCTGATCCCTGCACTGAACCAATGCACTGAACAAAGCATAGTTAAAACGCTTGCGTTATTTGGTAGCTAAGCAATAAACTAAATAGGGCAAGAAATGCATTTCCCATTTCTCATTTCTTCCAAGAGAAATGATTAAGAAAGACTATAGAGCAGGAGGCATTTTATTTATTAAATTCAAGGCTACACATTAAGCCAATCATAGAGTAAGTGTCTCGCTTCCAGTAAGGGGAAACAGTTAACCTATTTTAATTTTTATTCCAGTCCGTATTACCACTCTAACCAAAAGGAGTTGAGGATCCTATATTTATTATAACTATCAATACTTTAAAATATTGACTGAACCTCTGTCCCTAATTAAAATTTACATTGGCTTATATGATTCAACACACGGTCATTTCCTATCTGGACCAATGACAATTATGCAATGAATAAAATGATTCACCTTAATAACAAATAAGCTCAGCAGGCTAGGCTGAGGATCCGCAAACTTTTGCTTGACACCGCACACCATACACTCTCTTTCCCAACTGCTCGATGTCACCCAAAAGCAGGGACTGAAGATATGTAAACCTAAACCTAGGTCTAGGGGGATTATAAAAATCCATATTCTACGAGGGCAGGAAAGGAATAAAAACAAGTGAAGTGAGCTTTGTGTTACGTGTACATCTAGAACAGGGAGACTACGATGGACTATAGGACATGGGTCCTGTCTAAGGAGGGTGGCTTCTATGCAGCCATGGGGGTGGGAGCTCTGTCTTACCAGGTCCTTCTCGTGTAAAAAATACAACTACATTTTCTCTATATTCTGTTCATATGTCAAATGCTGGCAATACATGCAAATTATTTTAAATATTTGGGGAGGAGCAAAACAAATGTGCCTGTGGCCAAGGATTTCTCAACCTCAGGATTATCGACATTTGGGGCTGGGTGAGTCATTACCGTATGGACGGGGTGGGGGAGAAGAGTGCTACTCCTCCCTTCAAGTTCCGATGACCAAAGATGTTTACAGATGTGTCTCTTAAGAGGCAGATGTGTCTCCCCCGCCCCGTGAAGAAGCACAGCTGCACCCGTATCACAGCCACCTGTCGCCAGCTATGCTCATGACTGTTCTCTGCTTGACCTACTTTTCTCAATATTTTCTCCCCATCACCCTTTATTTTTAAAATATGTGTTCCTATACTTTCCCTTTGTTCCCTTTTGGAGAAGAAGAAAATGAGAGCAGTATTGAAAGAACAACAACAAAAAAGTATTTGGTGACATTAAGAAGATAGGAAGGAGGGCAGGGGAGGGGTAAATGACACCGGAAAATGAAGATTCATGAGCGACAATGAGCGACCAGATGTTCAACACCCTCATCTCAACATGTATAAGACCCAAATAACCATAAGGAGGAAACCATCCTAGAGAATTACACATCTTTTTCTTTCAAATAACTCCGAGGCCTTCACGTTTAACTTGGACACACATTCCTCATCTAGTGATTCCCAGCTAATGAAACTGGGAGAGCCAGCATTCAGATACCGCCTTTATGAGGTTTCAGACAAATGCTATAGATCATTCTCTATTCATCCTTCTTTATATCAATCACAGATTCATTTCTGCACTCAAAATATTCTTACTTTGCTCGGGAACATTCATAAAATTTGTATGGTATCAGTGTTTCTCTTATACTGAAATACTTCGTTTGCAGCGTCATAGTTCAAATGCTGCGTCCAAAGGAACTATTTTAATTGCGCAGTGGTCAGTTAAAATCAAGTAGCTTTCCCCTTCTTTCAGGACCCCGAACTTGCCTTATAAACAAAGTTTGTTGAACTCTTACTAGGAAAATGAGATGCTTTCAAGGTTAATGTTTAGTCTCATTTGTTGGCGTTAGAAGAAATTCTATTGGGCAAACCTATGCATTCTGATGTAAGAGGTAAATATTTGATACGTTAAGTGAAGTATTTAATTCCTGGTAATTTCCCCCCTTCCTGTGGCTTATCTCCATTCAACGAGGAGACTGGCTTATCTTGTCCCCAGCGAGGTTGATGGCAGAGGACCTGAAGGACAAGGCTGTCAACTGTTTCAGCTTTTTGAATTGCAAAGCCAAGATCCAGGAAAAAAGAAAAGGATTTTCTTAAAAAGTTGTGAAAGAGGGCCGGTGATATAGCTCAGTGGCATAAGCGCCTGCCTGGCAAGCGCAAGGTCCTGAGGTCGACTCCCGGTACCTGGGAGGAAGAGGTAGAGCAAATAGCTTTAGATGTTGGTGAATCGCAGGAGCCTGGGAAAAGGCCCTCATTGTTAGGTGCACGTATACACAGACGTATTTACAAAACTCACGCACATGTATCCAAGCATGGGCCCCGAATAGACGGAAATACTGCAACTTGCTCTCTGGGTGGAAGCCGCAGAGGTGGCGAGCTGTGTGGGGAGGTTCTCAGTCCAGTCTCAGTAATCACACACGAGCGGAAGTGCCGGTATTCCTGTGTCTGCTCCTGTCTGCTTCTACCTGCGTGTTCATGTCACCAGCCCAGGCCCCTCTCTCTCTCTCCCTTTCTTCCTCTCTCTCTCCCTCTCTTTCTCTCTATCCATCCATCCAGAAATTATCCATCTCTGCATTCAGAAATTATGTCAACAGAACAAGCGGAATACAGGAGCAACACGTGTGCACTCTTCACGCCGAGGGGTGGTGGCAGTATTGGACCTGTCCTCTGCTGGCAGTCTATAAATATGATAAAGATTACAGCTCCCATGCAGACCCCATCCCATCCCAACACCCACAGACACTGTGGTCCCACTTAAGGCCCTCTGGAATATGCAAGCATTCATGGGGGTTATGGGCTGAACTGTGTCCTCTCAAAATATATATCTTGGATCCCTAACCCCTAGTGCCTCAGACTGCGACTATATTTGGAGATAGAGACTTTTAAGAGTGATTCAGTTAAAAATGAGAGTTTGGCTGGTATCTTCACAGGAAAAACAAGTGTGGAGATGGGAGCCACACATGCACAAACAAATGTCAATGTGAGGACACGGTGAGGACCCAAAGAGAGAGGTCTCCAAAAAGACCAGACCTGGTGACACTTTAATCTTGGATATCCAGCCTCTAGAACTGTAAGAAACTTAATTCTGTCGCCTAAGCCTCCCCATCTGTAACGTTTCCTTACGGCAGTCCTAGCAAAACAATGCCCTGGAAGCAAGAGTTTGAAGCAGAAAAGACCCTGCATCAACTGAGAAATCTTCGGTTATCAGTCCGGATGAGCAAGGCTCTGCTGTGGTAACAGCAGGTACCCAACACGCACGACTGGAAAGGAAGGCTTATTCATGAAAAGCCAACTATGAGCCCAGAAAACTCCTTAGAAGTGTGATACGCTCTTCCCTACCTCCTCACTCCCCCAGATAATCTTATCATCCTGAGGGACCAGAGGCATCACTGAAGCCAGGATGCCTTCGCCATTAAGTTTCTAAGAATAAACTAGATGCGAAAATAAAACCATTGGGAGGGCTGGTGATATCGCTCAGTGGCACGGGCACCTGCTGGCGCGCGAGGTCCTGAGGTCGACCCCCGGTACCCACAAAAAAAAAAAAAAAAATGGGAGACAGAACACAAAGACACTACAGGGCCCTTCATCTGTTCCTTACTAAAAGCATGACGTGTGTTTCTTTCGCCAGCTCCCCACCTACGTTTTCTCTTGACCACAGCAGCGACTTATCCTCCTCACATGGCCAGGATGTCGGTGCAGAATGAGGGCGCCCATGGGAAGAACGTAACAGCCCTTGGGAGAAGCTGGCTGCCTGTTCCTTAAGGCCAAGATGTGGTCACCAGAAAAGAAAATATCTTTTGAAACAGTGCCCAAGATCAGTAAAAATTACCAGACTCTAGCCCCCCTCTGCAGCCCCTGCACACGAGTAAAACCTGGCCCCCTTTCTTCTCTCACTCAGGGCTGTCCCTCACCCCCTTTCTTCTCAATCAAAAGCTTTGCCCACATTGCTTGTACTCTCCCCAACTCGTCTTTCATTTCTGTTTCCTCTGAGCCAGATGCTGTGGCCGCTGTCACTTCCACAGCTGAAGGTAGAGAAAGGGAGAACGTGGACAACTGCACACCAGCTTTTAAATGCTTCCACCCATAAGGGACCCATATCTGCTCACAGTGCATTAGCTAAACACTGCCACATGCTCACACCTAATCCCAAGGAGGTGGGAAAGCGCCTTCTTCCCATGTACTCAGAAGGAAAGAGGGACCTGAATTACTGCTGAGTTAACAGGCATATGAATAACATGAACGTATCAACCTAGATTACCCAGAATTAACTGAGAATTAAATAACAGATTTCCCACCTTGTGATGGAATGAGGGCTCAGAATAGGAAACACATTTAGCCAGGGAAGTATAATATTACAGTTTTCACACCTGACTTTGCCATCTGTGATTTTGGGATCGCTAACATAAGTTTAAGGTCAGGAAAGTTAGGTTTCCAAAATTGTAGAATTTCCATCTTGGATCACTTATCTATTACCACAATAATTCTATATCACACACAACCGCAAAGTCTAGTGGCGGAAAGCAATATTCCTTTACTTTAGCTCAGTGCTCTCTGGGCTAAGTCTACATCCTGGTCAGCCAGCAAGTTGGCCAAGGCCGGCTGGCCTAGAAGGCCTCTGTAGGAAGGACATGTGGGTTCTCGTTCACTAGCAAGCCAGTCCAGGCTTGTTCTCATGGCTGTGCAGGGTTCTGAGAGACTGAAAGAGAGAAACATGTGACTCGGAAATAGCCCCCCATCACTTCTGCCACATTTCTAGTGGCCAACGCAGGACACAGGGCAGCAAACATTCGAGGGTTGAAGAAAACCTCCACCTTCTGCTACGATGTGATTGCAAAAGATATGCATGCAAAGAGGTGGAGACTTGGGACCATTTTCATATTAATCAACCCCACCCGTAGACTTGATCCTCAGGCCCAGTACTGTTTAAACTGCAGCACGTATCAAAACCACAGAGGTGCTCGCTAACAAGCAAACTGGCAGGGCCCTCCCTAGAGTTTTTAGTAGGACTGGGGTTGGGTGCAAGGATTTGCATTTCTAGTTACACTCTTCTGATGCTGATGCTGATGGCCAGAAGGTGACAATTTGAGGACCACTACAATAGCCTCGCTTGCAAATCAGGAAAACCAAAAGAAAGATCACCTGGTTTGCATCTCATGATTGGGCCAAAGCCAGAAATAGACCCTACATGTCCAGCCTGGGCTTGTTTCTTTGACATCTTCCTCAGCTCTACGAGTCATTGCCTTGTCTTGGTTCACCTCTGTCTTTAATATTGTCATTATTTTTATTAACATCATTAGTAATGATTAAGAAGATTGAGGCATGACAAGATGTTTAACATTCTGCCCAAGGCATATTAAAAGCACCGGGCCCTGTCTGAGAGGCAGTCTCGATCACAGCGAGACACATAATGCTTTGCCTGGGAAGGCCCTACAATATCACTCTTAAATTAAGCAGTCCCTGACAATGAAGCCATTAATCTACCCAAAAGGTCAAATGTGTCCCTATGAATCACACGTGATCTTGGCGTCCCCAGGTAAGAGCTCAGCAAATCCAGACATCGTCCCCAACCTAGACAGATGGTGTTCTTTATAGCTTTCGTCAGCCACCACAAGGGGCAATCCCTGTAGAAGTGTCGCGACATTTCTCTATGTAGCCGTGCTACATGGCAGTCTCCTACTTCCTCCACTCATCTGCCTGGCTCTGGCACCATGATAACTTCACAGAATCCCCTTTGCTGAGCTGTTTTGATGTCATGTCCTTGGCTTTTCATGAACAATACTACATCTATCACTTGAAAATCACCATCCCATTTGTTATTTAATTCTTTTATCTCTCAGGTCCCTGTGCGAGATGGCTTTCCAGGTTCAAATATGTGAAATGCTTCTCATTTTGAGGACTGGTAATATTTTGGTTTGCTTGATAAGAAACTATGAATTTTTATAGTATATGAGAATTATGAAACCAGTTGTGTCTCCTACCTCCTTCTCTCTTTGGCTACTGGGAAGCTCAGATACAAATTTGAAGCTCATCTACAGTCTAATAGTTGGATTTATTGATATGCTTCATAAATTCTTTTTTGTCCCTTCTTGATTTTGTATATTAATTTCTATTTTCCCTCATCGTAAATTTCTATATTTACTTATTTTATTTATTTGCTGCTTTTTGTGTGTGTGGTATTACCCCATATTCTTTTTAGGATAAAGCAGGTTATAAGTAGTATAAACACCTTCTCCATATTCCCAAATTAAAGAAAATATTAATTAGATACAACCCAATGACCTTACGCCCTCCATTAAATTTCTTGGTATGTGGGAAAGGATAGCAGATCTGGAGAGGAAATAAGAGGTAACTCTGTTTTAAGTAAGAAAAAATGCACCTCAAAGAAGTTTTGGGGTTTTTTGGGGGGGTATATTTTGTTTTTCTTCTATGCTGAGGGTAGATGCCATACTTCACACCCGCTAGGCAAGTGCTCCACCACGGAGTCACACCCCCAGCCCAAGGAAGTCTATTTTCAAATCACAGGACTGAAAAAATTTGAAAACCAAACAGAATTGGAAGCAAGTCCATGCGACTCAGAACGCCCTTCTCTGCCCCCACTGCAGTGCGAAGACCTCACCCGAATGTCTCGGGGTGCTACAGAGAGCCCAGCGGGCTCCCCAGGCAGGCCAGAGCCAGAGGTCTCTATGTCCCCAGCGCCAGGCGCTGTCACATTCCCTACACAGGTCCCAGGTAAACCAAAAGATACTGTTGTCACCCAGAGGCAGAGGAAAGGAACAGAAAACAAACACCTTTGTTCTCACTTTCTTTTAACTAAATCCAGATCAAAATAGTGCTCTAGATAATCTCACATGAAAAGAAGTGAATATTCTAAGCAGTGGATACTTTTCTGAGGATTCCTTTTCAGGTGGAAAGTGACCACACATCCAGAGAGTCAAATAGCCTGTGATTTTGGATGAGCTAGAAACTCGTCCGTGACTCTCCAAGCAAGGACAGGCAGATGGTGGGGGCCGTGGATGATGTCACCGGCGTGGAACAGCAATCCGCGGATGGAAAGGAGGCAAATGCTGTGGGCCCGGGGCACAAACACGCATGGGGAGCGAGCTGCAGACCCTTCTCCTCGTGTCACTGTCCTTTTCCGTGCATCCCAGCTCTGGGGGTCCTGCACCACAGGCAAACACCAAGTGTCAACATTTCCCTTTCTGATGTAAAAGTCATACGTGGAGCGTAGAGAAAAGCGCGTCTCTCATTAAACATGATAGGAAGGTTTTAAGACATCCTTTCTCTGCTCTCCTTCTCATTACAGGAAACGCTGCCGCCAGTGTCACTCAGGTACAAACTAAAAGGTCAGTTCTTCAGCAAGGAGGCGGTGTGACGAGGTGGAAAACACTGGCGACACCCCGGGTGCGAGCCTGGGCCTCTCCATCCACTCCGCGCCTCCTGTCTGCGCCACACAATGGGGTCGCGTGGGGGAAGTGAATGTTTCTCTCTGTTTCTTACTGTTTAGACTCGGCTGCGTGTGATACGGAGAACACAAAGGGCCTCTCCCAGACCCCAGGGAGCCTCATCCAAGCCACACGTCCAAGTCCCCAAGCGCGTGCACTTTCTCAGATGCCCCCACAGGATGCGTCGCCTCTGCCTCTGCGTCTTGGGACCCCGATGCGCCTCCAGCCCTCAGCGATGAGAGGACTTTCATTAAGACACCATTAAATAAGCTGTCCAGGGAGTGTGCTCTTGGCAGGCTTGCCTGCTGTCGGAGGGCAGGGGCACTAAGCCAGGTACGCTTCAAGGGAGAAAAGCCGAATCCTTGACCACGTGTCACAAGCGAATCCGACCTGGTTTCAGGATGAAGGTGCAGGAAGGCTTCCGAGAAGGAATCAAATAAATAGGAGTCAGAAGAAAAGGGATGTGAGTGGGGGCAGCATGTGCAAAGGTCCTGAGGCAGCATGGAGATGTACTAATTTAAGACTGCACAGATCAGCATTGCCAAAGCAAAGGGAAATTGATTCTAGTACAAGTTCCACTTGAAACTCTATTCAAAAACTGATTAAGAGTCAGGGAAAGTTGTGGTTCCCAAACGAAATAATACTGATATGAAAATCAAATGTGGATTTTCAAAGTCAGTTTTAAACTGTGAAGAATCACCCAGGCCCTGGCTCAGCTATCTCTCACTTGGCTTTCCACCCTCATCTCTCCACCCTCACTTAGGAAGCTTTGTTATAATTGTCCCTGATTGATCCTTCAAAAAGCAAGCATGACTCTGCCCCAGGGCCTTTGCACTTGCTCTCTCCTCATTCCCAGAGAGCCACATGGCTTCATTCATGCCTCCATTCATTCACATTCCTGCTGAATGTCTCTTCCTCAAACAGGTCTTCTCAGAAAGTTACCTGGAAGAACAGCCACTGCTGCTTCCCATCCTTTACCTCACTCTGCGTGTCCCCAGAGCACTCTCCCCTTCTGGAGGTTACAACACAGATTTCTTTGCTCGTCAGTTTGGTACCAGACTCTGCACTCATGGGGATGGAGTCCTGTTCTGTCCCAGTCACTTCTTCAATGGCCACACCCAAATGCCTGTCTCCTAGGAGGTACTCAGTGGCAATGCTCAAAAACGAGTTAGTCAGGGGCTGGGGGTGAAGTTTAGGGTAAAGTGTGCAGAAGGCTCTGTCTGGGTTCCATCCCCAGCAGTGGAAATTTTTTAAAAGATTTTTTTTTAAATGAACTAGCAATGAACGAGCCAGGTGAGAAGCCTGGCTGTACTCTGGAGCGCCAGTCAGGAGGAGACGTGTAGTAGTCAAGTCAAGGATTTGGCAAAGAAAAAACTATTCAGACAACACACTTCAGTCATGTTTACTCTGGGCCAAGATTCCTGTCACAGGAGAGCCTGCAATGGAGGAATTTACAATAAGAGGTGAGATGAGTTGACTGAGATGAGATGAGATGATGTAAGTTATGAGATAAGAGGAGTTGATATGAGTTGATATTAGATGAGATGAGCTGATACAAGATGAGATGAGTTGACATGAGAAGAGATGAGATGAAATATGACAGGAAGATGTGGCCTCCATGGACTGAATACTTGCTAAAGACCAGACTCTTGACTCATTTATCATACACATTCACCCCTTTAACTTGATACAGGTATCATCTTTATCTCCACTGTACAGAAGGGAAAACAGAGGCACAAAGCTGAAATCTCCTGACTAATGTCACACTGGTAATGAGCGACAGAGAGAGAATGTGGAGCTCGGCTCTGTGGCTCCAGAATCCATGCTATTAACCACAGCTTGCCCTTGCCTCTCCCAGGACGGCCTCGGGAATGGGGCTGTCACCTGTCCCTCTGTATCCCTATGGCACAACGCCTGTGCAGTGATGCAGTGTCCTTCTGTAGCCATCACAAACCCTTTTAAAGTAGGGGTCAATACCCGAGAGACAAATCTGTTTTCTCTTCCCAACAATAAGAACAGGAGCTGGCTTCACCCAGGAACTGGGCTGAGGGTTCTAGATGAATCATCTCTTCATTTTCCCAGCAACCCTAACCCCTAGTTGTAAGAACTGTTCTGACATCAATAAGGATATTTTCAATTCAAGGAACTGTAATTTCAATTTAAACTGACTTACTTAAAAACAAATAAATAAAATTTAGACTTTTTAAATTAAAGAAGTGCTTCCCAAATGACTCATAAAGAGATGAAAATTATTGATTCATGTAAAAGTCCCAGGATACAGGGGTCTCTACCCACCTCTTTGCTGGTCTCCCCCAGATTGGCTCCCTCTCAGCCACATTCCAGCCACACTGCACACCTCTTGGGAGGTGTAGCAGAAGGACAATGGCTCTCTTCAATCCAATATGGTGGTGAAATTTTTAGAGTTGGGTCCCACTGGCCCACACATGGGTTCGTGAACACACATACCTGGCCCAATCTAGGATGGGGGGAAGGGATACTGGGTGCGTTCAGCCTGGGCTCAGGTGCATGAATGCAGCACAGTGACCCAGGAGGTTCTAATAATATAGATGACCAGGCTCTGTGTCCCTGGAGCAACAGTGGACTCAGTCCCTGCCAGCCACCTGGAGAGAAGGGAGGAGCAGTTCCAAATCAGAGGCTTTGTCACCAGCAGGAGGGGACAGGGACCTGAGCCAGGTAAAAGCAACAGACTTTCATTCCACATATAAAGGAGGAGAACTGAACTCAGAGAGGTTAAGCAGCTTGCTGAAGGTCACACATGTGAGAAGCAAATGGGAAAACGCAAGCACCTCTAGGTGTCCATCTAGCCAGGTATTTCTGTGCCAGGTAGATCCCTGAGAAAGAAAAAAATACCTCGAGGATGTATAGAAAACGGCTTCAAAGCTCAGAATCATTGACTATTACAACTAGAAATAATTCCAGATGTCATCTGGTTTGTGGTTTAAAATGATGAGCTGATTAAGGCCCAGTAACTTATTAAATTAAGTAACTTACTTAAGCACAAATAGCCACCTAGCCTTGAATGTAGATTATTATTTTTTTCAATCATTTGTCCGGCAAACATCTATTGGATGCCAGTATTTTCCCATCACTAGGCTGCATGCCAGGGACACAGGCTTAAGTAAAGCAGCTTTGTCACCTGAGCCATACTGCAAGTCTCTTTAAATGTGATATAGAAGGCGCTCTTAAGCTATAATGGTTCTAGTCTTATTAGTGATAGTAAAAAAAAAAAAGGAAAAAATCAAAACTGTTTCATTTGCTGTGAACTTACTATGAATCACAGTTCTTAGCATACGTCATAAGTCAAAAAATTTGATTCTGTTAGGATGCTTGTAAAGACCAAAGAGTTAACTGCACAGATTTTCTGGGAATGGAACTTAGGCACTGTATATGTTAGGGAACTGGTCTAGTTGATGTAACAAAGACAAAAATAATAATGGCTTAAAACAGACGCTGCGGATTGGACACTCGTGGCTTAAAGAAAAGAAATACTTTTCCAATGAAACAGCCCAAGGCTGGCATCCGGGCTTGATACGGCTGCTCGGTGATCAACTTTGATGGTTGCCGTCCTCAACACACTGTTTCTCCATGGCCTACGGAGGCTGGTCCAGTACCCACCATGCAGTTCTGCATTCCAGCCAATAGGAAGGCAGGAAGACTGCAGGAACCGCCCCCAAAGCTTGGGGTCGCTTCTGCTTACAACAGATCCCCCAGCTCCAGCTCAAAGGAGGCTGGGGAGTGTGGCCCTTACCCGGGCCGCCATGTTTCCAGATGCAAATCAAGGGTCCTCTTCGTAAAGTAATAAGCAGGTGTTGCTAAAAACTAAAAACTGTGTACAACCAGAGCAGCACAACTCATATTTTTGAGCATTTCTTAGGGGTCCGGAATGACTCAAAGTCTTTGAAGAATTAGTACCTCATTTAACCCACGTATTTCATTCAGTCCCTTTGAAGTGGATCTTATTTCTTTTACTTTTATAAATAAAAAAACTGAGTCAGGAAGAGGTATGGCAGGCAAACAACAAATGGCGCCCATATCCACTGCTTTCCGACCTCCGTGACCTGGAGCAATCCCTCCTGTGGAGTAATTAGCTTCCCCCCGAGAACACTGCCACACTGAAGGGGGGCGACTGAGTCCTGCAATTCGACTGTAAACACGTTAACTTCCGGCTTGCGCACCTTCTCTCCCTTGCTGACTTGCACAAAGCCGGCTGCCCTATTGGAGAAGTCCACCTGGCAGGCAGGAGGTGGCCCAGTGAGTGCCCCGGGCCTGTGGACCGAATCCTGCCAACCCTATGGGAGGGCTGTCCTTTCCTGCTGGCCACTAGAGGAGACCCCAGTGCTGGCTGACTCCGGACTCAGCCTCAGGACAGGTCGTGAGCCAGGCACACAGATTCCTGAGCCCTACAGGCCCTGAAATAATAAAGGTTTGCTGTTCAAGCTGTCACACAGCGGTGGGTAACTAACATTAGGGGCTCTGAAACTTGCCTACAAATAAATGGATGGAAAAGCGCTGGCCTGTGAGCCAAGAGCCCCAGAGACAGTAAATCCTTTTCAGAGCAGGGCTGAACTTACAGTATTTGGCACAAGGCAAAGAATGACAGGAAAGGGGCTGGGGACAAGGAACTGCAAGAGGAAAGCCCCGGGGGGAAGCACTCTGAACTGTACAGATTGAAATCACGAGGATGCTTACCGCTCAGTTAACAAAAGACCGGAAGTAGATGGTCCAGGGTTGGCAACTACTAGGCCTTCTGAACAGAGTCTGACACTCAGCCGGACTTAAGATGTGGCGATACGTGCATCAGATTACAGATCATAACATTACATAGCATAACGCATTATCTAATTCATGTTCTTTCCTATTTACATACCATTAGCATATATAATTATTTTATATGTGTGTACCCAGGTTTTAACAACTGGCACTGCACGGCGATTGACAATTAAAACAGATGAAAGCTGGGCATGATTCGGGCACAGTGGCCACTTCAAACTGCATGACATGTCTCACCAGTGTGTGTGTGAGAGGACATACGTGCACACGAGACAAGAGTGTGAGGCAGCAAACATGCGTCAACCCAGGCTTCTCACCAGCAAAGGACCCAGCCTCACGCCCTCCTCGCCTGTGCTTCCCTTTCCCTGACAGGCGCCAAAGCCGAGGGCTGCTGCAGAGGCACTCCCTGTAATCAGTGACAAGCCCGAACAATTCCTGCAGGCCAGATCTGTCCCATAAATGGGTTTTGTTTGGCCTGAGCGAAGTTTTACATGGTCCTTAAATTCAAGATTTTTTTTAAATAAGGAAATTTAACATGAAACTCTGGGTTCCAGGCTTCTCTCAAAGCCAGACTCCCAGGGAATGTGTGGCCCACATCCCCACATGAACTCTGTCCCCTGAAGAAGGGATAAGTCCCCAATTGTCCTGCCTCCCTGAGCCTCCTCCCTTGGCCCCTAGAGGCTGTGGCATCTGTAAGCTCTGTGTCATACCCCTAGGACACTGGGCTGAGATTCATTCACCTCCCAAGACTGGGACAGAAAGCTGTAGCTACTCTAGCTGGACTTTGGGTGCATCTCCTGCTAAAAGGACCCGTTGCCTGGTGGGACTTCTTTCCCCCCTTATGTCTGCCTTGGGTGTGTCAGGCATGGTATTAGCACTGCAGTTCCAAATTCTCTATGGTTTTGTACAAGGTCATGGCCCTGCTATTTCCAGGTCCATCCCCAATGTCATCCAACACTCTATTACATGTCACTACATATAACAACCCAAGAACTAGTCATAGAGAAACTGCTGATGGATAGAACCATTGTTTCCCCCATCCTCCCCTCAGTCCTCTAATGCCAACAACAGTAGGCCGAAGATCTCAAGCCCAAGGCCCTGGTTGTCTGGCTTTATCTTGATATCTTTACGATACTAGGCCTGGGCATCAAAATGCCCAAACACTTTGGGTTCCTTTTCCTTGTAATCCACTGAAACAGTTCTTTGCTGCAGCCTGCAAACACACAGAAACTTGAGAAGAAGCAGCTCTAGCTAAAGTGCTTATAAATTACAAGCGAGGTTAAGCCAGGTCCTCTAGGTAAATGACAGATATGGATACAAGTTAGGTGCTCGGGGATGCTTCGAGGTCCTAGTGCATCATTCATAAAGAGTGGGGTTTTCCAAACTTACCACCTATGAAGGGTCATCTGGAGTGCTTGT
The DNA here is from genome assembly GCA_028451465.1 of Erethizon dorsatum. NCBI lineage: Eukaryota > Metazoa > Chordata > Mammalia > Rodentia > Erethizontidae > Erethizon > Erethizon dorsatum. The sequence continues at coordinate 20,654,186 of CM051840.1, read as the reverse complement.
TAAAAATATGTATTCCCAGGGCCCTCCTTTGGAGAGGCTGCCGTGCCGGAAAATGGGCAGGGAGCCGGAAAGCCTCTGCTGTTATAAACTTGCCCCGGTGATTCCGATCATCAGGCAGGGTGAGAAAATATCCATGCGGGACCACGGCTCCCACGGCTCTCCGAAGAGGCACTTAACTCCTCCACACAGAGTGTGCACAAGGATCACCTGGGAATCAAGTCAAAATGCAGCTTCTGATTGGACAGGTCACAGGTGGGGCCTGAGGTTCTGCATTTCTAAGAGGCTCCCGGGTGACACTGCTGTGGACAGCCAGCTAGGACCTGCTACATAATTTGTGAGGCCCAATGTAAAACAAAAATGCAAGGCTCTGCTTCAAAAGCTATTAGAAAGAAACAAAGAAAGAAAGAGAAAGGAGAAAGGAAGGAAGGAAGGAAGAGAGAAAGAGAAAAAGAAAAGGATTCTCCTTTTTCCTGTAGTCTATTTCTATACCTGTCGTTACATTTTTAATTTTGCCTTTCAGTGTTGTGCTGCTTTGTGCAGAAATTCTTGTGGGGTGGCTTCACTGGGGTGAGGCCCCACCAGGGCAGAGGACAGCAGCCCTCACCCAGCAATGCTGGGAAGTGGGGCGCTTGGGAACCCATCCAAGGAGGCAGGCTGGTGGCAGGAACCAACGTGAGCTGAGGCTCCAGGGCTCTGGCATGAGCAGTGTACCTCCCAACTTCACTTAGAACACAAACTGGAAAATAAAGTTAAGAATCTCGAAGTGGAGACCAGAGCAGGATACCCCAAGCATGGGGCCTTTTCTAAAGGAAGGACCTTGGGACTCCATTAGTGCCCATACAAATCCGAGAATAAGGACTCAATATGAGCTTTTTAAGATAGAGATGGTAGAGCAAGACCAGCAAGCTGTGGACCTGCAGTCCACTCCCTCTTTTTATAAATAGTTTTATTGCAACACCACCATGCCCATTTGTGTGTGTGTTATCCATGGCTGTTTTTATGCTTCAACGGCAGGTCAAGTAGAGCTAAGTCTCAAAGACTTACGCTCTGGCCCTTTCAGGAAAACTCTGCTGACACCCAGGGTACAGAGCAGAATTGTGCATTTCAAAAATCTGATCTTTAAGAGCAGAGAGGTTCATATAGATGATTCAGCCTCCAGCGTGTTTGGACTATGTCTGCGTCCCCTGGAGATTATGAAGAGAAAACATGCTTCTGACGTGTTGTAGATGCCCCGGAGCACCACTGAGGCCATTCCCAGTCAGAATTGCCACATTAACTCAATTTGTGTAGGCCTTGAAATAAATCCTTCGACTCACTCCGGGCACCTGTTTGAAGTGCTGTAAAAGCATCATGGTTTGAGACCTCTGTAACCCTGCCCTGGTATCCTTTAAAAAGTCCTGGGCTGCAGATGTCCACACCCATAAATTCAGGAAAGCCACTTCCCAGTACAGCACAGGCAGGACATCCAAAATTAAATGCCAGGTGAGAGCCAGGGGCATCTGTTCAGAGTGGGCCCCAAGCAACAGACGAGAAGCCACTCAGGGAATATTGTTTCCAGTTGTGTTATTGGTAAGATGCTCCTCAGACCATTGGCCACTTAATAAGATAATTATTATGATTATCTCCATTGCACACATGAGGAAACCAGGGATCCGAGAGGTTATGGAACTTCCCAAAAGTTACACAGCTGATGTGTGGTAAAGCCAGATTTCAACAGGCGACTCTGGCACCAGAGCCAAGCCTCTAACCCAGGGGTGGACAAATATTTCTACAAAGAGCTTCTAGTAGTAAATATTTTCACCTTTTCAGGCATTTGTGTGTCACAAGCACTGAACTCTGCTGTTGAAGAGAAAAGCAATCACAGATGACATGTAAATAAATAGGTGTGGCTGTATTCCAATAAAATTTTATTGACCCAAGCAGACAGCTAGCTAGATATGGCCCACGGGCTGTGGCTTCCCTACTCTAGCTCCAGTACAAATTTATACCACTAATAACATATATTTGGTGTCTGAAGTACTCACAATAGGAGTAGAATAATCAGTACTATTACTGACCACCATTATGAAAATAAGGACAACTGTATGTCTTTGAGTTTACAAAACAGGCAACTCAAGGCATTTTTTTTTTTCCAGAGCTACATGCATTTCTAAGCAGAAAGGCGTTTTTTTGTAATTTCATCTTGCCACCATCCAAGAGGGGCATACTACAGCAAAATCCTCCTCTCCAATGGGATTTAGTCAATCACATCGACAATACAGCTTGACCTCTGCTTTTAGAGGGGGCAGGCGTGGACGTCTGCCGTGGCTCCCGGGTCACAGCAGAGCAAGCTGCTGCCACATGCACACAGTCATCGGCTCGTGGATCTCAGCCCGACTCCTGGGGGCTCAGGATGTCAGAATACGCCCCAAACTACCTGTCAGCAATTAGGAGCGCGGCACACGGAGACCAGGCTTGTCTGATGGGGAGCCTTCCGAAAGGCTGCAGTCCCTCCGTGAGGGTGGGATTGGGGGCCTGCGGCAGAAGGGCAGCTCGTAAAGTGTCAGATGACAGAGTCCAATGTGCTCCGTTATGATGATGCAATGCATCCTTGGATACCGTAGATACAGTCAGACCACAAGTAACAGGACGCGACAGAAATTAAGAAAAACTCGTTTTTATATTGAAAAGCAGTGATCAGTCCGGACAGGATCCGTTCTACTCAATTTTATCCCCTGCGCTTTCTGCAAGCCAATGCCAGCCCGAGGTGCAGTCTCCTTCCCCCCAAAGTTCACGGGGTGAGATGAGAGCACCACAGCAAAAAGCCCTGAACGTCTGCAGCTTGTCGGGGTCGTAATTCTTCCCCACAAAGTTACCTTTCCTGTTTCTGTGAATTACTCTTACATTCTTGTAAGAGATATGGCTTGAGGTATTTATGATGCATTCAATTCTGCTATCATTGATTTATTGAACGAAACCAGCTCGGGGATATGATGGAAAGGCCCTAATTCCAAAAACTCTTGCGTCTCTGCACGAGGAGTATTTTCTGCCCTGTTGGCCTCCTGCAGATGACCAGCCGAGATAAACAGAGGCCACTCCGCTCTCTGCTGCAGTGTGCGTGGCGATGTGAAGGAATCAATCAGACAAAAGCAGATTATTACAGTGTCTGCAAGAGATCAAACAGTGCTGGCATCCGCACCCACACACGCCTGATTTACAGGCGAGCTGATAAAGTGCTGCGGCTCACTGTCAGGAGAACATGACAACCCCTTGAGCTCTGTGGATAAATTATTGCTGAAGCCCATGATAACATTTCTCCACCTAGCAACCAAACATAACAGGATGTGGCTTTTAGTACTAGGAGCCAAATGATACAAAGACAAGACGCCCAAGAGCTTTTCGGGCTCCGAAGGCACACGCTAAGATGGAACCTTGAAATCGGCACCCTCACTAAACACACATGAAACCCACAGGTAATTAACAATTCAGCAGCAGATGCCCAGACCTTTTCTGTCACATACCTGCACAGAGGAAGGTACCTTCTTTTCTGATCAATCTTCTCATACCCAAAAGTTAGCTTCCTTGGAGCTCTGTGCCAGGAGCTGTGCCGCTTTCTATGCATCCAAGTGGCAACCCCAAAGCATGGGACCTGTTCCGTATTCCCAGGGACAACGAAGTCAGCTTGGACAATAGGATTAAAGATCCTTGAATCCTACAGTGAGAAAAACTACCTGCTTTTCATGTTTTTTGTTGATTTACCTAACAATATCAATTGGGAGGACGGCAGTGTTGTCCTGGTACAAATCTCAAATACCTCTCACACATTGCAAAATGTCCTTTTTAAACAAAGAAAAAGCAACAATAGCTAACTAGAACTTGGGACAACAAAATTTTTGTTTATACTGTTTTCTTTTTTCAAGCGACATTCTTTTTCAATTGATGGAAGCGATAGCAAAATTTTTTAAAATGAACTTATTCAAGCCATGATCTCCATAAGGACTGGGAGTTTTGGCTTCTTTGTTTCCTGCTGTACCTCAACCTCTCAACAGTGCCTAGGTGGTAAACTGTACAGATTTGCTTAATGAAATTGATCAAATAAAAATTAAGTGAATGATAGAATAAGCAGTACTGATCTGGAGAAATTTGCAATGAATGTACAGATGAGTCAGAGACGTAACAGAATATCCGGAAATGACACTGAAGCAACTGTGCTAGGCGCTACAACAAATACTGAATATAACCAACTGTATTTTGGCTCACGGTTTTCGATGTTCCAGTCCAGTCCACTGGTTGGGCTGCCAGAGGGCAAAGGCAGGAGGGCACAGGGCCCAGCAAAACCACTCACATCACAGCTGGGAAGCAAAAGAGAGAAGGAGAAGATGAGGACTTCACTACCTTCAGGGGCCCACCCCAGTGTTCCCAGGATCTCCGACAGGGCCTGCCTCTTGAAGGTTCCACCACCTCCAAGCAGCACCAAGGTGAGGACACATGGGCTATTAGGAAACATTCCAGATCCAGATATAGCAACAACTAATGTTGAAGCACACAGCACCATCACCTTTGATAGTCATTGCCAGCCTACGAGGTAGGAACTAGTACTTGCCTTTCTGAAAAAGGAAAATGATCCTCAAAGACACTGAGTAATTCATCAAAGTCAGGAGTCTCTGTGTGGCAGAAAACAGAATTTCACCTGGACACTGCATCTCAGAAATGATCTCTGAGCTTCTCCATTCGCTGTCTTCCCTCTCGCTTGAGGAGCTGCAGAGGCTCTGAGCCTCCTTCCACATGGAAGAAAATCGACCTCAGTGACCCCTCTCTCCACTGTGCTTCCAGGCCTCCAAAGAAACATGCCCCAAATGATTATGCAAACTATGAGAAACCATATCTTAAACAGGAGCTAATTAGTAAGTAACTTTTCTCCTGATTGTTCTAAGTGTATTCCAGCAAACAGAACTATCATCTGGACCACAGAACAGAAAGTCAGCTCAGCACCTGAAATCATTCAAGACTGGTTTACAGTTGCCAAGTACAGTGGGCAAAAGTTAAAAACCCTCAACATGTTTATTGTAAGAACATACAAACTGCGCTGGTACCCAAGGAAAAATAGAGTGCTTTCTCTGCCTTTTTCCTGCAGGCATCAAGATTAGCAACTTTTCTTAGTAGTGAGGAGCAATCACACCTTGTCCCTTTAGGAGGGGAAAATGAACAAAGAAGTGAAGAATCCCATTAAAGTACGACTTTCAAAAAAAATCAGGACTCTCGCATAAATAAAATTATTATGCTTCACTCAAAAGGTTATTCAGTTTATTAACTGATGAAGAAACCAATATGATGGTTGAACTGGTTCGAAGTAGAAATAGAGAAATACAGATTTATATCAAAAGCTGGTCAAAAGAATACTGAAATGAATCTGTTAAGAATTCAAAACTGGGCAATGCTCTGTAAGGTCACTAAATTATAATTGTTTATGGCTATTTTTCTCCTGGATAGAAATCTATCGGATAACATATAACTTAAAGTAACTGGTTTTAACCAAATGGCAAACCGCAAGGTAAACACAGATGTGCCCTCTCACATAATTCATCTTAGGTGAATCTATTCAACACACTGAAAAGACACAAATTCAAACTTTATGCACGACCTTAGGATAGTTTTTTCTTAATAATTTCATCAAGTTTACGCTGTTATTTCTGATGCCTTAGCATGTATAAGAATGCAGGTGTCCCACTAAAATTCTGAATCAATGCATTTGAAGTGGGGACCCAGAATGCATATTTTAAAAACCTTAAAATGATTGTAGTGCTGATGGTCCATATCATATTAAGAAATGACCAGCTTAAGTGATTTAAATCATAACTTTTGGTAGGTGTCTCAGTTAAAGATGTGCTCACTTGCAAGAAAGAAGAACTCAGACTGACACTGACTTCAAGAATGAAGGAACGGGGCCGGTGAGTTAGCTCAGCAGCATAAGCGCCTGCCTGGCAAATGTGAGGTCCTGAGTTCGACTTCCGGTACCCACAAAAAAAAAAAAAAAAAAGAATGAAGGAACTTTAGCAGCATGAAGGTAAGAGGCAATGCAGGCTCTGGGGTAGGAAAATTTAGCAGCTCAGTGATGTCTACACTGGGGATACGGGTCTGTCCTTTTTCTGCAATCCCTTGAGGCTACTCACAGATGTCTGTAGCAACTGCATGTGTCACTTCCTGGCCCAGTGTTTAGAAAAGAGGAGAGACTTCCTCTTCCTAATAGGACTGGAGAACCCTTCCCCAGGAAACCCTTCAGTTCAGCTGACTTCCCTTCACAAGGTAAGGCCAGAATTGATAAAGGGATCCTGCTTGATCCTTGTCTGCTTGGCAAGGAGGATTTGAATGGGAAAGCCTTACACCAGTCAGACACACTGAAGAACTGGAGTGAGGATGGCTGACCACAGAAGGCATGGATATCTGAACAAAATCAACATTCTATTAGAAAGAAAGTAGAGGTGCGGGTGGGGAGGAAAATGGACAAGCAACTGACAGGATCCAGCATTAGTGCATTTAAAAAGGGAGTTACAAACAGTATCTCAAAATTAGGTTGCATCAAAGATACAGGGGAAATAGCCCTGATGCAACAGAAAGTTCCAAGAACACTGCCAGACAGTCCTCCCCGGAGGTCACAGAACGGATAGGTTCAGAGGTCAAAGCAAGAGGTTTGAATTACTGTTTAGTAAATGAATTTAAAACACATCAAGAAACAAGGGTAAAACAAACAAAAAGCCCAATTTAAAAATGGGTAAAGAATGTAAACAATTCTCCAAAGATACACAGACGGCCAATAAGCATATTCAACATCTCTGATCACAAGAGAAACGCACATCAAAATTACAGTGAGCAGGGCGTGATGGACACTCCTGTAATCTCAGCATTTGGGAGGGGAAAGCAAGAGTATTCCTGCAAGTTCAGGTCCAGTTTGGGCTACATAGTGAGTTCAAGGTCAGCCTGGAATGTATGGTAAGATCCTGTCTCAAAAACAAACAAACAAGCCAGGCGTGATGGCGCGTGCCTGTAATCCCAGCACTTGGGAGGCTGAAGCAGGAGGATCACTGAGAGTTCGAGGCCAGCGTAGGCTGCATAGTAAGTTCAAGGCCACCTGAACTACACAGTCTCAAAAAAAAAAAAAAAAAAATCACAGTGTGATAACACCCTACACCCATTAGGATGGCCACTCACAAAAGATCAGAAAATAACAAATGTTGGCAAGGCTATGGAGTTGTCAAGTTGTCTCCATGGGACACAGCTCTCAGCCCAGGGGTATGATCATTTCATTATGGCTTGGTCTTCCTATCAGTTTTCTCATAAGTAACACTCTTGTTTGTTCTATTAAGCATTTCATTTATTCTATCACTACTGTTCTTCCTGGTTACCAACTTGTTCTCTACAGCTAGTATATCACATGAATCCCACCTATGTCACATAAGATGCTTCCTTATTCATTATTTATTCTTAACATAACCTGAATCTCCCGCACCTCCTATGTCGCTAGCTTACTTACCATATGAATTCTAAATTTCTTAGGCATCTCATCCATACGATCTGCTTTAGCAGATTTGAATAATAATACAACTAATACAGCAAACACACATTACAAAAGACCTAAAATGTGATGAGGATGAAAGAGAGAGAAACGACTACAAGATTAAAAGAAATTTAAGCACTATATTAATCAGATGCAATTTTTTGAAAACCATTTGTAAGACAATTGAGGAAATTGGACACTAACTAGATTCCTGATGCTACCGTGAAATTATATCTTTTAAGTGTAAAAATGATATTTTTGATGTGAAATTTTTTGTTTTAAAAATATAAACTGAAGGATTTATGGGTAAAATTACATACTGTCTGAGATTTGCTTCCAAATAAACCAATGTTTTGCAATTCAGATCAATAAGTAGTTCTTGAGCCTATGCTAGGTAGAGTTTTACAAATTGAGAATCATGACTCATTAGTAGGTAAATTGATTTGGTGGACTGTGACTAGCATATTTTAAACGACAAATACAAAAGGACAAAATAGAAAATATTAGAAGAATAAGATTCTGTTGTGGAAAATGTCCTTCCATGAAACTTTCATGTCAACTGTGTGCATGTGTGTGTTATAAACATGTATGATAGATCATGATGTAGAATGTGTTTCTTACTTTGGGCTGCAGTTAATGCAAATTAAGGAGCATAGCAGAAAGCAGAGACCTAATCGCTGACGGACACAACAGTTACAAGAAAAATAAGACATGGTCCTCACTTTCCAGGAGAGGCCGACATGACCAGACACACAGTGTGGAATGCTGAGATCGCTGCTATCCGTGAGGTCCAAGGATTGTGGGAGAATAAAGGAGGTGTTGACTGACCTTGGCATGGATTTCACAGATCAGATAATACAAAAAAAAATGAGTGGTGAAAGATGGAAAGGGTGAAAAGTTCTCTCTCAGGGAGGAAACACGGTGATGCAAAGCTGTAAACACACACACATGGTGTATTTGGGCAAAAGAAAGCAATTTGGTCCACCCGGGAGGCCAGGAGACTTTAGATTATCAATCAGGAGTCCATAAATTTGATGGAGCAATCAAGGATATGAAGTGGATGATCCTGAGGAAAATGAACTTGATTTGAAGGGCTACAAACTTATCATTTCTCTCCTGGAGATCTCCACTGTTTATAATCTCTTAATCATATTATTTGCCTAAGCCAAAATTGTGCATCAAGATTTTCCACTCCAGTTCCTCTGATTCAGCAGTTCCACTTCTGGAACACTGTAATAGTTGATACGTTGTGTCAACTTGAGAAGTCTAGACTTTTAATTAAGTGACTTAGCAGGGCGCCCCTGTCCTCACTTTGTAAACATTGTGAGCCTGTGCAAGAGGAGGGCACGGAGATGGTGTGAGTGCTACACCCACCCAGGGTGGAAGGGAGGAAAAGAGGCTTGCTCTTCTCCCCTTTTCTGCTCTTGTTGCTTTTGCTGTCTTCTGCCGCCTTGAACTGTTGCCCCTCACTATGTCACCCTGCCTTGGAGCCAGCTGATTATGGACTGAAAACTCTACAAACTGTGAGCTAAATAAATCTTTCCTTCCTTAATTTTGGATGTTGGGTATTTTGTCCCAGCAATGAGAGAAAAGTAACCAACACAAACACATACAAGGAAATAGTACTAGGTGGCAGGACTTAGCTACAAATATATTCATTAACAGCATCACACAAAAAAATGCCAAATATTGGAGAGAACCAAATGTTCAATGACAGAGATTGGGTAAATAAAATTATGGCCCATCCATACTACACATTCAATTTTATTAATTATTTTTTATGTGGGTACCGGGAGTCAAACTCAGGACCTCGTGCTTGCCCGGCAGGCGCTTATGCCGCTGAGCTATCTCACCGGCCCGGCACATTCAATTTTAAAATTTGATAGAAAAGAATACTTCAAACTGGAAAAATGTTCACAATATATATTTAAATTATGGATGCAATATCCATATGCTAAATAAGATGTACACACTGTCCCTATTTTATGGAAGAAAATGAAAGTAATGCTAGGAAGGACATAGTCCTCTTTACTTTCAATTTAAATAATAAATTTCTGTATGGTAGAATTACAGGTAATTTATTTTTGTCCTTATTCTTTTCTATTAATTCAAAAAAACTTAAAACATCCTTAAAACACCAACTTCACTATAGATTGAGAAATAGCCCAGAAATATATTCTCAATTTATTATTAATCAGAAAACAAGTTAAAATAGTATTACATTATAATCTTTCTAAGAGATAAAGATTAGGCAGATTTTTTTTTCTTCTCTATGCCAACCTAAGTTTTATACATTTCCACAAGGAACATTCTTTCATTATTTTATCATTTGAAAAATAATAATTTCTTTCATTGCTAACTCAATCTTTGTCTCCTAAGAACTTTTGAGAACTGAAATGTTATGGTCTATACCCCAAAATCAATCAGTTGTGTTTAGAACAGTTTTTGTGAATATTGTCTTATAAATTCAAACACATCCAGAGACTAATTTGCTTTAGGACTCCCAAAACCACTAATTTCAAGAAAATAAAGCTACGAGTGAATTTTAAAATAAAGCAATAAGCCTTTTTAGTCTATTATTAAATCTTCAATCTAATTATCATGATTTTCCTCGCTTTATTTTTGAAATCCATCACTCAACTGTGTTCACTGCATAAAAGAAGAAAATATGCAAAGTAGTGGAACAATCAAACCATTTTAAATGAAATATGAATTTAAGACTGGATGCAATGATAAAGTTTTAAAAGATTAAATTACACAGGTGTAACTCTCAGACAACACAAAGCATACACCTTACATTTTTCTATCAGTGACCCATCTGGTGCTGAGTTTTTCAGTACCGCAGTATTTTCAGCAAAATTTGGGAGTTACATAATAACTTTGCCATCCTCCATCAGCATCTTCAGCTCTTTCCTTTCTTCTGGCTTATTTTTCCCTCCATCAAACACAAGGATGCCATGGAGCTGAGGGTGTTGGTTAGATTTCCATCACTATTAGGAAATCCTGTCCCCAGCTACTTATGAAGTAAAGAGAGCTTTTTTCCATCTCATGGCTCTGATATTGGGCAACACCATGGGTTGGGCCTAGCAGCGTGGACAAAATATCGCATCAGGAGCATGTTGCAGAGTGAGTGGTCACATCTCCATCTCAAGCCAGGCAGAAGAAAGACGACTGAGACTGCAGTCCCATAATCCTTTTGGCCTCCTGCCTGATCTGATGACTACAATGACTTGAGAATCTCCCGTAAGGCCCACCTCTTACAAGTTCACAACACCTTCCAGTACTACCACCTGGAGACCACGCTTCTACATGTGCACCCTTGGGGAACATGCATTTAAACCATCCTGCAGCCCTTCTCAAACCCGCCTGCAGGTTTCAGCCACTTTGGAGCACTGATGTCCAGACTCTGCTACAAACCAGTTAAACGCCAACTCTGAGGGTGGGACCCGGGCACCAGCCTTGTGAATACTCCTTGGTCTGCTCCGGTGTGCAACCTGCTTTGAGAATCACTGTCCTTGTTGACCCTATTCCGCGCTGTGTTTCTTGTCCCATTTCTCCATCAGCTCCAAGCCTTGACTTCCTGCTTTCATTTCTTCACCACCCATTCTCATGGTCCTAGTCACTGGATTATGTCCCGTGTGTATGGGGACACCTTGTAAAAACTGACTGCTCGAGCAATGTGTCACTTAGGACTTCTTTGGTCACAAGTAACAGAAACTCAACCCAAGCTGCCTTCCCTGTGATGATCATGTATTGGTTCATATTACTGAAAAGTCCAGAGGTGGGAATAACTTCAGGTAAGGCTTGATCAAGACATAAATGATGGTACTAGGTATGGATACCTCTGTTACTCCACCTCTAGGTTCTTCCTTCTGCCATGAAGCTCCTGTTTCAGCCAAAGTCTCCCTTGTGGCTACAAGATAACTACTGCAACTCATGTCCTAACAAATGCATCCCTGATGGAAAAATGAATCCTTTTCCCAGATGTCTCTGTGAAGGTCTTTACAGCATAACTAATTGGCTTCTACTGGGTCCAGGTGCCCATGCGTACACTCATCACGATGGCCAGGGAAATGTCATGCTCCAAGAGCTAAGGACCATGTCCCTCAGAAGCACTTGGGTGAAAGTGCTTACCCTGAGAAAGTGCAAAGCATTGTCACAATCTAAAAAGGAGGCAGCGAGAGGATGCTAGCTGCAAATATAACAACTGTCCATTCCAGGTAGGATGCATAGGGGTTTCCTTCTGAAGAGAAGCAAAGAAGTTGGACCACTCCAGAAAAACAAGCATAGAGAGATTTAAAAGTTAGACTTCCACGGTGGGTATGAGAGCGCGCAGTTGAGACAGATTCTTCAAGGTGCAGAAGAGAACTGGACCAGCTACGGTTAAAAAGCTTATTACAAATAGCAACTAAAATATTGCTCTTAATTTATAATGAAGTGTTCAAATACTAGCCCATGAAGTATCAGAATTAAAAGAAACTGAAAAAGAAAAGGTCAAACACGAGGAGGAAAAACCTGCAATATGCGTGGTGAGTGATAGTGTACTTGCTTTTTGGACTTAGAAATTACTTTTGTTTTTGATCTTGGCTATACGTGGTACTATGTGGGTTATCTAGTCCTATTTTTAAATTAATCAACTTTATTTAATATTTATTTATAAGTTTCATGAGTGTAGAATGATAAAGACCTAAAATTTTCAGTTTTCCATAATCTATTTGGCAACGCCTTTTCCCTGGGGAGGAAAAGAGGGTCCCAGCCACCCTAGTGGTGGCAGGTGTCTGGAACGCAGCAAAGCATGCCTTTAAAACATCCCTGAAGCCCTCTGACCATTTCTGTAACTTGAAAGTCACATCCATCCCCCTGACTTTGTCATTTTCATTTACATAATTCATGAATCTACATCTCCAGCCCTTAGTCTTTCCTCATGCTCAAGAGAGAGACAGAGAGAGACCCAGAACACTAAAAATTCATCCTTTTATCCCACAAATATTTATTGAGTCGGTAGTAGAACCCAAAGACTATACTAGGGATTAGGGATTCAGCAGTAAATAAGAGAGATAACTCCTTGTTCTCATGAAACCTACTAAAGAGAAGCAGAATTTTTCTTTAAAAGCAAACAAACAGGAAAGCTCTGGAAAGTAGTAAGTTAAAGAAATAAACTGATAGTAACCCAACCGGTATAGCATACAGGAACTTGAGGGAACGGTGTGCTTTTGTGTATGCAGTGATCGGGGTGGTGCAACAGACTGACCAGGTTAACCTGCAGTAACACACACCCCGGTATAAGAGGCTGAAAAAAACAACAAAAGCCAGTTTCCCCTTCAGGCTACCCATTCAGCACAGGTTGTTGGGGAAACTGCTTGTTATGGTCCCTCAAGACTGTGGTAATTTTGTACTCTGCAAATTAAATAACCTGGAACTACATTTTCCAGAGTTCCTTTCTTCTGCAGCTGCAGATTTGCATGGGCCCCCAGTGAGGCCTGCGTGGCGTCTGCCGTGCAGAAGCGAAGAGCCCCCTCGGTCTCCTCCGCCAACCTCTTCAGAGTCCTGGACCGGATGCTTGTGCAGCTCTGGCACAAGGGCACCAGCTCCTCCTGCAGAATGCTGGCATCGCTGAGGTGACAGGCAGATGTGGCTTCCAGGCCATCCTCAGAGGCGCCAGTTGTTCTGCTCGTCCTCGCTTCACATTCAGCTTTTCCTCCCGCACACACAAGGACTTCAGGCCCAGACCCAGAGGCCACCATCTTCCATAGATGTCTTGACCAATGTCCACGACTCTGTAAGCTCCTGTCCTACAGCAAACCCCCTGCCCCACGTGACTCACGCAGAGCTGCTTCCCCGCTCAAACCTTAATGGAGGCAGGGACCCAGATAGGTACACCAGGATTATCTCGGACCTCACAGTTGGTTTTGAGACAGAAAAACAAAAGATCTGGAGGGTGTCACAGTGCCAATTAAATGCTCTGACCTGAAACTATCACATGTCCCTTCTGCTCACATGTCACTGGCCAGAGCCATAGTGCCCCACCCGGCCAGCTGGAGGTGGCAAGGTCTCCCCTACTGTGTGCTCAAGAATGGAGAGAGAGACGTTAGGCCACAGCACTAGGAACTGCCCAGAAAGCCTGGCTGTCTAGAGGGGGTGGTGGCTGTACAGTGGCTTCGGGGTGCGTTTCACTCCTCGGACCTGAGGCCTGTGACCCATCGCCTCCTTCCAGGGTCCATCCCAAAAGCCTTTTTTTCATTAATGACACTAGCTCCATCACAAATGACCTCCTCCATTCTGGTGGCTTACACCCTTGGCCCTCCACACAGATGCCCTTGAGTCCCTTCTCTCACTCTGTGCCTGCCTTCTGAGGCTTGGGAGCTTTCACTGGAGGGACTCACTGACTCCCCTCTGCTAGACTGCTCCCCACCATGGAGGGATGGGCTTCCCAGCCACTGCGGCTGCCTGTGATGGGCTGGGCAGGAGAGGGAAGCCTGGAACCCCTGGCTCCAGCTGGAACCAATTCCCACAGCAGTCTCCATGTGGACCAGGCTGGGGCTGCTCTCTAGCTCTTCACCTGAGGCCACAGCTTTGCCTGGCTTCTTCCCCTCCCAGTCTGCTTCTCTCCTTCCTCTATGGGCATCTGCTAGGAACTTGTCCTGATGAATCCCTGGCACAGGAACCCTGCAAGGAGTTCTGCTTCGGCAGAACCAGAATCAAGAGATGTCTGGGATACAAAGTCACCAAGTTCTTTTAACTCTCTGTTTTCTAGTACCCAAGGCTAGACATGCATTTATTTAAACACACACACACACACACAATGTGATCAAAAATTACAGTGAATGTTTATTAAAAATTTTAAAAATTATTACAATAAAACACACATTGGCATTAATCCCCCTCAAAATAGTCTCCCTCACTTTCAACACACCTATCCTTCTCGCCACTTTCTGAACAAGTTCTCCAAGTCCTCTTTCGTGAGTCTTTTTCATGGCTGCCTGGATGTCCTAAATCTATTCAAAATGTTCATGGCCACTTCTATCAAATAACAACATTATATTGCATCCTCATTCACATTTATCCACCAGTGCTGGCACTGTATGACCTCCGGCTCTTTCCCCAAAGCCCAGATGATCGTGACAGGTAAATGTTTCGAGTGCGTTCAGGACATCAAGGCAGCCACAATAAGGCATCCCGAGACTTCACGTCTCCTCGGGCTGACAGTTTAGACAGAACTAAATCCAGAATAAGTTTTCAAATTATATCTGAAAGTAACTACAAGGCCAATAAAATTTAAATTTCTAACATTAATTTAATGTGACAAAGGATGTTATTTTCCTGGAACAAAACTGCCGATATTTGGTGTAAAAGAAGAAGAATGTCATCTCAGGTTTGCAATCATACCAACCTGGTCATGAACATGAATTTAACCATGTCCCAGTTGTGACCTTGAGCTTCCATTCTGCCATCATTCAAGAGAGGCACTTGTACCTTTCCACAGGGATGTCGTGTGTATAAATATCTAGAAGAACATTGCTGAGTATCTGCTGCAGAGCAGGTACCCGATAAACAGGAGCTCACTTTCTTACTTTGCATATTTTTATATTCATTGCATGATTTTCTTCCCAACAACATTGGGAAATTTCCAGTATCATCTGGAAGGTCTGGCCTTTATGATGAGTTGAAATATCTTCAGTTTCCCTGTGACATGTTAATAATCCAAACATCTCAGGAACACTTTTTAATAAGATACTATTCTAGGGAGAGAACATCTGAATCTCTCTCATCCTTCTCTTAAAAATTATCCTGTCTGTGCCCATGGAAAGATAAGGATCAATAAGGTTTTCATGGCCATGGTTACTGTTTGTTTATAAGAAACTTCTTTATTTGGCTGAAACAGATGTTCAGCTAAAAATGTTTTCGCCAGAGCAGATTCTGTCCCAGATGCGTATTATTGACTCACATTGACAGAATGGCTGTGAATAGAACTGGCCAGGGATGCTACAATCGGTGGGCCTTCCCCTCCATGGGACAGTAAAATTAAGAAGCTTGTTCCATGACCTTGATGACCATATGCAACTGTGAAAAATTCTAGGAAGCTGACTTGGTCATCATTCATGATTTATTTTGTTTTGGTTTGTTTTCTGTTGAATAGAGACTGTTGAATTTGGCTACACATACAGTTTTCACCTTGGCCTGATTTCTCCAAGGCTAAGACCCAAGGTTCTGCTTGTGGTATCTCGGACAATGCATGCTTCCTCCCACTGAGTGACACTGAAAAATGACATCTAAGAGTCCTGCATCTTCCTTAAAGAATCAATAATAAAACCGCAATTAATAACAGCCAACTTTAAAAAGGGGAGCTATCCTTTCACAAGTGAATTTTTAAATCCACAAGGTGCAATATTGTCTCTTGCTTTTTTAAGATGAAAGCCACAAGCAGCAGGAGATATCTACAGCTCAGTGAGTATTTACATCCTTTGAATTGAAGGGGGAAAAATTCCTTTTCAGTGGGAGGGGCCTTTGAACTCGGGCAATCAGGACTCACAGATGAGCATTCTGGTGACCAGAACAGAAGTCTGTTCAGAGGATGCTGGGTATGAGGCCTGCTCTTAACACCAGCACTTCCTCTCTGGCCAGAGGAGTTCTTTTTTTCTTTTTTTTTTCCTGTTAGCAATGGGAAAATCTTTTTTATTTTATTAAAAAAAAATAAAATTTCATAACAAAATAATAATAACAACAATAGTTAATACACTGTGTATCATTATCATTATCTTCAAATTAGTTACTCAGTGGGCTGGTGAGATAGCTCAGCGGCATAAGCACCTGCCTGGCAAGCGCGAGGTCCTGAGTTCGACTCCCAGTACCCACATACGAGAAAAAGGGCCGGTGATATCGCTCAGCGGCACGGGCACCTGCTGGCACGCGAGGTCCTGAGGTCGACCCCCGGTACCCACCAAAAAAAAAAAAGTAGTTACTCAGAGTACAAGACACAAACCAAAAAGATTCTTACAAAAAAGAAACAAACAAGTAATAACACAAATCTTTTTCCAATGAAGTGAGACAGTAGTATAGAGTAAACAAATTAGCATGCTTATTACAATATTTTTTGAAATAATGGAATATGTAATTTGGGGAAGTATTTGAATTTCTCCCTACCTCCTATTTATCTCTCTTCTAGTTTGCTCTTTATTTGTATACATATATTTTTTTCTCATGTAAAAGAAACCATGTGATATTTGCACTTGTGTGTCTGGCTTATTTCACTTAACATTATGCTCATCTGCATCTGTGAATGCCTCAAGCTTATCTTTCTTTATGGCAGCATAGTACTCCATTGTGTATAAATACCACATTTTCCTTAGCCATTCATCTGTTGATGGGCATATAGGCTGTTTCCAAGATTTAGCTATTATAAATTGTGCCGCTATAAACATGGGTATGCATGTATCCCTGTAATATAATGATTTTAACTCTTTTGGGAAGATACCTAGAAGGGGGATAGCTGGGTCAAATGGAATTTCTGTTTTTACTTTTTTTGAGGAATCTCCACACTGATTTCCACAGAGGTTGTACTAGTTTACATTTTCAAATAATTGAACAGATCCATTGGATTCCTTCTATTCTGGACACTCTCCCAATAGTCTCTCAAAACCTTACAAAGAGTTTTCAGACACATAAACATCAAAAACATGTGTGCTTAGCTGTCAACTTAATTAACAAAATGTATTCTGATGGAGTTAATTCAACACTGTGGCAGGGATTTCTTCCATATATTTCTAAATAATGCCTCTGTGCTGGTTAGGAAAGTGTTTAGCTGCAAGTAACAAGAAACTCAAATTTAACCTATAGGACTGTTTTTTACAGGTAATGAGAAATCCAAAGGTAGACAATTCTGAGCTATTTTAGCTGCCTATGTACACTAGCACAGATCAAAGCTCTTTTAGACCCCACTTCTTCATTCTTAGAGTACTGTATGTGTTTTATCCTCATGGTCACCCAATGGCTGCTGAGGTTCCAGGTACCATACCTGGGTTCCAGGAAGAGAAAGGGAACTGGGAGATAGCATAGAACCAAAAAGAATATGCCATCCAAGTTTAAATTTGTTTTACAAAACTTTTCCTAGAAGGCCTTCTGCTTACATCTCACTCAGTAAAACTGAGTTATTTGGTCATGCCTAGCTGTAAGAAGTCTTGGACAAAGGTATGTTAGTTGGGCACATTTCTTCCCCAAAAGAAAATCAAGATTTTATTATAACAAAAGAAAGGAATAAAGGTAACATCCAGGAAACTGACAATGATAACCATATTGCAATCCAGGAATGAGAGTCCTCTCTTAATATAAATGCACTTGCATTAAAAATGCAAACCTTTCTTGAGACCTGTCTACTCGGACAGGGTTATAGGCAGAGTTCCCCAGAGCAGCAAAGCAAGAATGCAAACTGGGTTGCAACCAATATGCCTTGAACATCAGGGAAGTAATGCCCTTTGGTTACACTGCCTTTCCTGTACTTGTAAATATATTTCTGAAAATATTCAAGTAGGTCTCTTCTATCATAAGGTGAGTTCATTCCTGCAACCTTTGTTTTAAAAGCAAAATCTTCTTTTAAATCTTACCAACCCACTGTCTCCCATTTTTACACTAGAGCTCTATTCTCCTAGAAAGAATTCTAAACACCTGAAATCACACCCAAATAAGCAACAAACTTCAAAACTCACACTTTTTCCTATTTCTCCTAGTAGAGTATTAAATCATCAGGGAAAAAAACAATACCTAACTTGTTCACTGTTCTTCAAGGTAAGCAATGAATATTTTATAATGAATATTTTATATATTTAAAATAAAAAAGTATTATTTTGCTAAAAATCACTATCACTAGAGTTCAAAACACAAGGAGTGATAAAAAATGGTGAATGTTTTTAAAAAAATTTATTACAGTAAAAGACACCTTGCCACTACTCCCCCTCAAAATATTCCTCTTTGCTTCCAACACACTTATCCCATAGTCCTTGCCACTTTCTGAGGCCATTCTGGAAGTCCTTTTTCCTGTCTTTATTTATTTTTGTGTGTGTGTGTGTGTGTGGGTACCAGGGGTCGACCTCAAGACCTCACGTGCCAGCAGGAGCCCATGCCCCTGAGCGATATCACCGGTCCTTTTTTTGTATGTGGGTACCAGGAGTCAAACTCAAGACCTCGCACTTGCCAGGCAGGCGCTTATGCCGCTGAGCTGTCTCACCGGCCCCCTCCTATCTTTATAAGATTCAAAAATATGGTGAATGCTGATGCCAGTCTCATCCAGTGGAAAGGCACGCTTATAGAATCATCGTGGGCTGTTCTCATTCACCTTATTCACTGGATCTGGCACTATGTAACTTCTAGCTCTTTCCCAAGCTCAAAGAGACCACGAAAGGCAAATGTTTACTTAAACACCCACCATATTTTTCAATCGCATCTCATGAATTAAAAACAAGAACGTAAACCAGGAAGAAGTCATAATCTTCAT